>OZ023332.1:1376161-1488661 GCA_964007535.1 Brachyptera risi
GGAGAAGGAGGAGGTGGAGGAGGAGGAGAAGAAAACGGAAAAAGTAGTATTTTCACAGTGCTATAACTTCCAGACGTCTGCTCCGATATATCTCTGATCTGACATGTCGTGTCGTGTATGGCGCCTAATTCCATTACGACAAACAAGAGGTATCCAGGTTTTTTAGTCCCGGAGGAACAGTATGCTCAAACCGCCTGCAAGTACCTCGTGTAGACAGTGTAAGCGTGTAGTTGAGACTTCGCACGGACTTGGCTCTCGTCGAGCTACCGCTCGACTAGATATGTGGTTATTGAACGCCATCCCGATTGAGTGTCAGTTTGGTTATATTCAGGATCAACAGACAGGACTAAGAATTAGGCGACTTCCCGATCGCACCAGTCTGTGACGTCATATAAACACTTGTAGATTATTGCATCACCTCCTCAGTACCATAGTGTTATGCAAATCTACATCGCAATATCAGGACAATACGCCTGGTTACGTTTGAGCCCCGATATCTTGATCGGACCAGTATAATAGGTTCGACAATTCCATGCCTAGTTACGTTCGAGCCCCGATATCTTCATGAGATAAGTATAATAGGTTCGACAATTCCACCGGTAACTCAATCTAACAGGGTTTCCAGCAGTGGGTCACGAGACCGAATCTCGTTTCTCACAGATTCATTGATAAGAGATCACCAGACGATATACCTTCCATGTTTACTTTCCGACATTGAAAACACATCTTTCCCTCCATTGTCCATTTCAAACAGATTGTTTGGTTTAATAAAGAGACAAAACAACCTTCAGGGTGTAATCCCATGTTCGATACATCATTTGAATACTAAATATAGTAACTATTCATATTTATCCCTGAGTAGTGGTTTATCTGTTTGATGCAATACCTCTGGCGGCGAGAACATGCAACATGCACGTAGGCCGTGTGCAAGACATGATTGCACACGTCGTCGAGCGGTAGGCTGACCAGCCGGGACCCGCGCACACTCGTGTCAACCGAGCGACGATCAGGGGTTCCGTCCAGCCAGCGAGAAAAACACGCGGAATTAATACTGTATTGAAACCAGCACCGTGGCAAATTTATCGTCTTACTCGGAAATAGTAGACCTCTCTTATATTATATAATATTATATAAACTCTCTTCTTTGCAAAAGTTTTTCATTCTCACGAACAAGCAATAGATTCAAACTTGATTTTCTATCTTTGTAATATACTCTCTCTCACTCAATACCACAGTCCGTGTAGACTTATAAGATGTATAATCCGAGTGCGGTTAAGATAATAGCAGGTATTTGTGTTCTCGGTTACCATGTTATTGTATTGGTGGTGTTCACAGGTTGTCTATGATTAGACGCACTGGTTTATTGTCTCAGGTCAGACGTTGCGACCGCACGGTCGAGCTTTTGATTGTTAAACGCCCAAATTTCCTTCACTTTTTTGTTGTATTTAAGCGAATAAATAGCTGATGATGTAATGAAGGCAACAGATCATCAGGCCGGGTGAAGGTATGCGGGATTGACCTCATGCCAAGCGATATGTGAGAGAGTTTCAAGACCTCTGCTCTGATGAGAAATGTGATCAGGTATGTTATTGATGGAGTTAGAGAGACTTGTAACTGTTGGCTTTGGATGTAGTTTATCGATAATCAGCGCAGTGATTGAAGCTAAACGGATTATTAGTGAAAGTTGCTATAAATAGCATCCGGTGAGAAATAACTTGATTGCTGATCTGCATTCAATCATCAAATTTATTGAAACAGATTCATATGAAAACGTCACGTGTCATCAACATTACCATCTCATAGGTTGGCGGGATGGCTTGAGGTTTTCGATTGGAAAAGGGAAAAAACGATGGGGAATGGAAATTTTACTGTGGATGATCATATTGGAACTGATTGGGACCACAGTGAGAAGATAACGAGTGATATCCACCACTCGACTCGATATTATTCAGCCATGTAGTCCAACATTATCAATACTAGGCAGACGCGGTATGCGGTATGCGTTGTGGGATGAGCGAGATATCTGAATATGAGGTTATAATCAACATCTTTAAAGTGGTTCTACCTTTTCTACTTTGTCGACTCTGGTATATTCGGAAGCTCTACACACCTTGACGCATATAAAATATACTCCATTGATAGGATTGATTCAATCGAATCTAGGAAGCAGTGAATCTTGGCAACCTAAATCTGCCGTAATTTCTATCCATTTGATGAAAGAAAACCATTGATTGAATCAATTTCTTCAGAACGGTCAGTCCAAATTGCATACGAAATCGTGATGATGTGTATCATTGAAGTGCGTCAATCTTTTCGGGAGAGATTGTGTTTTCCGAATTTCCTTGCTCAGCCTAATCTCATTGGGTTTTCAGAAACTTTGAGATGATATTTCTCAGAATCGGCTCAAACGATTCACTCCAAAAACTGTACAGTTCCAAGTTGGATAGGTTTGCGTGTGCAGGAAAAGTGTGATGAACCCTGCGGCCTGTGCAGTGCTCACAGACAAACCAACAGCCGTGGTGTTTGTCATCTTCAAGAGCCTCAGTGAGAGCGCTTGAACGTCAACAAGAGTCACGTGCAGCTTGTTGTGTTGATCAGCTGGCCGTGACGTCAGAGGGCGGGAACATCGACCGGGCGTGCTCGGAGAAACACGAGGGGTGAACAACTAGACAAATCGGGTGTACACTTGACATCGGGGTGTCACTTGCCGGAAGCCTATAGGGTGTTCGCACGTGACAAACGACAAACAATAGTTACCATAGCAACACAGTGAACTGGTGGACTACCAAACCTTCTGATTGGTCAATTCCAACTGGTGGACATTGCTGTCTGTCTCTTGCAACAATGGGTGACGTCACTTGACAGAAGCCTATAGGGTGTTCGCACGTAACAAACGACAAACAATCGTTACCATAGCAACACAGCGAACTGGTGGACTACCAAATCTTCTGATTGGTCAATTCCGACTGGTGGACATTGTTGTCTGTCTCTTGCAACAATGAGTGACGTCACTTGCCAGAAGCCTATAGGGTGTTCGCACGTAACAAACGACAAACAATAGTTACCGTAGCAACACAGCGAACTGGTGGACTACCAAACCTTCTGATTGGTCAATTCCAACTGGTGGACATTGTTGTCTGTCTCTTGCAACAATGAGTGACGTCACTTGCCAGAAGCCTATAGGGTGTTCGCACGTAACAAACGACAAACAATAGTTACCGTAGCAACACAGCGAACTGGTGGACTACCAAACCTTCTGATTGGTCAATTCCAACTGGTGGACATTGTTGTCTGTCTCTTGCAACAATGAGTGACGTCACTTGCCAGAAGCCTATAGGGTGTTCGCACGTAACAAACGACAAACAATAGTTACCATAGCAACACAGCGAACTGGTGGACTACCAAACATTCTGATTGGTCAATTCCAACTGGTGGACATTGTTGTCTGTCTCTTGCAACAATGAGTGACGTCACTTGCCAGAAGCCTATAGGGTGTTCGCACGTAACAAACGACAAACAATAGTTACCATAGCAACACAGCGAACTGGTGGACTACCAAACCTTCTGATTGGTCAATTCCAACTGGTGGACATTGGTGTCTGTCTCTTTCAACAATGGGTGACGTCACTTGACAGAAGCCTATAGGGTGTTCGCACGTAACAAATGACAAACAATCGTTACCATAGCAACACAGTGAACTGGTGGACTACCAAACCTTCTGATTGGTCAATTCCAACTGGTGGACATTGCTGTCTGTCTCTTGCAACAATGAGTGACGTCACTTGACAGAAGCCTAGAGGGTGTTCGCACGTAACAAATGACAAACAATCGTTACCATAGCAACACAGTGAACTGGTGGACTACCAAACCTTCTGATTGGTCAATTCCAACTGGTGGACATTGCTGTCTGTCTCTTGCAACAATGGGTAACGTCACTTGCCAGAAGCCTATAGGGTGTTCGCACGTAACAAACGACAAACAATCGTTACCATAGCAAAACAGCGAACTGGTGGACTATTAAACATTCCGATTGGTCGATTCCAACTGGTAGACATTGTTGTCTATCTCTTGCAACGATGGGTGACGTCACTTGCCAGAAGCCTATAGGATGTTGGCACGTAACAAACGACAAACAATCGTTACCATAGCAAAACAGCGAACTGGTGGACTATCAAACATTCCGATTGGTCGATTCCAACTGGTGGACATTGTTGTCTGTCTCTTGCAACAATGGGTGACGTCACTTGCCAGAAGCCTATAGGGTCTTCGCACGTAACAAACGACAAACAATCGTTACCATAGCAAAACAGCGAACTGGTGGACTATCAAACATTCCGATTGGTCGATTCCAACTGGTGGACATTGTTGTCTGTCTCTTGCAACAATGGGTGACGTCACTTGAGGATACCCTATTCGTCAAGGTGTGTAGAATACCAGAGTCGATGGATTAGCGTATGTAGGACAACCAATGACTGATTACACCTGATCCAGACATCTCGCTCGTCTCACACCGCATGTTGGGTTTACCAGGAGTGGTGTACACACAGACAGTCAGTGCAGAGGCTGTTTCAGATCTCAGAGGCTATTGACACATGCAGGACTACCAATGACTCAGATTACACCTGATCCAGACATCTCGCTCGTCTCACACCGCATGTTGGGTTTACCAGTAGTGGTGTACACACAGACAGTCAGTGCAGAGGCTGTTTCGGATCTCAGAGGCTATTGACACATGCAGGACTACCAATGACTCAGATCACACCCGATCCAGACATCTCGCTCGTCTCACACCGCATGTTGGGTTTACCAGGAGTGGTGTACACACAGACAGTCAGTGCAGAGGCTGTTTCGGATCTTAGAGGCTATTGACACATGCAGGACTACCAATGACTCAGATTACACCTGATCCAGACATCTCGCTCGTCTCACACCGCATGTTGGGTTTACCAGGAGTGGTGTACACACAGACAGTCAGTGCAGAGGCTGTTTCAGATCTCAGAGGCTATTGACACATGCAGGACTACCAATGACTCAGATCACACCTGAGCCAGACATCTCGCTCGTCTCACACCGCATGTTGGGTTTACCAGGAGTGGTGTACACACAGACAGTCAGTGCAGAGGCTGTTTCAGATCTCAGAGGCTATTGACACATGCAGGACTACCAATGACTCAGATCACACCTGATCCAGACATCTCGCTCGTCTCACACCGCATGTTGGGTTTACCAGGAGTGGTGTACACACAGACAGTCAGTGCAGAGGCTGTTTCGAATCTCAGAGGCTATTGACACATGCAGGACTACCAATGACTCAGATCACACCTGATCCAGACATCTCGCTCGTCTCACACCGCATATTGGGTTTACCAGGAGTGGTGTACACACAGACAGTCAGTGCAGAGGCTGTTTCGGATCTTAGAGGCTATTGACACATGCAGGACTACCAATGACTCAGATCACACTTGAGCCAGACATCTCGCTCGTCTCACACCGCATGTTGGGTTTACCAGGATTGGTGTACACACCGACAGTCAGTGCAGAGGCTGTTTCGAATCTCAGAGGCTATTGACACATGCAGGACTACCAATGACTCAGATCACACCTGATCCAGACATCTCGCTCGTCTCACACCGCATGTTGGGTTTACCAGGAGTGGTGTACACACAGACAGTCAGTGCAGAGGCTGTTTCGGATCTCAGAGGCTATTGACACATGAAGGACTACCAATGACTCAGATCACACCTGATCCAGACATCTCGCTCGTCTCACACCGCATGTTGGGTTTACCAGGAGTGGTGTACACACAGACAGTCAGTGCAGAGGCTGTTTTGGATCTTAGAGGCTATTGACACATGCGGGACTACCAATGACTCAGATCACACCTGAGCCAGACATCTCGCTCGTCTCACACCGCATGTTGGGTTCACCAGGAGTTGTGTACACACAGACAGTCAGTGCAGAGGCTGTTTCAGATCTCAGAGGCTATTGACACATGCAGGACTACCAATGACTCAGATCACACCTGAGCCAGACATCTCGCTCGTCTCACACCGCATGTTGGGTTTACCAGGAGTGGTGTACACACAGACAGTCAGTGCAGAGGCTGTTTCGGATCTTAGAGGCTATTGACACATGCAGGACTACCAATGACTCAGGTCACACCTGATCCAGACATCTCGCTCGTCTCACACCGCATGTTGGGTTTATCAGGAGTGGTGTACACACAGACAGTCAGTGCAGAGGCTGTTTCGGATCTTAGAGGCTATTGACACATGCAGGACTACCAATGACTCAGATTACACCCGATCCAGACATCTCGCTCGTCTCACACCGCATGTTGGGTTTACCAGGAGTGGTGTACACACAGACAGTCAGTGCAGAGGCTGTTTCGGATCTTAGAGGCTATTGACACATGCAGGACTACCAATGACTCAGATCACACCTGAGCCAGACATCTCGCTCGTCTCACACCGCATGTTGGGTTTACCAGGAGTGGTGTACACACAGACAGTCAGTGCAGAGGCTGTTTCAGATCTCAGAGGCTATTGACACATGCAGGACTACCAATGACTCAGATCACACCTGATCCAGACATCTCGCCCGTCTCACACCGCATGTTGGGTTTACCAGGAGTGGTGTACACACAGACAGTAAGTGCAGAGGCTGTTTCGGATCTCAGAAGCTATTGACACATGCAGGACTACCAATGACTCAGATCACACCTGATCCAGACATCTCGCCCGTCTCACACCGCATGTTGGGTTTACCAGGAGTGGTGTACACACAGACAGTCAGTGAAGAGGCTGTTTCAGATCTCAGAGGCTATTGACACATGCAGGACTACCAATGACTCAGATTACACCTGATCCGGACATCTCGCTCGTCTCACACCGCATGTTGGGTTTACCAGGAGTGGTGTACACACAGACAGTCAGTGCAGAGGCTGTTTCAGATCTTAGAGGCTATTGACACATGCAGGACTACCAATGACTCAGATCACACCTGATCCAGACATCTCGCTCGTCTCACACCGCATGTTGGGTTTACCAGGAGTGGTGTACACACAGACAGTCAGTGCAGAGGCTGTTTCAGATCTCAGAGGCTATTGACACATGCAGGACTACCAATGACTCAGATCACACCTGATCCAGACATCTCGCTCGTCTCACACCGCATGTTGGGTTCACCAGGAGTGGTGTACACACAGACAGTAAGTGCAGAGGCTGTTTCGGATCTCAGAGGCTATTGACACATGCAGGACTACCAATGACTCAGATCACACCTGATCCAGACATCTCGCCCGTCTCACACCGCATGTTGGGTCTACCAGGAGTGGTGTACACACAGACAGTCAGTGCAGAGGCTGTTTCAGATCTCAGAGGCTATTGACACATGCAGGACTACCAATGACTCAGATTACACCCGATCCAGACATCTCGCTCGTCTCACACCGCATGTTGGGTTTACCAGGAGTGGTGTACACACAGACAGTCAGTGCAGAGGCTGTTTCGGATCTTAGAGGCTATTGACACATGCGGGACTACCAATGACTCAGATCACACCTGATCCAGACATCTCGCTCGTCTCACACCGCATGTTGGGTTTACCAGGAGTGGTGTACACACAGACAGTCAGTGCAGAGGCTGTTTCAGATCTCAGAGGCTATTGACACATGCAGGACTACCAATGACTCAGATCACACCTGATCCAGACATCTCGCTCGTCTCACACCGCATGTTGGGTTCACCAGGAGTGGTGTACACACAGACAGTAAGTGCAGAGGCTGTTTCGGATCTCAGAGGCTATTGACACATGCAGGACTACCAATGACTCAGATCACACCTGATCCAGACATCTCGCTCGTCTCACACCGCATGTTGGGTTTACCAGGAGTGGTGTACACACAGACAGTAAGTGCAGAGGCTGTTTCGGATCTCAGAGGCTATTGACACATGCAGGACTACCAATGACTCAGATCACACCTGATCCAGACATCTCGCTCGTCTCACACCGCATGTTGGGTTTACAAGGAGTGGTGTACACACAGACAGTCAGTGCAGAGGCTGTTTCAGATCTCAGAGGCTATTGACACATGCAGGACTACCAATGACTCAGATCACACCTGATCCAGACATCTCGCTCGTCTCACACCGCATGTTGGGTTCACCAGGAGTGGTGTACACACAGACAGTAAGTGCAGAGGCTGTTTCGGATCTCAGAGGCTATTGACACATGCAGGACTACCAATGACTCAGATCACACCTGATCCAGACATCTCGCTCGTCTCACACCGCATGTTGGGTTTACCAGGAGTGGTGTACACACAGACAGTCAGTGCAGAGGCTGTTTCAGATCTCAGAGGCTATTGACACATGCAGGACTACCAATGACTCAGATCACACCTGATCCACACATCTCGCTCGTCTCACACCGCATGTTGGGTTTACCAGGAGTGGTGTACACACAGACAGTCAGTGCAGAGGCTGTTCCGAATCTCAGAGGCTATTGACACATGCAGGACTACCAATGACTCAGATCACACCTGATCCAGACATCTCGCTCGTCTCACACCGCATGTTGGGTTTACCAGGAGTGGTGTACACACAGACAGTCAGTGCAGAGGCTGTTTCAGATCTCAGAGGCTATTGACACATGCAGGACTACCAATGACTCGGATCACACCTGATCCACACATCTCGCTCGTCTCACACCGCATGTTGGGTTTACCAGGAGTGGTGTACACACAGACAGTCAGTGCAGAGGCTGTTTCGAATCTCAGAGGCTATTGACACATGCAGGACTACCAATGACTCAGATCACACCTGATCCAGACATCTCGCTCGTCTCACACCGTATGTTGGGTTTACCAGGAGTGGTGTACACACAGACAGTCAGTGCAGAGGCTGTTTCGGATCTCAGAGGCTATTGACACATGCAGGACTACCAATGACTCAGATCACACCTGATCCACACATCTCGCTCGTCTCACACCGCATGTTGGGTTTACCAGGAGTGGTGTACACACAGACAGTCAGTGCAGAGGCTGTTTCGAATCTCAGAGGCTATTGACACATGCAGGACTACCAATGACTCAGATCACACCTGATCCAGACATCTCACTCGTCTCACACCGCATGTTGGGTTTACCAGGAGTGGTGTACACACAGACAGTCAGTGCAGAGGCTGTTTCGGATCTCAGAGGCTATCGACACATGCA
This sequence comes from Brachyptera risi, assembly GCA_964007535.1. Taxonomy (NCBI): domain Eukaryota; kingdom Metazoa; phylum Arthropoda; class Insecta; order Plecoptera; family Taeniopterygidae; genus Brachyptera; species Brachyptera risi. The sequence goes on from OZ023332.1 coordinate 1,385,379, forward strand.
GGACTACCAATGACTCAGATCACACCTGATCCAGACATCTCGCTCGTCTCACACCGCATGTTGGGTTTACCAGGAGTGGTGTACACACAGACAGTCAGTGCAGAGGCTGTTTCAGATCTCAGAGGCTATTGACACATGCAGGACTACCAATGACTCAGATCACACCTGATCCAGACATCTCGCTCGTCTCACACCGCATGTTGGGTTTACCAGGAGTGGTGTACACACAGACAGTCAGTGCAGAGGCTGTTTCGGATCTTAGAGGCTATTGACACATGCAGGACTACCAATGACTCAGATCACACCTGATCCAGACATCTCGCTCGTCTCACATCGCATGTTGGGTTTACCAGGAGTGGTGTACACACAGACAGTCAGTGCAGAGGCTGTTTCGGATCTTAGAGGCTATTGACACATGCAGGACTACCAATGACTCAGATCACACCTGATCCAGACATCTCGCTCGTCTCACACCGCATGTTGGGTTTACCAGGAGTGGTGTACACACAGACAGTCAGTGCAGAGGCTGTTTCGGATCTTAGAGGCTATTGACACATGCAGGACTACCAATGACTCAGATCACACCTGATCCAGACATCTCGCTCGTCACACACCGCATGTTGGGTTTACCAGGAGTGGTGTACACACAGACAGTCAGTGCAGAGGCTGTTACAGATCTTAGAGGCTATTGACACATGCAGGACTACCAATGACTCAGATCACACCTGATCCAGACATCTCGCTCGTCTCACACCGCATGTTGGGTTTACCAGGAGTGGTGTACACACAGACAGTCAGTGCAGAGGCTGTTACAGATCTTAGAGGCTATTGACACATGCAGGACTACCAATGACTCAGATCACACCTGATCCAGACATATCGCTCGTCTCACACCGCATGTTGGGTTTACCAGGAGTGGTGTACACACAGACAGTCAGTGCAGAGGCTGTTTCGGATCTTAGAGGCTATTGACACATGCAGGACTACCAATGACTGATTACACCTGAGCCAGACATCTCGCTCGTCTCACACCGCATGTTGGGTTTACCAGGAGTGGTGTACACACAGACAGTCAGTGCAGAGGCTGTTTCGGATCTCAGAGGCTATTGACACATGAAGGACTACCAATGACTCAGATCACACCTGATCCAGACATCTCGCTCGTCTCACACCGCATGTTGGGTTTACCAGGAGTGGTGTACACACAGACAGTCAGTGCAGAGGCTGTTTTGGATCTTAGAGGCTATTGACACATGCGGGACTACCAATGACTCAGATCACACCTGAGCCAGACATCTCGCTCGTCTCACACCGCATGTTGGGTTCACCAGGAGTTGTGTACACACAGACAGTCAGTGCAGAGGCTGTTTCAGATCTCAGAGGCTATTGACACATGCAGGACTACCAATGACTCAGATCACACCTGAGCCAGACATCTCGCTCGTCTCACACCGCATGTTGGGTTTACCAGGAGTGGTGTACACACAGACAGTCAGTGCAGAGGCTGTTTCGGATCTTAGAGGCTATTGACACATGCAGGACTACCAATGACTCAGGTCACACCTGATCCAGACATCTCGCTCGTCTCACACCGCATGTTGGGTTTATCAGGAGTGGTGTACACACAGACAGTCAGTGCAGAGGCTGTTTCGGATCTTAGAGGCTATTGACACATGCAGGACTACCAATGACTCAGATTACACCCGATCCAGACATCTCGCTCGTCTCACACCGCATGTTGGGTTTACCAGGAGTGGTGTACACACAGACAGTCAGTGCAGAGGCTGTTTCGGATCTTAGAGGCTATTGACACATGCAGGACTACCAATGACTCAGATCACACCTGAGCCAGACATCTCGCTCGTCTCACACCGCATGTTGGGTTTACCAGGAGTGGTGTACACACAGACAGTCAGTGCAGAGGCTGTTTCAGATCTCAGAGGCTATTGACACATGCAGGACTACCAATGACTCAGATCACACCTGATCCAGACATCTCGCCCGTCTCACACCGCATGTTGGGTTTACCAGGAGTGGTGTACACACAGACAGTAAGTGCAGAGGCTGTTTCGGATCTCAGAGGCTATTGACACATGCAGGACTACCAATGACTCAGATCACACCTGATCCAGACATCTCGCCCGTCTCACACCGCATGTTGGGTTTACCAGGAGTGGTGTACACACAGACAGTCAGTGAAGAGGCTGTTTCAGATCTCAGAGGCTATTGACACATGCAGGACTACCAATGACTCAGATTACACCTGATCCGGACATCTCGCTCGTCTCACACCGCATGTTGGGTTTACCAGGAGTGGTGTACACACAGACAGTCAGTGCAGAGGCTGTTTCAGATCTTAGAGGCTATTGACACATGCAGGACTACCAATGACTCAGATCACACCTGATCCAGACATCTCGCTCGTCTCACACCGCATGTTGGGTTTACCAGGAGTGGTGTACACACAGACAGTCAGTGCAGAGGCTGTTTCAGATCTCAGAGGCTATTGACACATGCAGGACTACCAATGACTCAGATCACACCTGATCCAGACATCTCGCTCGTCTCACACCGCATGTTGGGTTCACCAGGAGTGGTGTACACACAGACAGTAAGTGCAGAGGCTGTTTCGGATCTCAGAGGCTATTGACACATGCAGGACTACCAATGACTCAGATCACACCTGATCCAGACATCTCGCCCGTCTCACACCGCATGTTGGGTCTACCAGGAGTGTTGTACACACAGACAGTCAGTGCAGAGGCTGTTTCAGATCTCAGAGGCTATTGACACATGCAGGACTACCAATGACTCAGATTACACCCGATCCAGACATCTCGCTCGTCTCACACCGCATGTTGGGTTTACCAGGAGTGGTGTACACACAGACAGTCAGTGCAGAGGCTGTTTCGGATCTTAGAGGCTATTGACACATGCGGGACTACCAATGACTCAGATCACACCTGATCCAGACATCTCGCTCGTCTCACACCGCATGTTGGGTTTACCAGGAGTGGTGTACACACAGACAGTCAGTGCAGAGGCTGTTTCAGATCTCAGAGGCTATTGACACATGCAGGACTACCAATGACTCAGATCACACCTGATCCAGACATCTCGCTCGTCTCACACCGCATGTTGGGTTCACCAGGAGTGGTGTACACACAGACAGTAAGTGCAGAGGCTGTTTCGGATCTCAGAGGCTATTGACACATGCAGGACTACCAATGACTCAGATCACACCTGATCCAGACATCTCGCTCGTCTCACACCGCATGTTGGGTTTACCAGGAGTGGTGTACACACAGACAGTAAGTGCAGAGGCTGTTTCGGATCTCAGAGGCTATTGACACATGCAGGACTACCAATGACTCAGATCACACCTGATCCAGACATCTCGCTCGTCTCACACCGCATGTTGGGTTTACCAGGAGTGGTGTACACACAGACAGTCAGTGCAGAGGCTGTTTCAGATCTCAGAGGCTATTGACACATGCAGGACTACCAATGACTCAGATCACACCTGATCCAGACATCTCGCTCGTCTCACACCGCATGTTGGGTTCACCAGGAGTGGTGTACACACAGACAGTAAGTGCAGAGGCTGTTTCGGATCTCAGAGGCTATTGACACATGCAGGACTACCAATGACTCAGATCACACCTGATCCAGACATCTCGCTCGTCTCACACCGCATGTTGGGTTTACCAGGAGTGGTGTACACACAGACAGTCAGTGCAGAGGCTGTTTCAGATCTCAGAGGCTATTGACACATGCAGGACTACCAATGACTCAGATCACAGCTGATCCACACATCTCGCTCGTCTCACACCGCATGTTGGGTTTACCAGGAGTGGTGTACACACAGACAGTCAGTGCAGAGGCTGTTCCGAATCTCAGAGGCTATTGACACATGCAGGACTACCAATGACTCAGATCACACCTGATCCAGACATCTCGCTCGTCTCACACCGCATGTTGGGTTTACCAGGAGTGGTGTACACACAGACAGTCAGTGCAGAGGCTGTTTCAGATCTCAGAGGCTATTGACACATGCAGGACTACCAATGACTCGGATCACACCTGATCCACACATCTCGCTCGTCTCACACCGCATGTTGGGTTTACCAGGAGTGGTGTACACACAGACAGTCAGTGCAGAGGCTGTTTCGAATCTCAGAGGCTATTGACACATGCAGGACTACCAATGACTCAGATCACACCTGATCCAGACATCTCGCTCGTCTCACACCGTATGTTGGGTTTACCAGGAGTGGTGTACACACAGACAGTCAGTGCAGAGGCTGTTTCGGATCTCAGAGGCTATTGACACATGCAGGACTACCAATGACTCAGATCACACCTGATCCACACATCTCGCTCGTCTCACACCGCATGTTGGGTTTACCAGGAGTGGTGTACACACAGACAGTCAGTGCAGAGGCTGTTTCGAATCTCAGAGGCTATTGACACATGCAGGACTACCAATGACTCAGATCACACCTGATCCAGACATCTCGCTCGTCTCACACCGCATGTTGGGTTTACCAGGAGTGGTGTACACACAGACAGTCAGTGCAGAGGCTGTTTCGGATCTCAGAGGCTATCGACACATGCAGGACTACCAATGACTCAGATCACACCTGATCCAGACATCTCGCTCGTCTCACACCGCATGTTGGGTTTACCAGGAGTGGTGTACACACAGACAGTCAGTGCAGAGGCTGTTTCAGATCTCAGAGGCTATTGACACATGCAGGACTACCAATGACTCAGATCACACCTGATCCAGACATCTCGCTCGTCTCACACCGCATGTTGGGTTTACCAGGAGTGGTGTACACACAGACAGTCAGTGCAGAGGCTGTTTCGGATCTTAGAGGCTATTGACACATGCAGGACTACCAATGACTCAGATCACACCTGATCCAGACATCTCGCTCGTCTCACATCGCATGTTGGGTTTACCAGGAGTGGTGTACACACAGACAGTCAGTGCAGAGGCTGTTTCGGATCTTAGAGGCTATTGACACATGCAGGACTACCAATGACTCAGATCACACCTGATCCAGACATCTCGCTCGTCTCACACCGCATGTTGGGTTTACCAGGAGTGGTGTACACACAGACAGTCAGTGCAGAGGCTGTTTCGGATCTTAGAGGCTATTGACACATGCAGGACTACCAATGACTCAGATCACACCTGATCCAGACATCTCGCTCGTCACACACCGCATGTTGGGTTTACCAGGAGTGGTGTACACACAGACAGTCAGTGCAGAGGCTGTTACAGATCTTAGAGGCTATTGACACATGCAGGACTACCAATGACTCAGATCACACCTGATCCAGACATCTCGCTCGTCTCACACCGCATGTTGGGTTTACCAGGAGTGGTGTACACACAGACAGTCAGTGCAGAGGCTGTTACAGATCTTAGAGGCTATTGACACATGCAGGACTACCAATGACTCAGATCACACCTGATCCAGACATATCGCTCGTCTCACACCGCATGTTGGGTTTACCAGGAGTGGTGTACACACAGACAGTCAGTGCAGAGGCTGTTTCGGATCTTAGAGGCTATTGACACATGCAGGACTACCAATGACTGATTACACCTGAGCCAGACATCTCGCTCGTCTCACACCGCATGTTGGGTTTACCAGGAGTGGTGTACACACAGACAGTCAGTGCAGAGGCTGTTTCGAATCTCAGAGGCTATTGACACATGCAGGACTACCAATGACTCAGATCACACCTGATCCAGACATCTCGCTCGTCTCACATCGCATGTTGGGTTTACCAGGAGTGGTGTACACACAGACAGTCAGTGCAGAGGCTGTTTCGGATCTTAGAGGCTATTGACACATGCAGGACTACCAATGACTCAGATCACACCTGATCCAGACATCTCGCTCGTCTCACACCGCATGTTGGGTTTACCAGGAGTGGTGTACACACAGACAGTCAGTGCAGAGGCTGTTTCGGATCTTAGAGGCCATTGACACATGCAGGACTACCAATGACTCAGATCACACCTGAGCCAGACATCTCGCTCGTCTCACACCGCATGTTGGGTTTACCAGGAGTGGTGTACACACAGACAGTCAGTGCAGAGGCTGTTTCGGATCTTAGAGGCTATTGACACATGCAGGACTACCAATGACTCAGATCACACCTGATCCAGACATCTCGCTCGTCTCACACCGCATGTTGGGTTTACCAGGAGTGGTGTACACACAGACAGTCAGTGCAGAGGCTGTTTCGGATCTTAGAGGCTATTGACACATGCAGGACTACCAATGACTCAGATCACACCTGATCCAGACATCTCGCTCGTCTCACACCGCATGTTGGGTTTACCAGGAGTGGTGTTCACACAGACAGTCAGTGCAGAGGCTGTTTCGAATCTCAGAGGCTATTGACACATGCAGGACTACCAATGACTCAGATCACACCTGATCCACACATCTCGCTCGTCTCACACCGCATGTTGGGTTTACCAGGAGTGGTGTACACACAGACAGTCAGTGCAGAGGCTGTTTCAGATCTCAGAGGCTATTGACACATGCAGGACTACCAATGACTCAGATCACACCTGAGCCAGACATCTCGCTCGTCTCACACCGCATGTTGGGTTTACCAGGAGTGGTGTACACACAGACAGTAAGTGCAGAGGCTGTTTCGGATCTTAGAGGCTATTGACACATGCAGGACTACCAATGACTCAGATCACACCTGATCCAGACATCTCGCTCGTCTCACACCGCATGTTGGGTTTACCAGGAGTGGTGTACACACAGACAGTCAGTGCAGAGGCTGTTTCAGATCTTAGAGGCTATTGACACATGCAGGACTACCAATAACTCAGATCACACCTGAGCCAGACATCGCGCTCGTCTCACACCGCATGTTGGGTTTACCAGGAGTGGTGTACACACAGACAGTCAGTGCAGAGGCTATTGACACATGCAGGACTACCAATGACTCAGATCACACCTGAGCCAGACATCTCGCTCGTCTCACACCGCATGTTGGGTTTACCAGGAGTGGTGTACACACAGACAGTCAGTGCAGAGGCTATCGACACATGCAGGACTACCAATAACTCAGATCACACCTGAGCCAGACATCTCGCTCGTCTCACACCGCATGTTGGGTTTACCAGGAGTGGTGTACACACAGACAGTCAGTGCAGAGGCTATCGACACATGCAGGACTACCAATGACTCAGATCACACCTGAGCCAGACATCTCGCTCGTCTCACACCGCATGTTGGGTTTACCAGGAGTGGTGTACACACAGACAGTCAGTGCAGAGGCTGTTTCAGATCTTAGAGGCTATTGACACATGCAGGACTACCAATGACTCAGATCACACCTGAGCCAGACATCGCGCTCGTCTCACACCGCATGTTGGGTTTACCAGGAGTGGTGTACACACAGACAGTCAGTGCAGAGGCTATCGACACATGCAGGACTACCAATGACTCAGATCACACCTGAGCCAGACATCTCGCTCGTCTCACACCGCATGTTGGGTTTACCAGGAGTGGTGAACACACAGACAGTCAGTGCAGAGGCTATCGACACATGCAGGACTACCAATGACTAAGATCACACCTGAGCCAGACATCTCGCTCGTCTCACACCGCATGTTGGGTTTACCAGGAGTGGTGTACACACAGACAGTCAGTGCAGAGGCTGTTTCAGATCTTAGAGGCTATTGACACATGCAGGACTACCAATGACTCAGATCACACCTGAGCCAGACATCGCGCTCGTCTCACACCGCATGTTGCGTTTACCAGGAGTGGTGTACACACAGACAGTCAGTGCAGAGGCTATCGACACATGCAGGACTACCAATGACTCAGATCACACCTGAGCCAGATATCTCGCTCGTCTCACACCGCATGTTGGGTTTACCAGGAGTGGTGTACACACAGACAGTCAGTGCAGAGGCTGTTTCAGATCTTAGAGGCTATTTACACATGCAGGACTACCAATGACTCAGATCACACCTGAGCCAGACATCGCGCTCGTCTCACACCGCATGTTGGGTTTACCAGGAGTGGTGTACACACAGACAGTCAGTGCAGAGGCTATCGACACATGCAGGACTACCAATGACTCAGATCACACCTGATCCAGACATCTCGCTCGTCTCACACTGCATGTTGGGTTTACCAGGAGTGGTGTACACACAGACAGTCAGTGCAGAGGCTATCGACACATGCAGGACTACCAATGACTCAGATCACACCTGAGCCAGACATCTCGCTCGTCTCACACCGCATGTTGGGTTTACCAGGAGTGGTGTACACACAGACAGTCAGTGCAGAGGCTGTTTCAGATCTTAGAGCCTATTGACACATGCAGGACTACCAATGACTCAGATCACACCTGAGCCAGACATCGCGCTCGTCTCACACCGCATGTTGGGTTTACCAGGAGTGGTGTACACACAGACAGTCAGTGCAGAGGCTATCGACACATGCAGGACTACCAATGACTCAGATCACACCTGAGCCAGACATCTCGCTCGTCTCACACCGCATGTTGGGTTTACCATGAGTGGTGTACACACAGACAGTCAGTGCAGAGGCTATCTACACATGCAGGACTACCAATGACTCAGATCACACCTGAGCCAGACATCTCGCTCGTCTCACACCGCATGTTGGGTTTACCAGGAGTGGTGTACACACAGAAAGTCAGTGCAGAGGCTGTTTCAGATCTTAGAGGCTATTGACACATGCAGGACTACCAATGACTCAGATCACACCTGAGCCAGACATCGCGCTCGTCTCACACCGCATGTTGGGTTTACCAGGAGTGGTGTACACACAGACAGTCAGTGCAGAGGCTGTTTCGGATCTTAGAGGCTATTGACACATGCGGGACTACCAATGACTCAGATCACACCTGATCCAGACATCTCGCTCGTCTCACACCGCATGTTGGGTTTACCAGGAGTGGTGTACACACAGACAGTCAGTGCAGAGGCTGTTTCAGATCTCAGAGGCTATCGACACATGCAGGACTACCAATGACTCAGATCACACCTGATCCAGACATCTCGCTCGTCTCACACCGCATGTTGGGTTTACCAGGAGTGGTGTACACACAGACAGTCAGTGCAGAGGCTGTTTCGAATCTCAGAGGCTATTGACACATGCAGGACTACGAATGACTCAGATCACACCTGATCCAGACATCGCGCTCGTCTCACACCGCATGTTGGGTTTACCAGGAGTGGTGTACACACAGACAGTCAGTGCAGAGGCTGTTTCGGATCTTAGAGGCTATCGACACATGCAGGACTACCAATGACTCAGATCACACCTGATCCAGACATCTCGCTCGTCTCACACCGCATTTTGGGTTTACCAGGAGTGGTGTACACACAGACAGTCAGTGCAGAGGCTGTTTCGGATCTTAGAGGCTATTGACACATGCAGGACTACCAATGACTCAGATCACACCTGAGCCAGACATCGCGCTCGTCTCACACCGCATGTTGGGTTTACCAGGAGTGGTGTACACACAGACAGTCAGTGCAGAGGCTGTTTCGGATCTTAGAGGCTATTGACACATGCAGGACTACCAATGACTCAGATCACACCTGAGCCAGACATCTCGCTCGTCTCACACCGCATGTTGGGTTTACCAGGAGTGGTGTACACACAGACAGTCAGTGCAGAGGCTATCGACACATGCAGGACTACCAATGACTCAGATCACACCTGAGCCAGACATCTCGCTCGTCTCACACCGCATGTTGGGTTTACCAGGAGTGGTGTACACACAGAAAGTCAGTGCAGTGGCTGTTTCGGATCTTAGAGGCTATTCACAAATGTCGTCGAGTTTCCGAAACAACATCCTAATTTTATAATGAAATTCCTCTCGAATACTCCAGATAGATTTTCTCTATTTTCATGTTTTTATGTGATTACACAACTTTTGTCTTTCATCGAAGCAAACCAACATAAATTGTTTCATTGAAAGAATATATGTTATTGCATACCGATTCCGAACAATAAAAATCACTCATCCACCAATCACACCTTCTATATGATTTCCCCCGACATTCAACTAAGGTAATCGCTGGACTTGATTGGAAATAGGCCTATGACCTCTTCATTCATTCGGGTCAGCGGTTAGAACCACTAGTTTATATACCGTGACCTCCTGTACTGGCAGACGACCTCTGACCTGCTGCAGCGGGCAGCATCCAGGCGCAGATACACGCCCGCAAGTGTGACGTCACGGACATGACTGACAGGCCACGTGTGACGTCACGGACACGACTGACAGGCCGCGTGTGACGTCACGGACACAACTGACAGGCCGCGTGTGACGTCACGGACACGACTGACAGGCCACGTGTGACGTCACGGACTCAACTGACAGGCCACGTGTGACGTCACGCACACGACTGACAGGCCACGTGTGACGACACGGACACGACTGACAGGCCGCGTGTGACGTCACGGACACGACTGACAGGCCACGTGTGACGTCACGGACATGACTGACAGGCCACGTGTGACGTCACGCACACGACTGACAGGCCACGTGTGACGTCACGGACACGACTGACAGGCCGCGTGTGACGTCACGGACACGACTGACAGGCCACGTGTGACGTCACGGACACGACTGACAGGCCACGTGTGACGTCACGGACACGACTGGCAGGCCGCGTGTGACGTCACGGACATGACTGACAGGCCACGTGTGACGTCACGGACACGACTGACAGGCCGCGTGTGACGTCACGGACACAACTGACAGGCCGCGTGTGACGTCACGGACACGACTGACAGGCCACGTGTGACGTCACTGACATGACTGACAGACCGCGTGTGACGTCACGGACACGACTGACAGGCCACGTGTGACGTCACGGACACGACTGACAGGCCGCGTGTGACGTCACGGACACAACTGACAGGCCGCGTGTGACGTCACGGACACGACTGACAGGCCACGTGTGACGTCACGGACATGACTGACAGGCCACGTGTGACGTCACGGACACGACTGACAGGCCGCGTGTGACGTCACGAACATGACTGACAGACTACGTGTGACGTCACGGACATGACTGACGGGCCACGTGTGACGTGACGGACAAGACTGACAGGCCACGTGTGACGTCACGGACATGACTGACAGGCCAAGTGTGACGTCACGGACATGACTGACAGACCGCGTGTGACGTGACGGACACGACTGTCATACCGCGTGTGACGTCACGGACACGACTGACATACCGAGTGTGACGTCACGGACACGACTATCATACCGCGTGTGACGTGACGGACATGACTGACAGGCCACGTGTGACGTCACGGACACGACTGACAGGCCACGTGTGACGTCACGGACACTACTGAAAAGCCACGTGTGACGTCACGGACACGACTGACATACCGCGTGTGACGTGACGGACACGACTGACAGGCCACGTGTGACGTCACGGACACGACTGACAGGCCGCGAATGACGTCACGGACACGACTGACATACCGCGTGTGACGTCACGGACACGACTGACATACCGCGTGTGACGTGACGGACACGACTGACAGGCTGCGTGTGACGTCACGGACACGACTGACAGGCCACGTGTGACGTGACGGACACGACTGTCATACCGCGTGTGACGTGACGGACACAAGTGACAGGCCACGTGTGACGTCACGGACACGACTGACAGGCCACGTGTCACGTCACGGACACGACTGACAGGCCACGTATGACGTCACGGACACGACTGACAGGCCGCGTGTGACGTCACGGACACGACTGACAGGCCGCGTGTGACGTGACGGACACAACTGACAGGCCACGTATGACGTCACGGACACGACTGACAGGCTGCGTGTGACGTCACGGACATGACTGACAGACCGCGTGTGACGTGACGGACACGACTGACAGGCTGCGTGTGACGGGACGGACACGACTGTCATACCGCGTGTGACGTGACGGACACAAGTGACAGGCCACGTGTGACGTCACGGACACGACTGACAGGCCACGTGTGACGTCACGAACACGACTGACAGGCCACGTATGACGTCACGGACACGACTGACAGGCCACGTGTGACGTCACGGACATGACTGACAGACCGCGTGTGACGTGACGGACACAACTGACAGGCTGCGTGTGACGTCACGGACATGACTGACAGGCCACGTGTGACGTCACGGACACAAGTGACAGGCCACGTCTGACGTCACGGACACGACTGACAGACCACGTATGACGTCACGGACACGACTGACAGGCCACGTGTGACGTCACGGACATGACTGACAGACCGCGTGTGACGTGACGGACACAACTGACAGGCTGCGTGTGACGTCACGGACATGACTGACAGGCCACGTGTGACGTCACGGACACAAGTGACAGGCCACGTGTGACGTCACGGACACGACTGACAGGCCACGTATGACGTCACGGACACGACTGACAGGCCACGTGTGACGTCACGGACATGACTGACAGACCGCGTGTGACGTGACGGACACAACTGACAGGCTGCGTGTGACGTAACGGACATGACTGACAGGCCACGTGTGACGTCACGGACACGACTGACAGGCCACGTGTGACGTCACGGACATGACTGACAGACCGCGTGTGACGTGACGGACACAACTGACAGGCTGCGTGTGACGTCACGGACATGACTGACAGGCCACGTGTGACGTCACGAACACGACTGACAGACCGCGTGTGACGTGACGGACACGACTGACAGACCGCGTGTGACGTGACGGACACGACTGACAGGCCGCGTGTGACGTCACGGACACAAGTGAGAGGCCACGTGTGACGTCACGGACATGACTGACAGGCCACGTGTGACGTCACGGACACGACTGACAGGCCACGTGTGACGTCACGAACAAGACTGACAGACCTCGTGAGACGTGACGGACACGACTGACAGGCCGCGTGTGACGTCACGGACACAAGTGACAGGCCACGTGTGACGTCACGGACACGACTGACAGGCCACGTGTGACGTGACGGACACGACTGACAGGCCACGTGTTACGTGACGGACACGACTGACAGGCCACGTGTGACGTCACGGACATGACTGTCATACCGCGTGTGACGTCACGGACACGACTGACAAGCCACGTCTGACGTCACGGACACAAGTGACAGGCCACGTGTGACAACACGGACACAAGTGACAGGCCACGTGTGACGTCACGGACACGACTGACAGACCGCGTGTGACGTGACGGACATGACTGACAGACCACGTGTGACGTCACGGACACAAGTGACAGGCCACGTGTGACGTCACGGACACAAGTGACAGGCCACGTGTGACGTCACGGACACGACTGACAGGAAACGTGTGACGTCACGGACATGACTGAAAGGCCGCGTGTGACGTCACGGACACGACTGACAGGCCACGTGTGACGTCACGGACTTGACTGACAGACCGCGTGTGACGTGACGGACACGAGTGACAAGCCTCGTGTGACGTGACGGACATGACTGACAGGCCGCGTGTGACGTCACGGACATGACTGACAGACCGCGTGTGACGTGACGGACACTACTGACAGGCTGCGTGTGACGTCACGGACATGACTGACAGGCCGCGTGTGACGTCACGGACATGACTGACAGACCGCGTGTGACCCGACGGACACGACTGACAGGCCACGTATGACGTGACGGACACGACTGACAGGCCGCGTGTGACGTCACGGACATGACATTCAGGCCGCGTGTGACGTCACGGAAATGACTGACAGACCGCGAGTGACGTCAGGGACACGACTGACAGACCGCGTGTGACGTGACGGACATGACTGACAGGCCGCGTGTGACGTCACGGACATGACTGACGGATCGCGTGTGACGTGACGGACACGACTGACAGGCCACGTGTGACGTCACGCACACGACTGACAGGCCACGTGTGACGTCACGCACACGACTGACAGGCCACGTGTGACGTCACGGACACGACTGGCAGGCCGCGTGTGACTTCACGGACACGACTGACATACCGCGTGTGACGTCACGGACATGACTGACAGACCGCGTGTGTCGTCACGGACACGACTGACAGGCCGCGTGTGAAGTCACGGACATGACTGACAGACCGCGTGTGACGTCATGGACATGACTGACAGACCGCGTGTAACGTTACGCAAACGACTGACAGGCCACGTGTTACGTCACGGACATGACTGACAGGCCGCGTGTGACGTCACGGACATGACTGACAGACTACTTGTGAACGTCACGGACACGACTGACAGGCCACTGATTCTGTGTAGGAAGACGAGCGACGCTCACATCACGACTCATGACGTAGGCCTCACTGATTCTGTGTAGAAAGACGAGCGATGCTCACGTCACGACTCATGACGTAGGCCTCACTGATTCTGTGTAGAAAGACGAGCGATGCTCACGTCACGACTCACGACGTAGGCCACACTGATTCTGTGTAGAAAGACGAGCGATGCTCACGTCACGACTCATGACGTAGGCCTCACTGATTCTGTGTAGAAAGGCGAGCGATGTCTACGTCACGACTCACAACGTAGGCCTCACTGATTCTGTGTAGAGAGAGAAGCGATGCTCACGTCACGACTCATGACGTAGGCCTCACTGATTCTGTGTAGAAAGACGAGCGATGTCTACGTCACGACTCACAACGTAGGCCTCACTGATTCTGTGTATGGAGAGAAGCGATGCTCACGTCACGACTCATGACGTAGGCCTCACTGATTCTGTGTAGGAAGACGAGCGATGCTCACGTCACGACTCATGACGTAGGCCTCACTGATTCTGTGTACAGAGACGAGTGATGCTCACGTCACGACTCATGACGTAGGCCCCACTGATTCTGTGTAGAAAGACGAGCGGTGCTCACGTCACGACTCATGAGGTAGGCCTCACTGATTCTGTGTAACAAGACGAGCGATGCTCACGTCACGACTCATGACGTAGGCCTCACTGATTCTGTGTAGGAAGACGAGCGATGCTCACGTCACGACTCATGACGTAGGCCTCACTGATTCTGTGTAGAGAGACGAGCGATGCTCACGTCACGACTTATGACGTAGGCCTCACTGATTCTGTGTAGAAAGACGAGTGATGCTCACGTCACGACTCATGACGTAGGCCTCACTGATTCTGTGTAGAAAGACGAGCGATGCTCACGTCACGACTCATGACGTAGGCCTCACTGATTCTGTGTAGAAAGACGAGCGATGCTCACGTCACGACTCATGAGGTAGGCCTCACTGATTCTGTGTAGAAAGACGAGCGATGCTCACGTCACGACTCATGAGGTAGGCCTCACTGATTCTGTGTAGGAAGACGAGCGATGCTCACGTCACGACTCATGACGTAGGCCTCACTGATTCTGTGTAGAGAGACGAGCGATGCTCACGTCACGACTTATGACGTAGGCCTCACTGATTCTGTGTAGAAAGACGAGTGATGCTCACGTCACGACTCATGACGTAGGCCTCACTGATTCTGTGTAGAAAGACGAGCGATGCTCACGTCACGACTCATGAGGTAGGCCTCACTGATTCTGTGTAGAAAGACGAGCGATGCTCACGTCACGACTCATGACGTAGGCCTCACTGATTCTGTGTAGGAAGACGAGCGATGCTCACGTCACGACTCATGACGTAGGCCTCACTGATTCTGTGTAGAGAGACGAGCGATGCTCACGTCACGACTTATGACGTAGGCCTCACTGATTCTGTGTAGAAAGACGAGTGATGCTCACGTCACGACTCATGACGTAGGCCTCACTGATTCTGTGTAGAAAGACGAGCGATGCTCACGTCACGACTCATGACGTAGGCCTCACTGATTCTGTGTAGAAAGACGAGCGGTGCTCACGTCACGACTCATGAGGTAGGCCTCACTGATTCTGTGTAACAAGACGAGCTATGCTCACGTCATGACTCATGACGTAGGCCTCACTGATTCTGTGTAGAAAGACGAGTGATGCTCACGTCACGACTCATGACGTAGGCCTCACTGATTCTGTGTAACAAGACGAGTGATGCTCACGTCACGACTCATGACGTAGGCCTCACTGATTCTGTGTAGAAAGACGAGCGATGCTCACGTCACGACTCATGACGTAGGCCTCACTGATTCTGTGTAACAAGACGAGCGATGCTCACGTCACGACTCATGACGTAGGCCTCACTGATTCTGTGCAGCAAGACGAGCGATGCTCACGTCACGACTCATGACGTGAGCCTCACTGATTCTGTGTAGAGAGACGAGCGATGTCCACGTAACGACTCATGACGTAGGCCTCACTGATTCTGTGTAGAAAGACGAGCGATGCTCACGTCACGACTCATGACGTAGGCCTCACTGATTCTGTGTAGAAAGACGAGCGATGCTCACGTCACGACTCATGACGTAGGCCTCACTGATTCTGTGCAGCAAGACGAGCGATGCTCACGTCACGACTCATGACGTGAGCCTCACTGATTCTGTGTAACAAGACGAGCGATGCTCACGGCACGACTCATGACGTGAGCCTCACTGATTCTGTGTAGAAAGACGAGCGATGCTCACGTCACGACTCATGACGTGAGCCTCACTGATTCTGTGTAACAAGACGAGCGATGCTCACGTCACGACTCATGACGTGAGCCTCACTGATTCTGTGTAGAAAGACGAGCGATGTCTACGTCACGACTCATGACGTAGGCCTCACTGATTCTGTGTAGGAAGACGAGCGATGCTCACTTCACGACTCATGACGTAGGCCTCACTGATTCTGTGTAGCAAGACGAGCGATGCTGACGTCACGACTCATGACGTGAGCCTCACTGATTCTGTGTAGAAAGACGAGCGATGTCTACGTCACGACTCATGACGTAGGACTCACTGATTCTGTGTAGGAAGACGAGCGATGCTCACGTCACGACTCATGACGTAGGCCTCACTGATTCTGTGTAGAAAGACGAGCGATGCTCACGTCACGACTCATGACGTAGGCCTCACTGATTCTGTGTAGAAAGACGAGCGATGCTCACGTCACGACTCATGACGTAGGCCTCACTGATTCTGTGTAGAAAGACGAGCGATGCTCACGTCACGACTCATGACGTGGGCCTCACTGATTCTGTGTAGAAAGACGAGCGATGCTCACGTCACGTCTCATGACGTAGGCCTCACTGATTCTGTGTAGAAAGACGAGCGATGCTCACGTCACGACTCATGACGTAGGCCTCACTGATTCTGTGTAGAAAGACGAGCGATGCTCACGTCACGACTTATGAAGTAGGCCTCACTGATTCTGTGTAGAAAGACGAGCGATGCTCACGTCACGACTTATGAAGTAGGCCTCACTGATTCTGTGTATAAAGACGAGCGATGCTCACGTCACGACTCATGACGTAGGCCTCACTGATTCTGTGTAGAAAGACGAGCGATGCTCACGTCACGACTTATGAAGTAGGCCTCACTGATTCTGTGTAGAAAGACGAGCGATGCTCACGTCACGACTTATGAAGTAGGCCTCACTGATTCTGTGTAGAAAGACGAGCGAGGCTCACGTCACGACTTATGAAATAGGCCTCACTGATTCTGTGTAACAAGACGAGCGATGCTCACGTCACGACTCATGACGTAGGCCTCACTGATTCTGTGTAGGAAGACGAGCGATGCTCACGTCACGACTCATGACGTAGGCCAAACTGATTCTGTGTAGAAAGACGAGCGATGCTGACGTCACGACTTATGACGTTGACCTCACTGATTCTGTGTAGGAAGACGAGCGATGCTCACGTCACGACTCATGACGTAGGCCTCACTGATTCTGTGTAGGAAGACGAGCGATGCTCACGTCACGACTCATGACGTAGGCCTCACTGATTCTGTGTAGAAAGACGAGCGATGCTCACGTCACGACTCATGACGTAGGCCTCACTGATTCTGTGTAGAAAGACGAGCGATGCTCACGTCACGACTCATGACGTAGGCCTCACTGATTCTGTGTAGAAAGACGAGCGATGTCCACGTCACGACTCATGACGTAGGCCTCACTGATTCTGTGTAGAAAGACGAGCGATGCTCACGTCACGACTCATGACGTAGGCCTCACTGATTCTGTGTAGAAAGACGAGCGATGCTCACGTCACGACTCATGACGTAGGCCTCACTGATTCTGTGTAGGAAGGCGAGCGATGCTCACGTCACGACTCATGACGTAGGCCTCACTGATTCTGTGTAGGAAGACGAGCGATGCTCACGTCACGACTCATGACGTGGGCCTCACTGATTCTGTGTAGGAAGACGAGCGATGTCCACGTCACGACTCATGACGTAGGCCTCACTGATTCTGTGTAGGAAGACGAGCGATGCTCACGTCACGACTCATGACGTAGGCCTCACTGATTCTGTGTAGAAAGACGAGCGATGCTCACCTCACGACTCATGACGTAGGCCTCACTGATTCTGTGTAGAATGACGAGCGACGTCCACGTCACGACTCATGACGTAGGCCTCACTGATTCTGTGCAGCAAGACGAGCGATGCTCACGTCACGACTCATGACGTGAGCCTCACTGATTCTGTGTAGAGAGACGAGCGATGTCCACGTAACGACTCATGACGTAGGCCTCACTGATTCTGTGTAGAAAGACGAGCGATGCTCACGTCACGACTCATGACGTAGGCCTCACTGATTCTGTGTAGAAAGACGAGCGATGCTCACGTCACGACTCATGACGTAGGCCTCACTGATTCTGTGTAGAAAGACGAGCGATGCCCACGTCACGACTCATGACGTAGGCCTCACTGATTCTGTGTAGGAAGACGAGCGATGCTCACGTCACGACTCATGACGTAGTCCTCACTGATTCTGTGTAACAAGACGAGCGATGCCCACGTCACGACTCATGACGTAGGCCTCACTGATTCTGTGTAGAAAGACGAGCGATGCTCACGTCACGACTCATGACGTAGGCCTCACTGATTCTGTGTAGAAAGACGAGCGATGCTCACGTCACGACTCATGACGTAGGCCTCACTGATTCTGTGTAACAAGACGAGCGATGCCCACGTCACGACTCATGACGTAGGCCTCACTGATTCTGTGTAGAAAGACGAGCGATGCTCACGTCACGACTCATGACGTAGGCCTCACTGATTCTGTGTAGAAAGACGAGCGATGCTCACGTCACGACTCATGACGTAGGCCTCACTGATTCTGTGTAGAAAGACGAGCGATGTCCACGTCACGACTCATGACGTAGGCCTCACTGATTCTGTGTAGAAAGACGAGCGATGCTCACGTCACGACTCATGACGTAGGCCTCACTGATTCTGTGTAACAAGACGAGCGATGCTCACGTCACGACTCATGACGTAGGCCTCACTGATTCTGTGTAGAAAGACGAGCGATGTCCACGTCACGACTCATGACGTAGGCCTCACTGATTCTGTGTAACAAGACGAGCGATGCCCACGTCACGAATCATAACGTAGGCCTCACTGATTCTGTGTAGAAAGACGAGCGATGCTCACGTCACGACTCATGACGTAGGCCTCACTGATTCTGTGTAACAAGATGAGCGATGCTCACGTCACGACTCATGATGTACGCCTCACTGATTCTGTGTAGAAAGACGAGCGATGTCCACGTCACGACTCATGACGTAGGCCTCACTGATTCTGTGTAACAAGACGAGCGATGCCCACGTCACGACTCATGACGTAGGCCTCACTGATTCTGTGTAGAAAGACGAGCGATGCTCACGTCACGGCTCATGACGTAGGCCTCACTGATTCTGTGTAGGAAGACGAGCGATGTCCACGTCACGACTCATGACGTAGGCCTCACTGATTCTGTGTAACAAGACGAGCGATGCCCACGTCACGACTCATGACGTAGGCCTCACTGATTCTGTGTAGAAAGACGAGCGATGCTCACGTCACGACTCATGACGTAGGCCTCACTGATTCTGTGTAACAAGACGAGCGATGCTCACGTCACGACTCATGACGTAGGCCTCACTGATTCTGTGTAGAAAGACGAGCGATGTCCACGTCACGACTCATGACGTAGGCCTCACTGATTCTGTGTAACAAGACGAGCGATGCCCACGTCACGACTCATGACGTAGGCCTCACTGATTCTGTGTAGAAAGACGAGCGATGCTCACGTCACGACTCATGACGTAGGCCTCACTGATTCTGTGTAGAAAGACGAGCGATGCTCACGTCACGACTCATGACGTAGGCCTCACTGATTCTGTGTAGAAAGACGAGCGATGTCCACGTCACGACTCATGACGTAGGCCTCACTGATTCTGTGTAGAAAGACGAGCGATGCTCACGTCACGGCTCATGACGTAGGCCTCACTGATTCTGTGTAGGAAGACGAGCGATGTCCACGTCACGACTCATGACGTAGGCCTCACTGATTCTGTGTAACAAGACGAGCGATGCCCACGTCACGACTCATGACGTAGGCCTCACTGATTCTGTGTAGAAAGACGAGCGATGCTCACGTCACGACTCATGACGTAGGCCTCACTGATTCTGTGTAGAAAGACGAGCGATGCTCACTTCACGACTCATGACGTAGGCCTCACTGATTCTGTGTAGTAAGACGAGCGATGCTCACGTCACGACTCATGACGTAGGCCAAACTGATTCTGTGTAGAAAGACGAGCGATGCTGACGTCACGACTTATGACGTTGACCTCACTGATTCTGTGTAGGAAGACGAGCGATGCTCACGTCACGACTCATGACGTAGGCCTCACTGATTCTGTGTAACAAGACGAGCGATGCTCACGTCACGACTCATGACGTAGGCCTCACTGATTCTGTGTAGAAAGACGAGCGATGCTCACGTCACGACTCATGACGTAGGCCTCACTGATTCTGTGTAACAAGACGAGCGATGCTCACGTCACGACTCATGACGTAGGCCTCACTGATTCTGTGTAGTAAGACGAGCGATGTCTACGTCACGACTCATGAAGTAGGCCTCACCGATTCTGTGTAACAAGACGAGCGATGTCTACGTCACGACTCATGACGTAGGCCTCACTGATTCTGTGTAGCAAGACGAGCTATGCTCACGTCACTACTCATGACGTAGGCCTCACTGATTCTGTGTAGCAAGACGAGCGATGCTCACGTCACGACTCATGACGTAGACCCCACTGATTCTGTGTAGGAAGACAAGTGATGCTCACGTCACGACTCATGACGTAGGCCTCACTGATTCTGTGTAGGAAGGCGAGCGATGCTCACGTCACGACTCATGACGTAGGCCTCACTGATTCTGTGTAGAAAGACGAGCGATGCTCACGTCACGACTCATGACGTAGGCCTCACTGATTCTGTGTAGGAAGGCGAGCGATGCTCACGTCACGACTCATGACGTAGGCCTCACTGATTCTGTGTAGAAAGACGAGCGATGCTCACGTCACGACTCATGACGTAGGCCTCACTGATTCTGTGTAGGAAGGCGAGCGATGCTCACGTCACGACTCATGACGTAGGCCTCACTGATTCTGTGTAGGAAGACGAGCGATGCTCACGTCACGACTCATGAAGTAGGCCAAACTGATTCTGTGTAGAAAGACGAGCGATGCTGACGTCACGACTTATGACGTTGACCTCACTGATTCTGTGTAGGGAGACGAGCGATGCTCACGTCACGACTCATGACGTAGGCCTCACTGATTCTGTGTAGGAAGACGAGCGATGCTCACGTCACGACTCATGAAGTAGGCCTCACTGATTCTGTGTAGTAAGACGAGCGATGTCCACGTCACGACTCCTGACGTAGGCCTCACTGATTCTGTGTAGAAAGGCGAGCGATGCTCAAGTCACGACTCATGACGTAGGTCTCACTGATTCTGTGTAGAAAGACGAGCGATGTCCACGTCACGACTCATGACGTAGGCCTCACTGATTCTGTGTAGTAAGACGAGCGATGTCTACGTCACGACTCATGAAGTAGGCCTCACCAATTCTGTGTGGAAAGACGAGCGATACCTACGTCACGACTCATGACGTAGGCCTCACTGATTCTGTGTAGCAAGACGAGCGATGCTCACGTCACGACTCATGACGTAGACCCCACTGATTCTGTGTAGGAAGACAAGTGATGCTCACGTCACGACTCATGACGTAGGCCTCACTGATTCTGTGTAGAAAGACGAGCGATGCCCACGTCACGACTCATGACGTAGGCCTCACTGATTCTGTGTAGAAAGACGAGCGATGCTCACGTCACGACTCATGACGTAGGCCTCACTGATTCTGTGTAGAAAGACGAGCGATGTCCACGTCACGACTCATGACGTAGGCCTCACTGATTCTGTGTAACAAGACGAGCGATGTCCACGTCACGACTCATGACGTAGGCCTCACTGATTCTGTGTAGAAAGACGAGCGATGTCCACGTCACGACTCATGACGTGGGCCTCACTGATTCTGTGTAGAAAGACGAGCGATGTCCACGTCACGACTCATGACGTGGGCCTCACTGATTCTGTGTAACAAGACGAGCGATGTCCACGTCACGACTCATGACGTAGGCCTCACTGATTCTGTGTAACAAGACGAGCGATGTCCACGTCACGACTCATGACGTAGGCCTCACTGATTCTGTGTAGAAAGACGAGCGATGTCCACGTCACGACTCATGACGTAGGCCTCACTGATTCTGTGTAGAAAGACGAGCGATGCTCACGTCACGACTCATGACGTAGGCCTCACTGATTCTGTGTAGAAAGACGAGCGATGTCCACGTCACGACTCATGACGTAGGCCTCACTGATTCTGTGTAGAAAGACGAGCGATGTCCACGTCACGACTCATGACGTGGGCCTCACTGATTCTGTGTAGAAAGACGAGCGATGTCCAAGTCACGACTCATGACGTAGGCCTCACTGATTCTGTGTAGGAAGACGAGCGATGCTCACGTCACGACTCATGACGTAGGCCTCACTGATTCTGTGTAGAAAGACGAGCGATGCTCACGTCACGACTCATGACGTAGACCTCACTGATTCTGTGTAACAAGACGAGCGATGCCCACGTCACGACCCATGACGTAGGCCTCACTGATTCTGTGTAGAAAGACGAGCGATGCTCACGTCACGACTCATGACGTAGGCCTCACTGATTCTGTGTAGAAAGACGAGCGATGCTCACGTCACGACTCATGACGTAGGCCTCACTGATTCTGTGTAGAAAGACGAGCGATGCCCACGTCACGACTCATGACGTAGGCCTCACTGATTCTGTGTAGAAAGACGAGCGATGTCCACGTCACGACTCATGACGTAGGCCTCACTGATTCTGTGTAGGAAGACGAGCGATGCCCACGTCACGACTCATGACGTAGGCCTCACTGATTCTGTGTAACAAGACGAGCGATGCCCACGTCACGACTCATGACGTAGGCCTCACTGATTCTGTGTAGAAAGACGAGCGATGCTCACGTCACGACTCATGACGTAGACCTCACTGATTCTGTGTAGAAAGACGAGCGATGCTCACGTCACGACTCATGACGTAGGCCTCACTGATTCTGTGTAGAAAGACGAGCTATGTCCACGTCACGACTCATGACGTAGACCTCACTGATTCTGTGTAGAAAGACGAGCGATGTCCACGTCACGACTCATGACGTAGGCCTCACTGATTCTGTGTAGAAAGACGAGCGATGCTCACGTCACGACTCATGACGTAGGCCTCACTGATTCTGTGTAGAAAGACGAGCGATGCTCACGTCACGACTCATGACGTAGGCCTCACTGATTCTGTGTAGGAAGACGAGCGATGTCCACGTCACGACTCATGACGTGGGCCTCACTGATTCTGTGTAGAAAGACGAGCGATGTCCACGTCACGACTCATGACGTAGGCCTCACTGATTCTGTGTAGAAAGACGAGCGATGCTCACGTCACGACTCATGACGTAGGCCTCAATGATTCTGTGTAGCAAGACGAGCGATGCTCACGTCACGACTCATGACGTGGGCCTCACTGATTCTGTGTAGAAAGACGAGCGATGCTCACGTCACGACTCATGACGTGGGCCTCACTGATTCTGTGTAGAAAGGCGAGCGATGCTCACGTCACGACTCATGACGTAGGCCTCACTGATTCTGTGTAGAAAGACGAGCGATGCTCACGTCACGACTCATGACGTAGGCCTCACTGATTCTGTGTAACAAGACGAGCGATGCTCACGTCACGACTCATGACGTAGGCCTCACTGATTCTGTGTAGAAAGACGAGCGATGCTCACGTCACGACTCATGACGTGGGCCTCACTGATTCTGTGTAGAAAGACGAGCGATGCTCACGTCACGACTCATGACGTAGGCCTCACTGATTCTGTGTAGAATGACGAGCGATGCTCACGTCACGACTCATGACGCAGGCCTCACTGATTCAGTGTAGAAAGACGAGCGATGCTCACGTCACGACTCATGACGTAGGCCTCACTGATTCTGTGTAGGAAGACGAGCGATGCTCACGTCACGACTCATGACGTAGGCCTCACTGATTCTGTGTGGAAAGACGAGCGATGCTCACGTCACGACTCATGACGTTGGCCTCACTGATTCTGTGTAGAGAGACGAGCGATGCTCACGTCACGACTCATGACGTAGGCCTCACTGATTCTGTGTAACAAGACGAGCGATGCTCACGTCACGACTCATGACGTAGGCCTCACTGATTCTGTGTAGAAAGACGAGCGATGCTCACGTCACGACTCATGACGTAGACCTCACTGATTCTGTGTAACAAGACGAGCGATGCTCACGTCACGACTCATGACGTAGGCCTCACTGATTCTGTGTAACAAGACGAGCGATGCTCACGTCACGACTCATGACGTAGGCCTCACTGATTCTGTGTAGAGAGGCGAGCGATGCTCACGTCACGACTCATGACGTGGGCCTCACTGATTCTGTGTAACAAGACGAGCGATGTCCACGTCACGACTCATGACGTGAGCCTCACTGATTCTGTGTAGAAAGACGAGCGATGCTCACGTCACGACTCATGACGTAGGCCTGACTGATTCTGTGTAGAAAGACGAGCGATGCTCACGTCACGACTCATGACGTGGGCCTCACTGATTCTGTGTAACAAGACGAGCTATGTCCACGTCACGACTCATGACGTAGGCCTCACTGATTCTGTGTAGAAAGACGAGCGATGTCCACGTCACGACTCATGACGTAGGACTCACTGATTCTGTGTAACAAGACGAGCGATGTCTACGTCACGACTCATGACGTAGGCCTCACTGATTCTGTGTAGAAAGACGAGCGATGTCCACGTCACGACTCATGACGTAGGACTCACTGATTCTGTGTAACAAGACGAGCGATGCTCACGTCACGACTCATGACGTAGGCCTCACTGATTCTGTGTAGAAAGACGAGCGATGCTCACGTCACGACTCATGACGTAGGCCTCACTGATTCTGTGTAGAAAGACGAGCGATGCTCACGTCACGACTCATGACGTAGGCCTCACTGATTCTGTGTAGAAAGACGAGCGATGCTCACGTCACGACTCATGACGTAGGCCTCAATGATTCTGTGTAGCAAGACGAGCGATGCTCACGTCACGACTCATGACGTAGGCCTCACTGATTCTGTGTAGAATGACGAGCGATGCTCACGTCACGACTCATGACGCAGGCCTCACTGATTCAGTGTAGAAAGACGAGCGATGCTCACGTCACGACTCATGACGTAGGCCTCACTGATTCTGTGTAGGAAGACGAGCGATGCTCACGTCACGACTCATGACGTAGGCCTCACTGATTCTGTGTGGAAAGACGAGCGATGCTCACGTCACGACTCATGACGTTGGCCTCACTGATTCTGTGTAGAGAGACGAGCGATGCTCACGTCACGACTCATGACGTAGGCCTCACTGATTCTGTGTAACAAGACGAGCGATGCTCACGTCACGACTCATGACGTAGGCCTCACTGATTCTGTGTAGAAAGACGAGCGATGCTCACGTCACGACTCATGACGTAGACCTCACTGATTCTGTGTAACAAGACGAGCGATGCTCACGTCACGACTCATGACGTAGGCCTCACTGATTCTGTGTAACAAGACGAGCGATGCTCACGTCACGACTCATGACGTAGGCCTCACTGATTCTGTGTAGAGAGGCGAGCGATGCTCACGTCACGACTCATGACGTGGGCCTCACTGATTCTGTGTAGAAAGACGAGCGATGCTCACGTCTCGACTCATGACGTAGGCATCACTGATTCTGTGTAACAAGACGAGCGATGCTCACGTCACGACTCATGACGTAGGCCTCACTGATTCTGTGTAGAAAGACGAGCGATGCTCACGTCACGACTCATGACGTAGGCCTCACTGATTCTGTGTAACAAGACGAGCGATGCTCACGTCACGACTCATGACGTAGGCCTCACTGATTCTGTGTAGAAAGACGAGCGATGCTCACGTCACGACTCATGACGTAGACCTCACTGATTCTGTGTAGGAAGACGAGCGATGTCCACGTCACGACTCATGACGTGAGCCTCACTGATTCTGTGTAGAAAGACGAGCGATGCTCACGTCACGACTCATGACGTAGGCCTGACTGATTCTGTGTAGAAAGACGAGCGATGCTCACGTCACGACTCATGACGTGGGCCTCACTGATTCTGTGTAACAAGACGAGCGATGTCCACGTCACGACTCATGACGTAGGCCTCACTGATTCTGTGTAGAAAGACGAGCGATGTCCACGTCACGACTCATGACGTAGGACTCACTGATTCTGTGTAACAAGACGAGCGATGTCTACGTCACGACTCATGACGTAGGCCTCACTGATTCTGTGTAGAAAGACGAGCGATGTCCACGTCACGACTCATGACGTAGGACTCACTGATTCTGTGTAACAAGACGAGCGATGCTCACGTCACGACTCATGACGTAGGCCTCACTGATTCTGTGTAGAAAGACGAGCGATGCTCACGTCACGACTCATGACGTAGGCCTCACTGATTCTGTGTAGAAAGACGAGCGATGCTCACGTCACGACTCATGACGTATGCCTCACTGATTCTGTGTAGAAAGACGAGCGATGCTCACGTCACGACTCATGACGTAGGCCCCACTTATTCTGTGTAGAAAGACGGGCGATGCTCACGTCACGACTCATGACGTAGGCCTCACTGATTCTGTGTAGAAAGACGAGCGATGCTCACGTCACGACTCATGACGTGGGCCTCACTGATTCTGTGTAGAAAGACGAGCGATGCTCACGTCACGACTCATGACGTAGGCCTCACTGATTCTGTGTAGAAAGACGAGCGATGCTCACGTCACGACTCATGACGTAGGCCTCACTGATTCTGTGTAGAAAGACGAGCGATGCTCACGTCACGACTCATGACGTAGGCCTCACTGATTCTGTGTAGAAAGACGAGCGATGCTCACGTCACGACTCATGACGTGGGCCTCAGGGATTCTGTGTCACAAGACGAGCGATGCTCACGTCGCGACTCATGACGTAGGCCTCACTGATTCTGTGTAGAAAGACGAGCGATGTCCACGTCACGACTCATGACCTAGGCCTCACTGATTCTGTGTAGAAAGACGAGCGATGTCCACGTCACGACTCATGACGTAGGACTCACTGATTCTGTGTAACAAGACGAGCGATGCTCACGTCACGACTCATGACGTAGGCCTCACTGATTTTGTGTAGAAAGACGAGCGATGCTCACGTCACGACTCATGACGTAGGCCTCACTGATTCAGTGTAGAGAGACGAGCGATGCTCACGTCACGACTTATGACGTAGGCCTCACTGATTCTGTGTAGAAAGACGAGCGATGTCCACGTCACGACTCATGACGTAGGCCTCACTGATTCTGTGTAGAAAGACGAGCGATGTCCACGTCACGACTCATGACGTAGGACTCACTGATTCTGTGAAACAAGACGAGCGATGCTCACGTCACGACTCATGACGTAGGCCTCACTGATTCTGTGTAGAAAGACGAGCGATGCTCACGTCACGACTCATGACGTAGGCCTCACTGATTCTGTGTAGAGAGACGAGCGATGCTCACGTCACGACTCATGACGTAGGCCTCACTGATTCTGTGTAGAAAGACGAGCGATGTCCACGTCACGACTCATGACGTAGGCCTCACTGATTCTGTGTAGAAAGACGAGCGATGTCCACGTCACGACTCATGACGTAGGACTCACTGATTCTGTGTAACATGACGAGCGATGCTCACGTCACGACTCATGACGTAGGCCTCACTGATTCTGTGTAGAAAGACGAGCGATGCTCACGTCACGACTCATGACGTAGGCCTCACTGATTCTGTGTAGAGAGACGAGCGATGCTCACGTCACGACTCATGACGTAGGCCCCACTGATTCTGTGTAGAAAGACGAGCGATGCTCACGTCACGACTCATGACGTGGGCCTCACTGATTCTGTGTAGAAAGACGAGCGATGCTCACGTCACGACTCATGACGTAGGCCTCACTGATTCTGTGTAGAAAGACGAGCGAGGCTCACGTCACGACTCATGACGTAGGCCTCACTGATTCTGTGTAGAAAGACGAGCGATGCTCACGTCACGACTCATGACGTAAGCCTCACTGATTCTGTGTAGAAAGACGAGCGATGCTCACGTCACGACTCATGACGTGGGCCTCACTGATTCTGTGTAGAAAGACGAGCGATGCTCACGTCACGACTCATGACGTAGGCCTCACTGATTCTGTGTAACAAGACGAGCGATGCTCACGTCACGACTCATGACGTAGGCCTCACTGATTCTGTGTAGAAAGACGAGCGATGCTCACGTCACGACTCATGACGTAGACCTCACTGATTCTGTGTAGAAAGACGAGCGATGTCCACGTCACGACTCATGACGTAGGCCTCACTTATTCTGTGTAGAAAGACGAGCGATGCTCACGTCACGACTCATGACGTAGGCCTCACTGATTCTGTGTAGAGAGACGAGCGATGCTCACGTCACGACTCATGACGTAGGCCTCACTGATTCTGTGTAGGAAGACGAGCGATGCTCACGTCACGACTCATGACGTAGGCCTCACTGATTCTGTGTAGAGAGACGAGCGATGCTCACGTCACGACTCATGACGTAGGCCTCACTGATTCTGTGTAGAGAGACGAGCGATGCTCACGTCACGACTCATGACGTAGGCCTCACTGATTCTGTGTAGAGAGACGAGCGATGCTCACGTCACGACACATGACGTAGGCCTCACTGATTCTGTGTAACAAGACGAGCGATGCTCACGTCACGACTCATGACGTAGGCCTCACTGATTCTGTGTAGAAAGACGAGCGATGCTCACGTCACGACTCATGACGTAGGCCTCACTGATTCTGTGTAACAAGACGAGCCATGCTCACGTCAAGACTCATGACGTAGGCCTCACTGATTCTGTGTAGAAAGACGAGCGATGCTCACGTCACGACTCATGACGTAGGCCTCACTGATTCTGTGTAGAGAGACGAGCGATGCTCACGTCACGACTCATGACGTAGGCCTCACTGATTCTGTGTAACAAGACGAGCGATGCTCACGTCACGACTCATGACGTAGGCCTCACTGATTCTGTGTAGAGAGACGAGCGATGCTCACGTCACGACTCATGACGTAGGCCTCACTGATTCTGTGTAGAGAGACGAGCGATGCTCACGTCACGACTCATGACGTAGGCCTCACTGATTCTGTGTAGAGAGACGAGCGATGCTCACGTCACGACTCATGACGTAGGCCTCACTGATTCTGTGTAACAAGACGAGCGATGCTCACGTCACGACTCATGACGTAGGCCTCACTGATTCTGTGTAGAAAGACGAGCGATGCTCACGTCACGACTCATGACGTAGGCCTCACTGATTCTGTGTAACAAGACGAGCGATGCTCACGTCACGACTCATGACGTAGGCCTCACTGATTCTGTGTAGAAAGACGAGCGATGCTCACGTCACGACTCATGACGTAGGCCTCACTGATTCTGTGTAACAAGACGAGCCATGCTCACGTCACGACTCATGACGTAGGCCTCACTGATTCTGTGTAGGAAGACGAGCGATGCTCACGTCACGACTCATGACGTAGGCCTCACTGATTCTGTGTAGAGAGACGAGCGATGCTCACGTCACGACTCATGACGTAGGCCTCACTGATTCTGTGTAACAAGACGAGCGATGCTCACGTCACGACTCATGACGTAGGCCTCACTGATTCTGTGTAGAAAGACGAGCGATGCTCACGTCACGACTCATGACGTAGGCCTCACTGATTCTGTGTAACAAGACGAGCCATGCTCACGTCACGACTCATGACGTAGGCCTCACTGATTCTGTGTAGAAAGACGAGCGATGCTCACGTCACGACTCATGACGTAAGCCTCACTGATTCTGTGTAGAAAGACGAGCGATGCTCACGTCACGACTCATGACGTGAAACTCACTGATTCTGTGTAGAAAGACGAGCGATGCTCACGTCACGACTCATGACGTAGGCCTCACTGATTCTGTGTAACAAGACGAGCGATGCTCACGTCACGACTCATGACGTAGGCCTCACTGATTCTGTGTAGAAAGACGAGCGATGCTCACGTCACGACTCATGACGTAGACCTCACTGATTCTGTGTAGAAAGACGAGCGATGTCCACGTCACGACTCATGACGTAGGCCTCACTTATTCTGTGTAGAAAGACGAGCGATGCTCACGTCACGACTCATGACGTAGGCCTCACTGATTCTGTGTAGAGAGACGAGCGATGCTCACGTCACGACTCATGACGTAGGCCTCACTGATTCTGTGTAGGAAGACGAGCGATGCTCACGTCACGACTCATGACGTAGGCCTCACTGATTCTGTGTAGAGAGACGAGCGATGCTCACGTCACGACTCATGACGTAGGCCTCAATGATTCTGTGTAGAGAGACGAGCGATGCTCACGTCACGACTCATGACGTAGGCCTCACTGATTCTGTGTAGAGAGACGAGCGATGCTCACGTCACGACTCATGACGTAGGCCTCACTGATTCTGTGTAACAAGACGAGCGATGCTCAC
Source organism: Brachyptera risi (assembly GCA_964007535.1). Lineage (NCBI taxonomy): Eukaryota > Metazoa > Arthropoda > Insecta > Plecoptera > Taeniopterygidae > Brachyptera > Brachyptera risi. The sequence goes on from OZ023332.1 coordinate 1,416,560, forward strand.
GTCACGACTCATGACGTAGGCCTCACTGATTCTGTGTAGAAAGACGAGCGATGCTCACGTCACGACTCATGACGTAGGCCTCACTGATTCTGTGTAGAGAGACGAGCGATGCTCACGTCACGACTCATGACGTAGGCCTCACTGATTCTGTGTAGGAAGACGAGCGATGCTCACGTCACGACTCATGACGTAGGCCTCACTGATTCTGTGTAGAGAGACGAGCGATGCTCACGTCACGACTCATGACGTAGGCCTCACTGATTCTGTGTAGAAAGACGAGCGATGCTCAAGTCATGACTCATGACGTAGGCCTCACTGATTCTGTGTAGAGAAACGAGCGATGTCCACGTCACGACTCATGACGTAGGCCTCACTGATTCTGTGTAGAAAGACGAGCGATGCTCACGTCACGACTCATGACGTAGGCCTCACTGATTCTGTGTAGAAAGACGAGCGATGCTCACGTCACGACTCATGACGTAGGCCTCACTGATTCTGTGTAGAAAGACGAGCGATGCTCATGTCACGACTCATGACTTAGGCCTCACTGATCCTGTGTAGGAAGACGAGTGATGCTCACGTCACGACTCATGACGTAGGCCTCACTGATTCTGTGTAACAAGACGAGCGATGTCCACGTCACGACTCATGACGTAGGCCTCACTGATTCTGTGTAGGAAGACGAGCGATGCTCACGTCACGACTCATGACGTAGGCCTCACTGATTCTGTGTAACAAGACGAGCGATGCACACGTCACGACTCATGACGTAGGCCTCACTGATTCTGTGTAGCAAGACGAGCGATGCTCACGTCACGACTCATGACGTAGGCCTCACTGATTCTGTGTGGAAAGACAAGCGATGCTCACGTCACGACTCATGACGTGGGTCTCACTGATTCTGTGTAGAAAGACGAGCGATGCTCACGTCACGACTCATGACGTAGGCCTCACTGATTCTGTGTGGAAAGACAAGCGATGCTCACGTCACGACTCATGACGTAGGCCTCACTGATTCTGTGTGGAAAGACGAGCGATGCTCACGTCACGACTCATGACGTAGGCCTCACTGATTCTGTGTAGAAAGACGAGCGATGCTCACGTCACGACTCATGACGTAGGCCTCACTGATTCTGTGTAGCAAGACGAGCGATGCTCACGTCACGACTCATGACGTAGGCCTCACTGATTCTGTGTAGCAAGACGAGCGATGCTCACGTCACGACTCATGACGTAGGCCTCACTGATTCTGTGTAGAAAGACGAGCGATGCTCACGTCGCGACTCATGACGTAGGCCTCACTGATTCTGTGTAGAAAGACGAGCGATGCTCACGTCACGACTCATGACGTAGGCCTCACTGATTCTGTGTAGAGAGACGAGCGATGCTCACGTCACGACTCATGACGTAGGCCTCACTGATTCTGTGTAGAAAGACGAGCGATGCTCACGTCACGACTCATGACGTAGGCCTCACTGATTCTGTGTAGAAAGACGAGCGATGTCCACGTCACGACTCATGACGTGGGCCTCACTGATTCTGTGTAACAAGACGAGCGATGTCCACGTCACGACTCATGACGTAGGCCTCACTGATTCTGTGTAGAAAGACGAGCGATGTCCACGTCACGACTCATGACGTGGGCCTCACTGATTCTGTGTAACAAGACGAGCGATGCCCACGTCACGACTCATGACGTAGGCCTCACTGATTCTGTGTAGAAAGACGAGCGATGCTCACGTCACGACTCATGACGTAGGCCTCACTGATTCTGTGTAGAAAGACGAGCGATGTCCACGTCACGACTCATGACGTAGGCCTCACTGATTCTGTGTAGAAAGACGAGCGATGTCCACGTCACGACTCATGACGTGGGCCTCACTGATTCTGTGTAGAAAGACGAGCGATGCTCACGTCACGACTCATGACGTAGGCCTCACTGATTCTGTGTAGAAAGACGAGCGATGTCCACGTCACGACTCATGACGTGGGCCTCACTGATTCTGTGTAACAAGACGAGCGATGTCCACGTCACGACTCATGACGTAGGCCTCACTGATTCTGTGTAGAAAGACGAGCGATGTCCACGTCACGACTCATGACGTGGGCCTCACTGATTCTGTGTAGAAAGACGAGCGATGCTCACGTCACGACTCATGACGTAGGCCTCACTGATTCTGTGTAGAAAGACGAGCGATGCTCACGTCACGACTCATGACGTAGGCCTCACTGATTCTGTGTAGAAAGACGAGCGATGTCCACGTCACGACTCATGACGTGGGCCTCACTGATTCTGTGTAACAAGACGAGCGATGCCCACGTCACGACTCATGACGTAGGCCTCACTGATTCTGTGTAGAAAGACGAGCGATGCTCACGTCACGACTCATGACGTAGGCCTCACTGATTCTGTGTAGCAAGACGAGCGATGCTCACGTCACGACTCATGACGTAGGCCTCACTGATTCTGTGTAGAAAGACGAGCGATGCTCACGTCACGACTCATGACGTAGGCCTCACTGATTCTGTGTAGAAAGACGAGCGATGCTCACGTCACGACTCATCACGTAGGCCTCACTGATTCTGTGTAGAAAGACGAGCGATGCTCACGTCACGACTCATAACGTAGGCCTCACTGATTCTGTGTAGAAAGACGAGCGATGCTCACGTCACGACTCATGACGTAGGCCTCACTGATTCTGTGTAGCAAGACGAGCGATGCTCACGTCACGACTCATGACGTAGGCCTCACTGATTCTGTGTAGAAAGACGAGCGATGCTCACGTCACGACTCATAACGTAGGCCTCACTGATTCTGTGTAACAAGACGAGCGATGCTCACGTCACGACTCATGACGTAGGCCTCACTGATTCTGTGTAGAAAGACGAGCGATGCTCACGTCACGACTCATGACGTAGGCCTCACTGATTCTGTGTAGAAAGACGAGCGATGTCCACGTCACGACTCATGACGTAGGCCTCACTGATTCTGTGTAGAAAGACGAGCCATGCTCACGTCACGACTCATGACGTGGGCCTCACTGATTCTGTGTAACAAGACGAGCGATGCTCACGTCACGACTCATGACGTGGGCCTCACTGATTCTGTGTAGAGAGACGAGCGATGCTCACGTCACGACTTATGACGTAGGCCTCACTGATTATGTGTAGAGAGACGAGCGATGCTCACGTCACGACTCATGACGTAGGCCTCACTGATTCTGTGTAGAAAGACGAGCGATGTCTACGTCACGACTCATGACGTAGGCCTCACTGATTCTGTGTAACAAGACGAGCGATGCTCACGTCACGACTCATGACTTAGGCCTCACTGATTCTGTGTAGAGAGACGAGCGATGCTCACGTCACGACTTATGACGTAGGCCTCACTGATTCTGTGTAGAGAGACGAGCGATGCTCACGTCACGACTCATGACGTAGGCCTCACTGATTCTGTGTAGAAAGACGAGCGATGTCTACGTCACGACTCATGACGTAGGCCTCACTGATTCTGTGTAGAAAGACGAGCGATGTCCACGTCACGACTCATGACGTGAGCCTCACTGATTCTGTGTAGAAAGACGAGCGATGTCCACGTCAATACTCATGACGTGGGCCTCACTGATTCTGTGTAGAAAGACGAGCGATGCTCACGTCACGACTCATGACGTAGGCCTCACTGATTCTGTGTAGAAAGACGAGCGATGCTCACGTCACGACTCATGACGTAGGCCTCACTGATTCTGTGTAGAAAGACGAGCGATGCTCACGTCACGACTCATGACGTAGGCCTCACTGATTCTGTGTAGAAAGACGAGCGATGCTCACGTCACGACTCATGACGTAGGCCTCAATGATTCTGTGTAGCAAGACGAGCGATGCTCACGTCACGACTCATGACGTAGGCCTCACTGATTCTGTGTAGAATGACGAGCGATGCTCACGTCACGACTCATGACGCAGGCCTCACTGATTCAGTGTAGAAAGACGAGCGATGCTCACGTCACGACTCATGACGTAGGCCTCACTGATTCTGTGTAGGAAGACGAGCGATGCTCACGTCACGACTCATGACGTAGGCCTCACTGATTCTGTGTGGAAAGACGAGCGATGCTCACGTCACGACTCATGACGTTGGCCTCACTGATTCTGTGTAGAGAGACGAGCGATGCTCACGTCACGACTCATGACGTAGGCCTCACTGATTCTGTGTAACAAGACGAGCGATGCTCACGTCACGACTCATGACGTAGGCCTCACTGATTCTGTGTAGAAAGACGAGCGATGCTCACGTCACGACTCATGACGTAGACCTCACTGATTCTGTGTAACAAGACGAGCGATGCTCACGTCACGACTCATGACGTAGGCCTCACTGATTCTGTGTAACAAGACGAGCGATGCTCACGTCACGACTCATGACGTAGGCCTCACTGATTCTGTGTAGAGAGGCGAGCGATGCTCACGTCACGACTCATGACGTGGGCCTCACTGATTCTGTGTAGAAAGACGAGCGATGCTCACGTCTCGACTCATGACGTAGGCATCACTGATTCTGTGTAACAAGACGAGCGATGCTCACGTCACGACTCATGACGTAGGCCTCACTGATTCTGTGTAGAAAGACGAGCGATGCTCACGTCACGACTCATGACGTAGGCCTCACTGATTCTGTGTAACAAGACGAGCGATGCTCACGTCACGACTCATGACGTAGGCCTCACTGATTCTGTGTAGAAAGACGAGCGATGCTCACGTCACGACTCATGACGTAGACCTCACTGATTCTGTGTAGGAAGACGAGCGATGTCCACGTCACGACTCATGACGTGAGCCTCACTGATTCTGTGTAGAAAGACGAGCGATGCTCACGTCACGACTCATGACGTAGGCCTGACTGATTCTGTGTAGAAAGACGAGCGATGCTCACGTCACGACTCATGACGTGGGCCTCACTGATTCTGTGTAACAAGACGAGCGATGTCCACGTCACGACTCATGACGTAGGCCTCACTGATTCTGTGTAGAAAGACGAGCGATGTCCACGTCACGACTCATGACGTAGGACTCACTGATTCTGTGTAACAAGACGAGCGATGTCTACGTCACGACTCATGACGTAGGCCTCACTGATTCTGTGTAGAAAGACGAGCGATGTCCACGTCACGACTCATGACGTAGGACTCACTGATTCTGTGTAACAAGACGAGCGATGCTCACGTCACGACTCATGACGTAGGCCTCACTGATTCTGTGTAGAAAGACGAGCGATGCTCACGTCACGACTCATGACGTAGGCCTCACTGATTCTGTGTAGAAAGACGAGCGATGCTCACGTCACGACTCATGACGTATGCCTCACTGATTCTGTGTAGAAAGACGAGCGATGCTCACGTCACGACTCATGACGTAGGCCCCACTTATTCTGTGTAGAAAGACGGGCGATGCTCACGTCACGACTCATGACGTAGGCCTCACTGATTCTGTGTAGAAAGACGAGCGATGCTCACGTCACGACTCATGACGTGGGCCTCACTGATTCTGTGTAGAAAGACGAGCGATGCTCACGTCACGACTCATGACGTAGGCCTCACTGATTCTGTGTAGAAAGACGAGCGATGCTCACGTCACGACTCATGACGTAGGCCTCACTGATTCTGTGTAGAAAGACGAGCGATGCTCACGTCACGACTCATGACGTAGGCCTCACTGATTCTGTGTAGAAAGACGAGCGATGCTCACGTCACGACTCATGACGTGGGCCTCAGGGATTCTGTGTCACAAGACGAGCGATGCTCACGTCGCGACTCATGACGTAGGCCTCACTGATTCTGTGTAGAAAGACGAGCGATGTCCACGTCACGACTCATGACCTAGGCCTCACTGATTCTGTGTAGAAAGACGAGCGATGTCCACGTCACGACTCATGACGTAGGACTCACTGATTCTGTGTAACAAGACGAGCGATGCTCACGTCACGACTCATGACGTAGGCCTCACTGATTTTGTGTAGAAAGACGAGCGATGCTCACGTCACGACTCATGACGTAGGCCTCACTGATTCAGTGTAGAGAGACGAGCGATGCTCACGTCACGACTTATGACGTAGGCCTCACTGATTCTGTGTAGAAAGACGAGCGATGTCCACGTCACGACTCATGACGTAGGCCTCACTGATTCTGTGTAGAAAGACGAGCGATGTCCACGTCACGACTCATGACGTAGGACTCACTGATTCTGTGAAACAAGACGAGCGATGCTCACGTCACGACTCATGACGTAGGCCTCACTGATTCTGTGTAGAAAGACGAGCGATGCTCACGTCACGACTCATGACGTAGGCCTCACTGATTCTGTGTAGAGAGACGAGCGATGCTCACGTCACGACTCATGACGTAGGCCTCACTGATTCTGTGTAGAAAGACGAGCGATGTCCACGTCACGACTCATGACGTAGGCCTCACTGATTCTGTGTAGAAAGACGAGCGATGTCCACGTCACGACTCATGACGTAGGACTCACTGATTCTGTGTAACATGACGAGCGATGCTCACGTCACGACTCATGACGTAGGCCTCACTGATTCTGTGTAGAAAGACGAGCGATGCTCACGTCACGACTCATGACGTAGGCCTCACTGATTCTGTGTAGAGAGACGAGCGATGCTCACGTCACGACTCATGACGTAGGCCCCACTGATTCTGTGTAGAAAGACGAGCGATGCTCACGTCACGACTCATGACGTGGGCCTCACTGATTCTGTGTAGAAAGACGAGCGATGCTCACGTCACGACTCATGACGTAGGCCTCACTGATTCTGTGTAGAAAGACGAGCGAGGCTCACGTCACGACTCATGACGTAGGCCTCACTGATTCTGTGTAGAAAGACGAGCGATGCTCACGTCACGACTCATGACGTAAGCCTCACTGATTCTGTGTAGAAAGACGAGCGATGCTCACGTCACGACTCATGACGTGGGCCTCACTGATTCTGTGTAGAAAGACGAGCGATGCTCACGTCACGACTCATGACGTAGGCCTCACTGATTCTGTGTAACAAGACGAGCGATGCTCACGTCACGACTCATGACGTAGGCCTCACTGATTCTGTGTAGAAAGACGAGCGATGCTCACGTCACGACTCATGACGTAGACCTCACTGATTCTGTGTAGAAAGACGAGCGATGTCCACGTCACGACTCATGACGTAGGCCTCACTTATTCTGTGTAGAAAGACGAGCGATGCTCACGTCACGACTCATGACGTAGGCCTCACTGATTCTGTGTAGAGAGACGAGCGATGCTCACGTCACGACTCATGACGTAGGCCTCACTGATTCTGTGTAGGAAGACGAGCGATGCTCACGTCACGACTCATGACGTAGGCCTCACTGATTCTGTGTAGAGAGACGAGCGATGCTCACGTCACGACTCATGACGTAGGCCTCACTGATTCTGTGTAGAGAGACGAGCGATGCTCACGTCACGACTCATGACGTAGGCCTCACTGATTCTGTGTAGAGAGACGAGCGATGCTCACGTCACGACACATGACGTAGGCCTCACTGATTCTGTGTAACAAGACGAGCGATGCTCACGTCACGACTCATGACGTAGGCCTCACTGATTCTGTGTAGAAAGACGAGCGATGCTCACGTCACGACTCATGACGTAGGCCTCACTGATTCTGTGTAACAAGACGAGCCATGCTCACGTCAAGACTCATGACGTAGGCCTCACTGATTCTGTGTAGAAAGACGAGCGATGCTCACGTCACGACTCATGACGTAGGCCTCACTGATTCTGTGTAGAGAGACGAGCGATGCTCACGTCACGACTCATGACGTAGGCCTCACTGATTCTGTGTAACAAGACGAGCGATGCTCACGTCACGACTCATGACGTAGGCCTCACTGATTCTGTGTAGAGAGACGAGCGATGCTCACGTCACGACTCATGACGTAGGCCTCACTGATTCTGTGTAGAGAGACGAGCGATGCTCACGTCACGACTCATGACGTAGGCCTCACTGATTCTGTGTAGAGAGACGAGCGATGCTCACGTCACGACTCATGACGTAGGCCTCACTGATTCTGTGTAACAAGACGAGCGATGCTCACGTCACGACTCATGACGTAGGCCTCACTGATTCTGTGTAGAAAGACGAGCGATGCTCACGTCACGACTCATGACGTAGGCCTCACTGATTCTGTGTAACAAGACGAGCGATGCTCACGTCACGACTCATGACGTAGGCCTCACTGATTCTGTGTAGAAAGACGAGCGATGCTCACGTCACGACTCATGACGTAGGCCTCACTGATTCTGTGTAACAAGACGAGCCATGCTCACGTCACGACTCATGACGTAGGCCTCACTGATTCTGTGTAGAAAGACGAGCGATGCTCACGTCACGACTCATGACGTAGGCCTCACTGATTCTGTGTAGAGAGACGAGCGATGCTCACGTCACGACTCATGACGTAGGCCTCACTGATTCTGTGTAACAAGACGAGCGATGCTCACGTCACGACTCATGACGTAGGCCTCACTGATTCTGTGTAGAAAGACGAGCGATGCTCACGTCACGACTCATGACGTAGGCCTCACTGATTCTGTGTAACAAGACGAGCCATGCTCACGTCACGACTCATGACGTAGGCCTCACTGATTCTGTGTAGAAAGACGAGCGATGCTCACGTCACGACTCATGACGTAAGCCTCACTGATTCTGTGTAGAAAGACGAGCGATGCTCACGTCACGACTCATGACGTGAAACTCACTGATTCTGTGTAGAAAGACGAGCGATGCTCACGTCACGACTCATGACGTAGGCCTCACTGATTCTGTGTAACAAGACGAGCGATGCTCACGTCACGACTCATGACGTAGGCCTCACTGATTCTGTGTAGAAAGACGAGCGATGCTCACGTCACGACTCATGACGTAGACCTCACTGATTCTGTGTAGAAAGACGAGCGATGTCCACGTCACGACTCATGACGTAGGCCTCACTTATTCTGTGTAGAAAGACGAGCGATGCTCACGTCACGACTCATGACGTAGGCCTCACTGATTCTGTGTAGAGAGACGAGCGATGCTCACGTCACGACTCATGACGTAGGCCTCACTGATTCTGTGTAGGAAGACGAGCGATGCTCACGTCACGACTCATGACGTAGGCCTCACTGATTCTGTGTAGAGAGACGAGCGATGCTCACGTCACGACTCATGACGTAGGCCTCAATGATTCTGTGTAGAGAGACGAGCGATGCTCACGTCACGACTCATGACGTAGGCCTCACTGATTCTGTGTAGAGAGACGAGCGATGCTCACGTCACGACTCATGACGTAGGCCTCACTGATTCTGTGTAACAAGACGAGCGATGCTCACGTCACGACTCATGACGTAGGCCTCACTGATTCTGTGTAGAAAGACGAGCGATGCTCACGTCACGACTCATGACGTAGGCCTCACTGATTCTGTGTAGAGAGACGAGCGATGCTCACGTCACGACTCATGACGTAGGCCTCACTGATTCTGTGTAGGAAGACGAGCGATGCTCACGTCACGACTCATGACGTAGGCCTCACTGATTCTGTGTAGAGAGACGAGCGATGCTCACGTCACGACTCATGACGTAGGCCTCACTGATTCTGTGTAGAAAGACGAGCGATGCTCAAGTCATGACTCATGACGTAGGCCTCACTGATTCTGTGTAGAGAAACGAGCGATGTCCACGTCACGACTCATGACGTAGGCCTCACTGATTCTGTGTAGAAAGACGAGCGATGCTCACGTCACGACTCATGACGTAGGCCTCACTGATTCTGTGTAGAAAGACGAGCGATGCTCACGTCACGACTCATGACGTAGGCCTCACTGATTCTGTGTAGAAAGACGAGCGATGCTCATGTCACGACTCATGACTTAGGCCTCACTGATCCTGTGTAGGAAGACGAGTGATGCTCACGTCACGACTCATGACGTAGGCCTCACTGATTCTGTGTAACAAGACGAGCGATGTCCACGTCACGACTCATGACGTAGGCCTCACTGATTCTGTGTAGGAAGACGAGCGATGCTCACGTCACGACTCATGACGTAGGCCTCACTGATTCTGTGTAACAAGACGAGCGATGCACACGTCACGACTCATGACGTAGGCCTCACTGATTCTGTGTAGCAAGACGAGCGATGCTCACGTCACGACTCATGACGTAGGCCTCACTGATTCTGTGTGGAAAGACAAGCGATGCTCACGTCACGACTCATGACGTGGGTCTCACTGATTCTGTGTAGAAAGACGAGCGATGCTCACGTCACGACTCATGACGTAGGCCTCACTGATTCTGTGTGGAAAGACAAGCGATGCTCACGTCACGACTCATGACGTAGGCCTCACTGATTCTGTGTGGAAAGACGAGCGATGCTCACGTCACGACTCATGACGTAGGCCTCACTGATTCTGTGTAGAAAGACGAGCGATGCTCACGTCACGACTCATGACGTAGGCCTCACTGATTCTGTGTAGAAAGACGAGCGATGCTCACGTCACGACTCATGACGTAGGCCTCACTGATTCTGTGTAGAAAGACGAGCGATGCTCACGTCACGACTCATGACGTAGGCCTCACTGATTCTGTGTAGAAAGACGAGCGATGCTCACGTCACGACTCATGACGTGGGCCTCAGGGATTCTGTGTCACAAGACGAGCGATGCTCACGTCGCGACTCATGACGTAGGCCTCACTGATTCTGTGTAGAAAGACGAGCGATGTCCACGTCACGACTCATGACCTAGGCCTCACTGATTCTGTGTAGAAAGACGAGCGATGTCCACGTCACGACTCATGACGTAGGACTCACTGATTCTGTGTAACAAGACGAGCGATGCTCACGTCACGACTCATGACGTAGGCCTCACTGATTTTGTGTAGAAAGACGAGCGATGCTCACGTCACGACTCATGACGTAGGCCTCACTGATTCAGTGTAGAGAGACGAGCGATGCTCACGTCACGACTTATGACGTAGGCCTCACTGATTCTGTGTAGAAAGACGAGCGATGTCCACGTCACGACTCATGACGTAGGCCTCACTGATTCTGTGTAGAAAGACGAGCGATGTCCACGTCACGACTCATGACGTAGGACTCACTGATTCTGTGAAACAAGACGAGCGATGCTCACGTCACGACTCATGACGTAGGCCTCACTGATTCTGTGTAGAAAGACGAGCGATGCTCACGTCACGACTCATGACGTAGGCCTCACTGATTCTGTGTAGAGAGACGAGCGATGCTCACGTCACGACTCATGACGTAGGCCTCACTGATTCTGTGTAGAAAGACGAGCGATGTCCACGTCACGACTCATGACGTAGGCCTCACTGATTCTGTGTAGAAAGACGAGCGATGTCCACGTCACGACTCATGACGTAGGACTCACTGATTCTGTGTAACATGACGAGCGATGCTCACGTCACGACTCATGACGTAGGCCTCACTGATTCTGTGTAGAAAGACGAGCGATGCTCACGTCACGACTCATGACGTAGGCCTCACTGATTCTGTGTAGAGAGACGAGCGATGCTCACGTCACGACTCATGACGTAGGCCCCACTGATTCTGTGTAGAAAGACGAGCGATGCTCACGTCACGACTCATGACGTGGGCCTCACTGATTCTGTGTAGAAAGACGAGCGATGCTCACGTCACGACTCATGACGTAGGCCTCACTGATTCTGTGTAGAAAGACGAGCGAGGCTCACGTCACGACTCATGACGTAGGCCTCACTGATTCTGTGTAGAAAGACGAGCGATGCTCACGTCACGACTCATGACGTAAGCCTCACTGATTCTGTGTAGAAAGACGAGCGATGCTCACGTCACGACTCATGACGTGGGCCTCACTGATTCTGTGTAGAAAGACGAGCGATGCTCACGTCACGACTCATGACGTAGGCCTCACTGATTCTGTGTAACAAGACGAGCGATGCTCACGTCACGACTCATGACGTAGGCCTCACTGATTCTGTGTAGAAAGACGAGCGATGCTCACGTCACGACTCATGACGTAGACCTCACTGATTCTGTGTAGAAAGACGAGCGATGTCCACGTCACGACTCATGACGTAGGCCTCACTTATTCTGTGTAGAAAGACGAGCGATGCTCACGTCACGACTCATGACGTAGGCCTCACTGATTCTGTGTAGAGAGACGAGCGATGCTCACGTCACGACTCATGACGTAGGCCTCACTGATTCTGTGTAGGAAGACGAGCGATGCTCACGTCACGACTCATGACGTAGGCCTCACTGATTCTGTGTAGAGAGACGAGCGATGCTCACGTCACGACTCATGACGTAGGCCTCACTGATTCTGTGTAGAGAGACGAGCGATGCTCACGTCACGACTCATGACGTAGGCCTCACTGATTCTGTGTAGAGAGACGAGCGATGCTCACGTCACGACACATGACGTAGGCCTCACTGATTCTGTGTAACAAGACGAGCGATGCTCACGTCACGACTCATGACGTAGGCCTCACTGATTCTGTGTAGAAAGACGAGCGATGCTCACGTCACGACTCATGACGTAGGCCTCACTGATTCTGTGTAACAAGACGAGCCATGCTCACGTCAAGACTCATGACGTAGGCCTCACTGATTCTGTGTAGAAAGACGAGCGATGCTCACGTCACGACTCATGACGTAGGCCTCACTGATTCTGTGTAGAGAGACGAGCGATGCTCACGTCACGACTCATGACGTAGGCCTCACTGATTCTGTGTAACAAGACGAGCGATGCTCACGTCACGACTCATGACGTAGGCCTCACTGATTCTGTGTAGAGAGACGAGCGATGCTCACGTCACGACTCATGACGTAGGCCTCACTGATTCTGTGTAGAGAGACGAGCGATGCTCACGTCACGACTCATGACGTAGGCCTCACTGATTCTGTGTAGAGAGACGAGCGATGCTCACGTCACGACTCATGACGTAGGCCTCACTGATTCTGTGTAACAAGACGAGCGATGCTCACGTCACGACTCATGACGTAGGCCTCACTGATTCTGTGTAGAAAGACGAGCGATGCTCACGTCACGACTCATGACGTAGGCCTCACTGATTCTGTGTAACAAGACGAGCGATGCTCACGTCACGACTCATGACGTAGGCCTCACTGATTCTGTGTAGAAAGACGAGCGATGCTCACGTCACGACTCATGACGTAGGCCTCACTGATTCTGTGTAACAAGACGAGCCATGCTCACGTCACGACTCATGACGTAGGCCTCACTGATTCTGTGTAGAAAGACGAGCGATGCTCACGTCACGACTCATGACGTAGGCCTCACTGATTCTGTGTAGAGAGACGAGCGATGCTCACGTCACGACTCATGACGTAGGCCTCACTGATTCTGTGTAACAAGACGAGCGATGCTCACGTCACGACTCATGACGTAGGCCTCACTGATTCTGTGTAGAAAGACGAGCGATGCTCACGTCACGACTCATGACGTAGGCCTCACTGATTCTGTGTAACAAGACGAGCCATGCTCACGTCACGACTCATGACGTAGGCCTCACTGATTCTGTGTAGAAAGACGAGCGATGCTCACGTCACGACTCATGACGTAAGCCTCACTGATTCTGTGTAGAAAGACGAGCGATGCTCACGTCACGACTCATGACGTGAAACTCACTGATTCTGTGTAGAAAGACGAGCGATGCTCACGTCACGACTCATGACGTAGGCCTCACTGATTCTGTGTAACAAGACGAGCGATGCTCACGTCACGACTCATGACGTAGGCCTCACTGATTCTGTGTAGAAAGACGAGCGATGCTCACGTCACGACTCATGACGTAGACCTCACTGATTCTGTGTAGAAAGACGAGCGATGTCCACGTCACGACTCATGACGTAGGCCTCACTTATTCTGTGTAGAAAGACGAGCGATGCTCACGTCACGACTCATGACGTAGGCCTCACTGATTCTGTGTAGAGAGACGAGCGATGCTCACGTCACGACTCATGACGTAGGCCTCACTGATTCTGTGTAGGAAGACGAGCGATGCTCACGTCACGACTCATGACGTAGGCCTCACTGATTCTGTGTAGAGAGACGAGCGATGCTCACGTCACGACTCATGACGTAGGCCTCAATGATTCTGTGTAGAGAGACGAGCGATGCTCACGTCACGACTCATGACGTAGGCCTCACTGATTCTGTGTAGAGAGACGAGCGATGCTCACGTCACGACTCATGACGTAGGCCTCACTGATTCTGTGTAACAAGACGAGCGATGCTCACGTCACGACTCATGACGTAGGCCTCACTGATTCTGTGTAGAAAGACGAGCGATGCTCACGTCACGACTCATGACGTAGGCCTCACTGATTCTGTGTAGAGAGACGAGCGATGCTCACGTCACGACTCATGACGTAGGCCTCACTGATTCTGTGTAGGAAGACGAGCGATGCTCACGTCACGACTCATGACGTAGGCCTCACTGATTCTGTGTAGAGAGACGAGCGATGCTCACGTCACGACTCATGACGTAGGCCTCACTGATTCTGTGTAGAAAGACGAGCGATGCTCAAGTCATGACTCATGACGTAGGCCTCACTGATTCTGTGTAGAGAAACGAGCGATGTCCACGTCACGACTCATGACGTAGGCCTCACTGATTCTGTGTAGAAAGACGAGCGATGCTCACGTCACGACTCATGACGTAGGCCTCACTGATTCTGTGTAGAAAGACGAGCGATGCTCACGTCACGACTCATGACGTAGGCCTCACTGATTCTGTGTAGAAAGACGAGCGATGCTCATGTCACGACTCATGACTTAGGCCTCACTGATCCTGTGTAGGAAGACGAGTGATGCTCACGTCACGACTCATGACGTAGGCCTCACTGATTCTGTGTAACAAGACGAGCGATGTCCACGTCACGACTCATGACGTAGGCCTCACTGATTCTGTGTAGGAAGACGAGCGATGCTCACGTCACGACTCATGACGTAGGCCTCACTGATTCTGTGTAACAAGACGAGCGATGCACACGTCACGACTCATGACGTAGGCCTCACTGATTCTGTGTAGCAAGACGAGCGATGCTCACGTCACGACTCATGACGTAGGCCTCACTGATTCTGTGTGGAAAGACAAGCGATGCTCACGTCACGACTCATGACGTGGGTCTCACTGATTCTGTGTAGAAAGACGAGCGATGCTCACGTCACGACTCATGACGTAGGCCTCACTGATTCTGTGTGGAAAGACAAGCGATGCTCACGTCACGACTCATGACGTAGGCCTCACTGATTCTGTGTGGAAAGACGAGCGATGCTCACGTCACGACTCATGACGTAGGCCTCACTGATTCTGTGTAGAAAGACGAGCGATGCTCACGTCACGACTCATGACGTAGGCCTCACTGATTCTGTGTAGCAAGACGAGCGATGCTCACGTCACGACTCATGACGTAGGCCTCACTGATTCTGTGTAGCAAGACGAGCGATGCTCACGTCACGACTCATGACGTAGGCCTCACTGATTCTGTGTAGAAAGACGAGCGATGCTCACGTCGCGACTCATGACGTAGGCCTCACTGATTCTGTGTAGAAAGACGAGCGATGCTCACGTCACGACTCATGACGTAGGCCTCACTGATTCTGTGTAGAGAGACGAGCGATGCTCACGTCACGACTCATGACGTAGGCCTCACTGATTCTGTGTAGAAAGACGAGCGATGCTCACGTCACGACTCATGACGTAGGCCTCACTGATTCTGTGTAGAAAGACGAGCGATGTCCACGTCACGACTCATGACGTGGGCCTCACTGATTCTGTGTAACAAGACGAGCGATGTCCACGTCACGACTCATGACGTAGGCCTCACTGATTCTGTGTAGAAAGACGAGCGATGTCCACGTCACGACTCATGACGTGGGCCTCACTGATTCTGTGTAACAAGACGAGCGATGCCCACGTCACGACTCATGACGTAGGCCTCACTGATTCTGTGTAGAAAGACGAGCGATGCTCACGTCACGACTCATGACGTAGGCCTCACTGATTCTGTGTAGAAAGACGAGCGATGTCCACGTCACGACTCATGACGTAGGCCTCACTGATTCTGTGTAGAAAGACGAGCGATGTCCACGTCACGACTCATGACGTGGGCCTCACTGATTCTGTGTAGAAAGACGAGCGATGCTCACGTCACGACTCATGACGTAGGCCTCACTGATTCTGTGTAGAAAGACGAGCGATGTCCACGTCACGACTCATGACGTGGGCCTCACTGATTCTGTGTAACAAGACGAGCGATGTCCACGTCACGACTCATGACGTAGGCCTCACTGATTCTGTGTAGAAAGACGAGCGATGTCCACGTCACGACTCATGACGTGGGCCTCACTGATTCTGTGTAGAAAGACGAGCGATGCTCACGTCACGACTCATGACGTAGGCCTCACTGATTCTGTGTAGAAAGACGAGCGATGCTCACGTCACGACTCATGACGTAGGCCTCACTGATTCTGTGTAGAAAGACGAGCGATGTCCACGTCACGACTCATGACGTGGGCCTCACTGATTCTGTGTAACAAGACGAGCGATGCCCACGTCACGACTCATGACGTAGGCCTCACTGATTCTGTGTAGAAAGACGAGCGATGCTCACGTCACGACTCATGACGTAGGCCTCACTGATTCTGTGTAGCAAGACGAGCGATGCTCACGTCACGACTCATGACGTAGGCCTCACTGATTCTGTGTAGAAAGACGAGCGATGCTCACGTCACGACTCATGACGTAGGCCTCACTGATTCTGTGTAGAAAGACGAGCGATGCTCACGTCACGACTCATCACGTAGGCCTCACTGATTCTGTGTAGAAAGACGAGCGATGCTCACGTCACGACTCATAACGTAGGCCTCACTGATTCTGTGTAGAAAGACGAGCGATGCTCACGTCACGACTCATGACGTAGGCCTCACTGATTCTGTGTAGCAAGACGAGCGATGCTCACGTCACGACTCATGACGTAGGCCTCACTGATTCTGTGTAGAAAGACGAGCGATGCTCACGTCACGACTCATAACGTAGGCCTCACTGATTCTGTGTAACAAGACGAGCGATGCTCACGTCACGACTCATGACGTAGGCCTCACTGATTCTGTGTAGAAAGACGAGCGATGCTCACGTCACGACTCATGACGTAGGCCTCACTGATTCTGTGTAGAAAGACGAGCGATGTCCACGTCACGACTCATGACGTAGGCCTCACTGATTCTGTGTAGAAAGACGAGCCATGCTCACGTCACGACTCATGACGTGGGCCTCACTGATTCTGTGTAACAAGACGAGCGATGCTCACGTCACGACTCATGACGTGGGCCTCACTGATTCTGTGTAGAGAGACGAGCGATGCTCACGTCACGACTTATGACGTAGGCCTCACTGATTATGTGTAGAGAGACGAGCGATGCTCACGTCACGACTCATGACGTAGGCCTCACTGATTCTGTGTAGAAAGACGAGCGATGTCTACGTCACGACTCATGACGTAGGCCTCACTGATTCTGTGTAACAAGACGAGCGATGCTCACGTCACGACTCATGACTTAGGCCTCACTGATTCTGTGTAGAGAGACGAGCGATGCTCACGTCACGACTTATGACGTAGGCCTCACTGATTCTGTGTAGAGAGACGAGCGATGCTCACGTCACGACTCATGACGTAGGCCTCACTGATTCTGTGTAGAAAGACGAGCGATGTCTACGTCACGACTCATGACGTAGGCCTCACTGATTCTGTGTAGAAAGACGAGCGATGTCCACGTCACGACTCATGACGTGAGCCTCACTGATTCTGTGTAGAAAGACGAGCGATGTCCACGTCAATACTCATGACGTGGGCCTCACTGATTCTGTGTAGAAAGACGAGCGATGCTCACGTCACGACTCATGACGTAGACCTCACTGATTCTGTGTAGAAAGACGAGCGATGCTCACGTCACGACTCATGACGTAGGCCTCACTGATTCTGTGTAACAAGACGAGCGATGCACACGTCACGACTCATGACGTAGGCCTCACTGAGTCTGTGTGGAAAGACAAGCGATGCTCACGTCACGACTCATGACGTGGGCCTCACTGATTCTGTGTAGAAAGACGAGCGATGCTCACGTCACGACTCATGACGTAGGCCTCACTGATTCTGTGTAACAAGACGAGCGATGCACACGTCACGACTCATGACGTAGGCCTCACTGATTCTGTGTAGAAAGACGAGCGATGCTCACGTCACGACTCATGACGTAGGCCTCACTGATTCTGTGTAGCAAGACGAGCGATGCTCACGTCACGACTCATGACGTAGGCCTCACTGATTCTGTGTAGAAAGACGAGCGATGTCTACGTCACGACTCATGACGTAGGCCTCACTGATTCTGTGTAGAAAGACGAGCGATGCTCACGTCACGACTCATGACGTAGGCCTCACTGATTCTGTGTAGAAAGACGAGCGATGCTCACGTCACGACTCATGACGTAGGCCTCACTGATTCTGTGTAGAAAGACGAGCGATGCTCACGTCACGACTCATGACGTAGGCCTCACTGATTCTGTGTAGCAAGACGAGCGATGCTCACGTCACGACTCATGACGTAGGCCTCACTGATTCTGTGTAGAATGACGAGCGATGCTCACGTCACGACTCATGACGTAGGCCTCACTGATTCTGTGTAGAAAGACGAGCGATGCTCACGTCACGACTCATGACGTAGGCCTCACTGATTCTGTGTAGAAAGACGAGCGATGTCCACGTCACGACTCATGACGTAGGCCTCACTGATTCTGTGTGGAAAGACGAGCGATGCTCACGTCACGACTCATGACGTAGGCCTCACTGATTCTGTGTAGAAAGACGAGTGATGCTCACGTCACGACTCATGACTTAGGCCTCACTGATTCTGTGTAGAGAGACGAGCAATGCTCACGTCACGACTCATGACGTAGGCCTCACTGATTCTGTGTAGAATGACGAGCGATGCTCACGTCACGACTCATGACGTAGGCCTCACTGATTCTGTGTAGAAAGACGAGCGATGTCTACGTCACGACTCATGACGTAGGCCTCACTGATTCTGTGTAGAATGACGAGCGATGCTCACGTCACGACTCATGACGTAGGCCTCACTGATTCTGTGTAGAAAGACGAGCGATGCTCACGTCACGACTCATGACGTAGGCCTCACTGATTCTGTGTAACAAGACGAGCGATGCTCACGTCACGACTCATGACGTAGGCCTCACTGATTCTGTGTAGAAAGACGAGCGATGCTCACGTCACGACTCATGACGTAGGCCTCACTGATTCTGTGTAGGAAGACGAGCGATGCTCACGTCACGACTCATGACGTAGGCCTCACTGATTCTGTGTAGAGAGACGAGCGATGCTCACGTCACGACTCATGACGTAGGCCTCACTGATTCTGTGTAGAGAGACGAGCGATGCTCACGTCACGACTCATGACGTAGGCCTCACTGATTCTGTGTAGAAAGACGAGCGATGCTCACGTCACGACTCATGACGTAGGCCTCACTGATTCTGTGTAGAAAGACGAGCGATGCTCACGTCACGACTCATGACGTAGGCCTCACTGATTCTGTGTAGAAAGACTAGCGATGCTCACGTCACGACTCATGACGTGGGCCTCACTGATTCTGTGTAGAAAGACGAGCGATGCTCACGTCACGACTCATGACGTAGGTCTCACTGATTCTGTGTAGGAAGACGAGCGATGCTCACGTCACGACTCATGACGTAGGCCTCACTGATTCTGTGTAGAAGGACGAGCGATGCTCACGTCACGACTCATGACGTGAGCCTCACTGATTCTGTGTAGGAAGACGAGCGATGCTCACGTCACGACTCATGACGTAGACCTCACTGATTCTGTGTAACAAGACGAGCGATGCTCACGTCACGACTCATGACGTAGGCCTCACTGATTCTGTGTAGCAAGACGAGCGATGCTCACGTCACGACACATGACGTAGGCCTCACTGATTCTGTGTAGAAAGACGAGCGATGCTCACGTCACGACTCATGACGTGGGCCACACTGATTCTGTGTAACAAGACGAGCGATGCTCACGTCACGACTCATGACGTAGGCCTCACTGATTCTGTGTAGAAAGACGAGCGATGCTCACGTCACGACTCATGACGTAGGCCTCACTGATTCTGTGTAGAAAGACGAGCGATGTCTACGTCACGACTCATGACGTAGGCCTCAAGGATTCTGTGTCACAAGACGAGCGATGCTCACGTCACGACTCATGACGTGTGCCTCACTGATTCTGTGTAGAAAGACGAGCGATGTCCACGTCACGACTCATGACGTAGGCCTCACTGATTCTGTGTAGAAAGACGAGCGATGCTCACGTCACGACTCATGACGTAGGCCTCACTGATTCTGTGTAGAAAGACGAGCGATGTCCACGTCACGACTCATGACGTAGGCCTCACTGATTCTGTGTAGAAAGACGAGCGATGTCTACGTCACGACTCATGGAGTGGGCCTCACTGATTCTGTGTAGAAAGACGAGCGATGCTCACGTCACGACTCATGACGTAGGTCTCACTGATTCTGTGTAGGAAGACGAGCGATGCTCACGTCACGACTCATGACGTGGGCCTCACTGATTCTGTGTAGAAAGACGAGCGATGCTCACGTCACGACTCATGACGTAGGCCTCACTGATTCTGTGTAGAAAGACGAGCGATGTCCACGTCACGACTCATGACGTAGGCCTCACTGATTCTGTGTAGAAAGACGAGCGATGCTCACGTCACGACTCATGACGTAGGCCTCACTGATTCTGTGTAGAAAGACGAGCGATGTCCACGTCACGACTCATGACGTAGGCCTCACTGATTCTGTGTAGAAAGACGAGCGATGCTCACGTCACGACTCATGACGTAGGCCTCACTTATTCTGTGTAGAAAGACGAGCGATGTCCACGTCACGACTCATGACGTAGGCCTCACTGATTCTGTGTAGAAAGACGAGCGATGCTCACGTCACGACTCATGACGTAGGCCTCACTGATTCTGTGTAGAAAGACGAGCGATGTCCACGTCACGACTCATGACGTAGGCCTCACTGATTCTGTGTAGAAAGACGAGCGATGCTCACGTCACGACTCATGACGTAGGCCTCACTGATTCTGTGTAGAAAGACGAGCGATGTCCACGTCACGACTCATGACGTAGGCCTCACTTATTCTGTGTAGAAAGACGAGCGATGCTCACGTCACGACTCATGACGTAGGCCTCACTGATTCTGTGTAGAAAGACGAGCGATGCTCACGTCACGACTCATGACGTAGGCCTCACTGATTCTGTGTAGAAAGACGAGCGATGTCCACGTCACGACTCATGACGTAGGCCTCACTGATTCTGTGTAGAAAGACGAGCGATGCTCACGTCACGACTCATGACGTAGGCCTCACTTATTCTGTGTAGAAAGACGAGCGATGTCTACGTCACGACTCATGACGTAGGCCTCAAGGATTCTGTGTCACAAGACGAGCGATGCTCACGTCACGACTCATGACGTGTGCCTCACTGATTCTGTGTAGAAAGACGAGCGATGGTCACGTCACGACTCATGACGTAGGCCTCACTGATTCTGTGTAGAAAGACGAGCGATGTCCACGTCACGACTCATGACGTAGGCCTCACTGATTCTGTGTAGAAAGACGAGCGATGCTCACGTCACGACTCATGACGTAGGCCTCACTTATTCTGTGTAGAAAGACGAGCGACGCTCACGTCACGACTCATGACGTAGGCCCAACTGATTCTGTGTAGAAAGACGAGCGATGTCTACGTCACGACTCATGACGTAGGCCTCAGGGATTCTGTGTCACAAGACGAGCGATGCTCACGTCACGACTCATGACGTGGGCCTCACTGATTCTGTGTAGAAAGACGAGCGATGCTCACGTCACGACTCATGACGTAGACCTCACTGATTCTGTGTAGAAAGACGAGCGATGTTCACGTCACGACTCATGACGTGTGCCTCACTGATTCTGTGTAGAAAGACGAGCGATGCTCACGTCACGACTCATGACGTAGGCCTCACTGATTCTGTGTAGAAAGACGAGCGATGCTCACGTCACGACTCATGACGTGGGCCTCACTGATTCTGTGTAGAAAGACGAGCGATGCTCACGTCACGACTCATGACGTAGGCCTCACTGATTCTGTGTAGAAAGACGAGCGATGCTCACGTCACGACTCATGATGTAGGCCTCACTGATTCTGTGTAACAAGACGAGCGTTGCTCACGTCACGACTCATGACGTAGGCCTCACTGATTCTGTGTAGAAAGACGAGCGATGCTCACGTCACGACTCATGATGTAGGCCTCACTGATTCTGTGTAGAAAGGCGAGCGATGCTCACGTCACGACTCATGACGTAGGCCTCACTGATTCTGTGTAGAAAGACGAGCGATGCTCACGTCACGACTCATGACGTAGGCCTCACTGATTCTGTGTAGAAAGACGAGCGATGCTCACGTCACGACTCATGACGTAGGCCTCACTGATTCTGTGTAGCAAGACGAGCGATGCTCACGTCACGACTCATGACGTAGGCCTCACTGATTCTGTGTAGAAAGACGAGCGATGCTCACGTCACGACTCATGACGTAGGCCTCACTGATTCTGTGTAGGTAGACGAGCGATGTTCACGTCACGACTCATGACGTAGACCTCACTGATTCTGTGTAGAAAGACGAGCGATGCTCACGTCACGACTCATGACGTAGACCTCACTGATTCTGTGTAGAAAGACGAGCGATGCTCACGTCACGACTCATGACGTAGGCCCCACTGATTCTGTGTAGAAAGACGAGCGATGCTCACGTCACGACTCATGATGTAGGCCTCACTGATTCTGTGTAGAAAGACGAGCGATGCTCACGTCACGACTCATGACGTAGGCCTCACTGATTCTGTGTAGAAAGACGAGCGATGCTCACGTCACGACTCATGACGTAGGCCTCACTGATTCTGTGTAGAAAGACGAGCGATGCTCACGTCACGACTCATGACGTAGGCCTCACTGATTCTGTGTAGAAAGACGAGCGATGCTCACGTCACGACTCATGACGTAGGCCTCACTGATTCTGTGTAGGAAGACGAGCGATGTTCACGTCACGACTCATGACGTAGACCTCACTGATTCTGTGTAGAAAGACGAGCGATGCTCACGTCACGACTCATGACGTAGACCTCACTGATTCTGTGTAGAAAGACGAGCGATGCTCACGTCACGACTCATGACGTAGGCCCCACTGATTCTGTGTAGAAAGACGAGCGATGCTCACGTCACGACTCATGATGTAGGCCTCACTGATTCTGTGTAACAAGACGAGCGATGCTCACGTCACGACTCATGACGTAGGCCTCACTGATACTGTGTAGAAAGACGAGCGATGCCCACGTCACGACTCATGACGTAGGCCCCACTGATTCTGTGTAGAAAGACGAGCGATGCTCACGTCACGACTCATGACGTAGGCCCCACTGATTCTGTGTAGAAAGACGAGCGATGCTCACGTCACGACTCATGACGTAGGCCTCACTGATTCTGTGTAGAAAGACGAGCGATGCTCACGTCACGACTCATGACGTAGGCCTCACTGATTCTGTGTAGAAAGACGAGCGATGCTCACGTCACGACTCATGACGTAGGCCTCACTGATTCTGTGTAGAAAGACGAGCGATGTCCACGTCACGACTCATGACGTAGGCCTCACTGATTCTGTGTAGAAAGACGAGCGATGCTCACGTCACGACTCATGACGTAGGCCTCACTGATTCTGTGTAGAAAGACGAGCGATGTC
The DNA here is from genome assembly GCA_964007535.1 of Brachyptera risi. Classification (NCBI taxonomy): domain Eukaryota; kingdom Metazoa; phylum Arthropoda; class Insecta; order Plecoptera; family Taeniopterygidae; genus Brachyptera; species Brachyptera risi. Next base: position 1,440,511 of record OZ023332.1, read on the forward strand.
CACGTCACGACTCATGACGTAGGCCTCACTGATTCTGTGTAGAAAGACGATCGATGCTCACGTCACGACTCATGACGTAGGCCCCACTGATTCTGTGTAGAAAGACGAGCGATGCTCACGTCACGACTCATGACGTAGGCCCCACTGATTCTGTGTAGAAAGACGAGCGATGCTCACGTCACGACTCATGACGTAGGCCTCACTGATTCTGTGTAGAAAGACGAGCGATGCTCACGTCACGACTCATGACGTAGGCCTCACTGATTCTGTGTAGAAAGACGAGCGATGCTCACGTCACGACTCATGACGTAGGCCTCACTGATTCTGTGTAGAAAGACGAGCGATGCTCACGTCACGACTAATGACGTAGGCCTCACTGATTCTGTGTAGAAAGACGAGCGATGTCCACGTCACGACTCATGACGTAGGCCTCACTGATTCTGTGTAGAAAGACGAGCGATGCTCACGTCACGACTCATGACGTAGGCCTCACTGATTCTGTGTAGAAAGACGAGCGATGTCCACGTCACGACTCATGACGTAGGCCTCACTGATTCTGTGTAGAAAGACGAGTGATGCTCACGTCACGACTCATGACGTAGGCCTCACTGATTCTGTGTAGGAAGACGAGCGATGCTCACGTCACGACTCATGACGTAGGCCTCACTGATTCTGTGTAACAAGACGAGCGATGCTCACGTCACGACTCATGACGTGGGCCTCACTGATTCTGTGTAGAAAGACGAGCGATGTCCACGTCACTACTCATGACGTAGGCCTCACTGATTCTGTGTAGAGAGACGAGTGATGCTCACGTCACGACTCATGACGTAGGCCTCACTGATTCTGTGTAGAAATACGAGCGATGCTCACGTCACGACTCATGACGTAGGCCTCACTGATTCTGTGTAACAAGACGAGCGATGCTCACGTCACGACTCATGACGTAGGCCTCACTGATTCTGTGTAGAAAGACGAGCGATGCTCACGTCACGACTCATGACGTAGGCCTCACTGATTCTGTGTAGAAAGACGAGCGATGCTCACGTCACGACTCATGACGTAGGCCTCACTGATTCTGTGTAGAAAGACGAGCGATGCTCACGTCACGACTCATGACGTAGGCCTCACTGATTCTGTGTAGAAAGACGAGCGATGTCCACGTCACGACTCATGACGTAGGCCTCACTGATTCTGTGTAGAAAGACGAGCGATGTCTACGTCACGACTCATGGAGTGGGCCTCACTGATTCTGTGTAGAAAGACGAGCGATGCTCACGTCACGACTCATGACGTAGGTCTCACTGATTCTGTGTAGGAAGACGAGCGATGCTCACGTCACGACTCATGACGTGGGCCTCACTGATTCTGTGTAGAAAGACGAGCGATGCTCACGTCACGACTCATGACGTAGGCCTCACTGATTCTGTGTAGAAAGACGAGCGATGTCCACGTCACGACTCATGACGTAGGCCTCACTGATTCTGTGTAGAAAGACGAGCGATGCTCACGTCACGACTCATGACGTAGGCCTCACTGATTCTGTGTAGAAAGACGAGCGATGTCCACGTCACGACTCATGACGTAGGCCTCACTGATTCTGTGTAGAAAGACGAGCGATGCTCACGTCACGACTCATGACGTAGGCCTCACTTATTCTGTGTAGAAAGACGAGCGATGTCCACGTCACGACTCATGACGTAGGCCTCACTGATTCTGTGTAGAAAGACGAGCGATGCTCACGTCACGACTCATGACGTAGGCCTCACTGATTCTGTGTAGAAAGACGAGCGATGTCCACGTCACGACTCATGACGTAGGCCTCACTGATTCTGTGTAGAAAGACGAGCGATGCTCACGTCACGACTCATGACGTAGGCCTCACTGATTCTGTGTAGAAAGACGAGCGATGTCCACGTCACGACTCATGACGTAGGCCTCACTTATTCTGTGTAGAAAGACGAGCGATGCTCACGTCACGACTCATGACGTAGGCCTCACTGATTCTGTGTAGAAAGACGAGCGATGCTCACGTCACGACTCATGACGTAGGCCTCACTGATTCTGTGTAGAAAGACGAGCGATGTCCACGTCACGACTCATGACGTAGGCCTCACTGATTCTGTGTAGAAAGACGAGCGATGCTCACGTCACGACTCATGACGTAGGCCTCACTTATTCTGTGTAGAAAGACGAGCGACGCTCACGTCACGACTCATGACGTAGGCCCAACTGATTCTGTGTAGAAAGACGAGCGATGTCTACGTCACGACTCATGACGTAGGCCTCAGGGATTCTGTGTCACAAGACGAGCGATGCTCACGTCACGACTCATGACGTGGGCCTCACTGATTCTGTGTAGAAAGACGAGCGATGCTCACGTCACGACTCATGACGTAGACCTCACTGATTCTGTGTAGAAAGACGAGCGATGTTCACGTCACGACTCATGACGTGTGCCTCACTGATTCTGTGTAGAAAGACGAGCGATGCTCACGTCACGACTCATGACGTAGGCCTCACTGATTCTGTGTAGAAAGACGAGCGATGCTCACGTCACGACTCATGACGTGGGCCTCACTGATTCTGTGTAGAAAGACGAGCGATGCTCACGTCACGACTCATGACGTAGGCCTCACTGATTCTGTGTAGAAAGACGAGCGATGCTCACGTCACGACTCATGATGTAGGCCTCACTGATTCTGTGTAACAAGACGAGCGTTGCTCACGTCACGACTCATGACGTAGGCCTCACTGATTCTGTGTAGAAAGACGAGCGATGCTCACGTCACGACTCATGATGTAGGCCTCACTGATTCTGTGTAGAAAGGCGAGCGATGCTCACGTCACGACTCATGACGTAGGCCTCACTGATTCTGTGTAGAAAGACGAGCGATGCTCACGTCACGACTCATGACGTAGGCCTCACTGATTCTGTGTAGAAAGACGAGCGATGCTCACGTCACGACTCATGACGTAGGCCTCACTGATTCTGTGTAGCAAGACGAGCGATGCTCACGTCACGACTCATGACGTAGGCCTCACTGATTCTGTGTAGAAAGACGAGCGATGCTCACGTCACGACTCATGACGTAGGCCTCACTGATTCTGTGTAGGAAGACGAGCGATGTTCACGTCACGACTCATGACGTAGACCTCACTGATTCTGTGTAGAAAGACGAGCGATGCTCACGTCACGACTCATGACGTAGACCTCACTGATTCTGTGTAGAAAGACGAGCGATGCTCACGTCACGACTCATGACGTAGGCCCCACTGATTCTGTGTAGAAAGACGAGCGATGCTCACGTCACGACTCATGATGTAGGCCTCACTGATTCTGTGTAGAAAGACGAGCGATGCTCACGTCACGACTCATGACGTAGGCCTCACTGATTCTGTGTAGAAAGACGAGCGATGCTCACGTCACGACTCATGACGTAGGCCTCACTGATTCTGTGTAGAAAGACGAGCGATGCTCACGTCACGACTCATGACGTAGGCCTCACTGATTCTGTGTAGAAAGACGAGCGATGCTCACGTCACGACTCATGACGTAGGCCTCACTGATTCTGTGTAGGAAGACGAGCGATGTTCACGTCACGACTCATGACGTAGACCTCACTGATTCTGTGTAGAAAGACGAGCGATGCTCACGTCACGACTCATGACGTAGACCTCACTGATTCTGTGTAGAAAGACGAGCGATGCTCACGTCACGACTCATGACGTAGGCCCCACTGATTCTGTGTAGAAAGACGAGCGATGCTCACGTCACGACTCATGATGTAGGCCTCACTGATTCTGTGTAACAAGACGAGCGATGCTCACGTCACGACTCATGACGTAGGCCTCACTGATACTGTGTAGAAAGACGAGCGATGCCCACGTCACGACTCATGACGTAGGCCCCACTGATTCTGTGTAGAAAGACGAGCGATGCTCACGTCACGACTCATGACGTAGGCCCCACTGATTCTGTGTAGAAAGACGAGCGATGCTCACGTCACGACTCATGACGTAGGCCTCACTGATTCTGTGTAGAAAGACGAGCGATGCTCACGTCACGACTCATGACGTAGGCCTCACTGATTCTGTGTAGAAAGACGAGCGATGCTCACGTCACGACTCATGACGTAGGCCTCACTGATTCTGTGTAGAAAGACGAGCGATGTCCACGTCACGACTCATGACGTAGGCCTCACTGATTCTGTGTAGAAAGACGAGCGATGCTCACGTCACGACTCATGACGTAGGCCTCACTGATTCTGTGTAGAAAGACGAGCGATGTCCACGTCACGACTCATGACGTAGGCCTCACTGATTCTGTGTAGAAAGACGATCGATGCTCACGTCACGACTCATGACGTAGGCCCCACTGATTCTGTGTAGAAAGACGAGCGATGCTCACGTCACGACTCATGACGTAGGCCCCACTGATTCTGTGTAGAAAGACGAGCGATGCTCACGTCACGACTCATGACGTAGGCCTCACTGATTCTGTGTAGAAAGACGAGCGATGCTCACGTCACGACTCATGACGTAGGCCTCACTGATTCTGTGTAGAAAGACGAGCGATGCTCACGTCACGACTCATGACGTAGGCCTCACTGATTCTGTGTAGAAAGACGAGCGATGCTCACGTCACGACTAATGACGTAGGCCTCACTGATTCTGTGTAGAAAGACGAGCGATGTCCACGTCACGACTCATGACGTAGGCCTCACTGATTCTGTGTAGAAAGACGAGCGATGCTCACGTCACGACTCATGACGTAGGCCTCACTGATTCTGTGTAGAAAGACGAGCGATGTCCACGTCACGACTCATGACGTAGGCCTCACTGATTCTGTGTAGAAAGACGAGTGATGCTCACGTCACGACTCATGACGTAGGCCTCACTGATTCTGTGTAGGAAGACGAGCGATGCTCACGTCACGACTCATGACGTAGGCCTCACTGATTCTGTGTAACAAGACGAGCGATGCTCACGTCACGACTCATGACGTGGGCCTCACTGATTCTGTGTAGAAAGACGAGCGATGTCCACGTCACTACTCATGACGTAGGCCTCACTGATTCTGTGTAGAGAGACGAGTGATGCTCACGTCACGACTCATGACGTAGGCCTCACTGATTCTGTGTAGAAATACGAGCGATGCTCACGTCACGACTCATGACGTAGGCCTCACTGATTCTGTGTAACAAGACGAGCGATGCTCACGTCACGACTCATGACGTAGGCCTCACTGATTCTGTGTAGAAAGACGAGCGATGCTCACGTCACGACTCATGACGTAGGCCTCACTGATTCTGTGTAGAAAGACGAGCGATGCTCACGTCACGACTCATGACGTAGGCCCCACTGATTCTGTGTAGAAAGACGAGCGATGCTCACGTCACGACTCATGACGTAGGACTCACTGATTCTGTGTAGAAAGGCGAGCGATGCTCACGTCATGACTCATGACGTAGGCCTCACTGATTCCGTGTAGAAAGACGAGCGATGCTCACGTCACGACTCATGACGTAGGTCTCACTGATTCTGTGTAGACAGACGAGCGATGCTCACGTCACGACTCATGACGTAGGCCTCACTGATTCTGTGTAGAAAGACGAGCGATGCTCACGTCACGACTCATGACGTAGGCCTCACTGATTCTGTGTAGAAAGACGAGCGGTGCTCACGTCACGACTCATGACGTGGGCCTCACTGATTCTGTGTAGAAAGACGAGCGATGCTCACGTCACGACTCATGACGTAGGCCTCACTGATTCTGTGTAACAAGACGAGCGATGCTCACGTCACGACTCATGACGTAGGCCTCACTGATTCTGTGTAACAAGACGAGCGATGCTCACGTCATCCTCATGACGTAGGCCTCACTGATTCTGTGTAACAAGACGAGCGATGCTCACGTCACGACTCATGACGTGGGTCTCACTGATTCTGTGTAGAAAGACGAGCGATGCTCACGTCACGACTCATGACGTAGGCCTCACTGATTCTGTGTAACAAGACGAGCGATGCTCACGTCACGACTCATGACGTAGGCCTCACTGATTCTGTGTAGGAAGACGAGCGACGTCCACGTCACGACTCATGACGTAGGCCTCACTGATTCTGTGTAGAAAGAAAAGCCATGCTCACGTCACGACTCATGACGTAGGCCTCACTGATTCTGTGTAGAAAGACAAGCGATGCTCACGTCACGACTCATGACGTAGGCCTCACTAATTCTGTGTAGAGAGACGAGCGATGCTCACGTCACGACTCATGACGTAGGCCTCACTGATTCTGTGTAGAAAGACGAGCGATGCTCACGTCACGACTCATGACGTAGGCCTCACTGATTCTGTGTAGAAAGACGAGCGATGCTCACGTCACGACTCATGACGTAGGCCTCACATATTCTGTGTAGGAAGACGAGCGATGCTCACGTCACGACTCATGACGTAGGCCTCACTGATTCTGTGTAGCAAGACGAGCGATGCTCTCGTCACGACTCATGACGTAGGCCTCACTGATTCTGTGTAACAAGACGAGCGATGCTCACGTCACGACTCATGACGTAGGCCTCACTGATTCTGTGTAACAAGACGAGCGATGCTCACGTCACGACTCATGACGTAGGCCTCACTGATTCTGTGTAACAAGACGAGCGATGCTCACGTCACGACTCATGACGTAGGCCTCACTGATTCTGTGTAACAAGACGAGCGATGCTCACGTCACGACTTATGACGTAGGCCTCACTGATTCTGTGTAGAAAGACGAGCGATGCTCACGTCACGACTCATGACGTAGGCCTCATTGATTCTGTGTAGCAAGACGAGCGATGCTCACGTCACGACTCATGACGTAGGTCTCACTGATTCTGTGTAGAAAGACGAGCGATGCTCACGTCACGACTCATGACGTTGGCCTCACTGATTCTGTGTAACAAGACGAGCGATGCTCACGTCACGACTCATGACGTAGGCCTCACTGATTCTGTGTATAAAGACGAACGATGCTCACGTCATGACTCATGACGTAGGCCTCACTGATTCTGTGTAGAAAGACGAGCGATGCTCACGTCACGACTCATGACGTAGGCCTCACTGATTCTGTGTGGAAAGACGAGCGATGCTCACGTCACGACTCATGACGTAGGCCTAACTGATTCTGTGTAGAAAGACGAGCGATGCTCACGTCACGACTCATGACGTAGGCCTCACTGATTCTGTGTAGAGAGACGAGCGATGCTCAAGTCACGACTCATGACGTAGGCCTCACTGATTCTGTGTGGGAAGACGAGCGATGCTCACGTCACGACTCATGACGTAGGCCTCACTGATTCTGTGTATGAAGACGAGCGATGCTCACGTCACGACTCATGACGTAGGCCTCACTGATTCTGTGTAGAAAGACGAGCGATGCTCACGTCACGACTCATGACGTAGGCCTCACATATTCTGTGTAGGAAGACGAGCGATGCTCACGTCACGACTCATGACGTAGGCCTCACTGATTCTGTGTAGCAAGACGAGCGATGCTCTCGTCACGACTCATGACGTAGGCCTCACTGATTCTGTGTAACAAGACGAGCGATGCCCACGTCACGACTCATGACGTAGGCCTCACTGATTCTGTGTAGAAAGACGAGCGATGCTCACGTCACGACTCATGACGTAGGCCTCACTGATTCTGTGTAACAAGACGAGCGATGCCCACGTCACGACTCATGACGTAGGCCTCACTGATTCTGTGTAGAAAGACGAGCGATGCTCACGTCACGACTCATGACGTAGGCCTCACTGATTCTGTGTAGAAAGACGAGCGATGCTCACGTCACGACTCATGACGTAGGCCTCACTGATTCTGTGTGGAAAGACGAGCGATGCTCACGTCACGACTCATGACGTAGGCCTCACTGATTCTGTGTAGAAAGACGAGCCATGCTCACGTCACGACTCATGACGTGGGCCTCACTGATTCTGTGTAGAAAGACGAGCGATGCTCACGTCACGACTCATGACGTAGACCTCACTGATTCTGTGTAGAAAGGCGAGCGATGTCTACGTCACGACTCATGACGTAGGCCTCACCAATTCTGTGTAGAAAGACGAGCGATGCTCACGTCACGACTCATGACGTAGGCCTCACTGATTCTGTGTAGAAAGACGAGCGATGCTCACGTCACGACTCATTACTTAGGCCTCACTGATTCTGTGTAGAAAGACGAGCGATGTCTACGTCACGACTCATGACGTAGGCCTCACCGATTCTGTGTAGAAAGACGAGCGATGCTCACGTCACGACTCATGACGTAGGCCTCACTGATTCTGTGTAGAAAGACGAGCGATGATCACGTCACGACTCATTACTTAGGCCTCACTGATTCTGTGTAGAAAGACGAGCGATGCTCACGTCACGACTCATGACGTAGGCCTCACTGATTCTGTGTAACAAGACGAGCGATGCTCACGTCACGACTCATGACGTAGGCCTCACTGATTCTGTGTAGAAAGACGAGTGATGCTCACGTCACGACTCATGACGTAGACCTCACTGATTCTGTGTAGAAAGACGAGCGATGCTCACGTCACGACTCATGACGTAGGCCTCACTGATTCTGTGTGGAAAGACGAGCGATGCTGACGTCACGACTCATGACGTAGGCCTCACTGATTCTGTGTAGAAAGACGAGCCATGCTCACGTCACGACTCATGACGTGGGCCTCACTGATTCTGTGTAGAAAGACGAGCGATGCTTACGTCACGACTCATGACGTAGACCTCACTGATTCTGTGTAGAAAGACGAGCGATGCTCACGTCACGACTCATGACGTAGGCCTCACTGATTCTGTGTAGAGAGACGAGCGATGCTCACGTCACGACTCGTGACGTAGGCCTCACTGATTCTGTGTAGAAAGACGAGCGATGCTCACGTCACGACTCATGACGTAGGCCTCACTGATTCTGTGTAGGAAGACGAGCGATGCTCACGTCACGACTCATGACGTAGGCCTCACTGATTCTGTGTAGAAAGACGAGCGATGCTCACGTCACGACTCATGACGTGGGCCTCAATGATTCTGTGTAGAGAGACGAGCGATGCTCACGTCACGACTCATGACGTAGGCCTCACTGATTCTGTGTAACAAGACGAGCGATGCTCACGTCATCCTCATGACGTAGGCCTCACTGATTCTGTGTAACAAGGCGAGCGATGCTCACGTCACGACTCATGACGTAGGCCTCACTGATTCTGTGTAACGAGACGAGCGATGCTCACGTCACGACTCATGACGTAGGCCTCACTGATTCTGTGTAGAAAGACGAGCGATGTCCACGTCACGACTCATGACGTAGGCCTCACTGATTCTGTGTAGAAAGGCGAGCGATGCTCACGTCACGACTCATGACGTAGGCCTCACTGATTCTGTGTAGAAAGACGAGCGATGCTCACGTCACGACTCATGACGTAGGCCCCACTGATTCTGTGTAGAAAGACTAGCAATGCTCATGTCACGACTCATGACGTAGGCCTCACTGATTCTGTGTAGAAAGACGAGCGATGCTCACGTCACGACTCATGACGTAGGCCTCACTGATTCTGTGTAGAAAGACGAGCGATGCTCACGTCACGACTCATGACGTGGGTCTCACTGATTCTGTGTAGCAAGACGAGCGATGCTCACGTCACGACTCATGACGTGGGCCTCACTGATTCTGTGTAGAAAGACGAGCGATGCTCACGTCACGACTCATGACGTAGGCCTCACTGATTCTGTGTAACAAGACGAGCGATGCTCACGTCACGACTCATGACGTAGGCCTCACTGATTCTGTGTAACGAGACGAGCGATGCTCACGTCACGACTCATGACGTAGGCCTCACTGATTCTGTGTAGAAAGACGAGCGATGCTCACGTCACGACTCATGACGTAGGCCTCACTGATTCTGTGTAACAAGACGAGCGATGCTCACATCACGACTCATGACGTAGGCCTCACTGATTCTGTGTAACAAGACGAGCGATGCTCACGTCACGACTCATGACGTAGGCCTCACTGATTCTGTGTAGAAAGACGAGCGATGCTCACGTCACGACTCATGACGTAGGCCTCACTGATTCTGTGTAGAAAGACGAGCGATGCTCACGTCACGACTCATGACGTAGGCCTCACTGATTCTGTGTAGGAAGACGAGCGATGCTCACGTCACGACTCATGACGTAGGCCTCACTGATTCTGTGTAGAAAGACGAGCGATGCTCACGTCACGACTCATGACGTAGGCCTCACTGATTCTGTGTAACAAGACGAGCGATGCTCACGTCACGACTCATGACGTAGGCCTCACTGATTCTGTGTAGCAAGACGAGCGATGCTCACGTCACGACTCATGACGTAGGCCTCACTGATTCTGTGTAACAAGACGAGCGATGCTCACGTCACGACTCATGACGTAGGCCCCACTGATTCTGTGTAGAAAGACTAGCAATGCTCATGTCACGACTCATGACGTAGGCCTCACTGATTCTGTGTAACAAGACGAGCGATGCTCACGTCACGACTCATGACGTAGGCCTCACTGATTCTGTGTAGAAGGACGAGCGATGTCCACGTCACGACTCATGACGTAGGCCTCACTGATTCTGTGTAACAAGACGAGCGATGCTCACGTCACGACTCATGACGTAGGCCCCACTGATTCTGTGTAGAAAGACGAGCGATGCTCACGTCACGACTCATGACGTGGGCCTCACTGATTCTGTGTAGAAAGACGAGCGATGCTCACGTCACGACTCATGACGTGGGCCTCACTGATTCTGTGTAGAAAGACGAGCGATGTCCACGTCACGACTCATGACGTAGGCCTCACTGATTCTGTGTAACAAGACGAGCGATGCTCACGTCACGACTCATGACGTAGGCCCCACTGATTCTGTGTAGAAAGACGAGCGATGCTCACGTCACGACTCATGACGTAGGCCTCACTGATTCTGTGTAGAAAGACGAGCGATGCTCACGTCACGACTCATGACGTGGGCCTCACTGATTCTGTGTAGAAAGACGAGCGATGTCCACGTCACGACTCATGACGTGGGCCTCACTGATTCTGTGTAGAAAGACGAGCGATGCTCACGTCACGACTCATGACGTAGGCCTCACTGATTCTGTGTAACAAGACGAGCGATGTCCACGTCACGACTCATGACGTGGGCCTCACTGATTCTGTGTAGAATGACGAGCGATGCTCACGTCACGACTCATGACGTAGGCCTCACTGATTCTGTGTAGAAAGACGAGCGATGCTCACGTCACGACTCATGACGTAGGCCTCACTGATTCTGTGTAGAAAGACGAGCGATGTCCACGTCACGACTCATGACGTGGGCCTCACTGATTCTGTGTAGAAAGACGAGCGATGCTCACGTCACGACTCATGACGTAGGCCTCACTGATTCTGTGTAGAAAGACGAGCGATGCTCACGTCACGACTCATGACGTAGGCCTCACTGATTCTGTGTAGAGAGACGAGCGATGCCCACATCACGACTCATGACGTAGGCCTCACTGATTCTGTGTAGGAAGACGAGCGATGCTCACGTCACGACTCATGACGTAGGCCTCACTGATTCTGTGTAGAAAGACGAGCGATGCTCACGTCACGACTCATGACGTAGGCCTCACTGATTCTGTGTAACAAGACGAGCGATGTCCACGTCACGACTCATGACGTTGGCCTCACTGATTCTGTGTAACAAGACGAGCGATGCCCACGTCACGACTCATGACGTAGGCCTCACTGATTCTGTGTAGAAGGACGAGCGATGCTCACGTCACGACTCATGACGTAGGCCTCACTGATTCTGTGTAGAAAGACGAGCGATGTCCACGTCACGACTCATGACGTAGGCCTCACTGATTCTGTGTAACAAGACGAGCGATGCCCACGTCACGACTCATGATGTAGGCCTCACTGATTCTGTGTAACAAGACGAGCGATGTCCACGTCACGACTCATGACGTAGGCCTCACTGATTCTGTGTAGAAAGACGAGCGATGTCCACGTCACGACTCATGACGTAGGCCTCACTGATTCTGTGTAACAAGACGAGCGATGCCCACGTCACGACTCATGATGTAGGCCTCACTGATTCTGTGTAACAAGACGAGCGATGTCCACGTCACGACTCATGACAAAGGCCTCACTGATTCTGTGTAGAAAGACGAGCGATGCTCACGTCACGACTCATGACGTAGGCCTCACTGATTCTGTGTAGAAAGACGAGCGATGCTCACGTCACGACTCATGACGTAGGCCTCACTGATTCTGTGTAGAAAGACGAGCGATGCTCCCGTCATGACTCATGACGTAGGCCTCACTGATTCTGTGTAGGAAGACGAGCGATGCTCACGTCACGACTCATGACGTAGGCCTCACTGATTCTGTGTAGAAAGACGAGCGATGCTCCCGTCATGACTCATGACGTAGGCCTCACTGATTCTGTGTAGAAAGACGAGCGATGTCCACGTCACGACTCATGACGTAGGCCTCACTGATTCTGTGTAGAAAGACGAGCGATGTCCACGTCACGACTCATGAAGTAGGCCTCACTGATTCTGTGTAACAAGACGAGCGATGCTCACGTCACGACTCACGACGTAGGCCTCACTGATTCTGTGTGGAGAGACGAGCGATGCTCACGTCACGACTCATGACGTAGGCCTCACTGATTCTGTGTAACAAGACGAGCGATGCTCACGTCACGACTCATGACGTAGGCCTCACTGATTCTGTGTAGAAAGACGAGCGATGCTCACGTCACGACTCATGACGTAGGCCTCACTGATTCTGTGTAGAAAGACGAGCGATGCTCACGTCACGACTCATGAAGTAGGCCTCACTGATTCTGTGTAGAAAGTCGAGCGATGCTCCCGTCATGACTCATGACGTAGGCCTCACTGATTCTGTGTAGAAAGACGAGCGATGCTCACGTCACGACTCATGACGTAGGCCTCACTGATTCTGTGTAGGAAGACGAGCGATGTCTACGTCACGACTCATGACGTAGGACTCACTGATTCTGTGTAGAAAGACAAGCGATGCTCACGTCACGACTCATGACGTAGGCCTCACTGATTCTGTGTAGAAAGACGAGCGATGCTCACGTCACGACTCATGACGTAGGCCTCACTGATTCTGTGTAGAAAGACGAGCGATGCTCACGTCACGACTCATGACGTAGGCCTCACTGATTCTGTGTAACAAGACGAGCCATGCTCACGTCACGACTCATGACGTAGGCCTTACTGATTCTGTGTAGGAAGACGAGCGATGTCTACGTCACGACTCATGACGTAGGCCTCACTGATTCTGTGTAACAAGACGAGCCATGCTCACGTCACGACTCATGACGTAGGCCTCACTGATTCTGTGTAGGAAGACGAGCGATGTCTACGTCACGACTCATGACGTAGGCCTCACTGATTCTGTGTAACAAGACGAGCCATGCTCACGTCACGACTCATGACGTAGGCCTCACTGATTCTGTGTAGGAAGACGAGCGATGTCTACGTCACGACTCATGACGTAGGCCTAACTGATTCTGTGTAACAAGACGAGCCATGCTCACGTCACGACTCATGACGTAGGCCTCACTGATTCTGTGTAGAAAGACGAGCGATGCTCACGTCACGACTCATGACGTAGGCCTCACTGATTCTGTGTAACAAGACGAGCCATGCTCACGTCACGACTCATGACGTAGGCCTTACTGATTCTGTGTAGGAAGACGAGCGATGCTCACGTCACGACTCATGACGTAGGCCTCACTGATTCTGTGTAACAAGACGAGCCATGCTCACGTCACGACTCATGACGTAGGCCTCACTGATTCTGTGTAGGAAGACGAGCGATGTCTACGTCACGACTCATGACGTAGGCCTCACTGATTCTGTGTAACAAGACGAGCGATGCTCACGTCACGACTCATGACGTAGGCCTCACTGATTCTGTGTATAAAGACGAACGATGCTCACGTCATGACTCATGACGTAGGCCTCACTGATTCTGTGTAGAAAGACGAGCGATGCTCACGTCACGACTCATGACGTAGGCCTCACTGATTCTGTGTGGAAAGACGAGCGATGCTCACGTCACGACTCATGACGTAGGCCTAACTGATTCTGTGTAGAAAGACGAGCGATGCTCACGTCACGACTCATGACGTAGGCCTCACTGATTCTGTGTAGAGAGACGAGCGATGCTCAAGTCACGACTCATGACGTAGGCCTCACTGATTCTGTGTGGGAAGACGAGCGATGCTCACGTCACGACTCATGACGTAGGCCTCACTGATTCTGTGTATGAAGACGAGCGATGCTCACGTCACGACTCATGACGTAGGCCTCACTGATTCTGTGTAGAAAGACGAGCGATGCTCACGTCACGACTCATGACGTAGGCCTCACATATTCTGTGTAGGAAGACGAGCGATGCTCACGTCACGACTCATGACGTAGGCCTCACTGATTCTGTGTAGCAAGACGAGCGATGCTCTCGTCACGACTCATGACGTAGGCCTCACTGATTCTGTGTAACAAGACGAGCGATGCCCACGTCACGACTCATGACGTAGGCCTCACTGATTCTGTGTAGAAAGACGAGCGATGCTCACGTCACGACTCATGACGTAGGCCTCACTGATTCTGTGTAACAAGACGAGCGATGCCCACGTCACGACTCATGACGTAGGCCTCACTGATTCTGTGTAGAAAGACGAGCGATGCTCACGTCACGACTCATGACGTAGGCCTCACTGATTCTGTGTAGAAAGACGAGCGATGCTCACGTCACGACTCATGACGTAGGCCTCACTGATTCTGTGTGGAAAGACGAGCGATGCTCACGTCACGACTCATGACGTAGGCCTCACTGATTCTGTGTAGAAAGACGAGCCATGCTCACGTCACGACTCATGACGTGGGCCTCACTGATTCTGTGTAGAAAGACGAGCGATGCTCACGTCACGACTCATGACGTAGACCTCACTGATTCTGTGTAGAAAGGCGAGCGATGTCTACGTCACGACTCATGACGTAGGCCTCACCAATTCTGTGTAGAAAGACGAGCGATGCTCACGTCACGACTCATGACGTAGGCCTCACTGATTCTGTGTAGAAAGACGAGCGATGCTCACGTCACGACTCATTACTTAGGCCTCACTGATTCTGTGTAGAAAGACGAGCGATGTCTACGTCACGACTCATGACGTAGGCCTCACCGATTCTGTGTAGAAAGACGAGCGATGCTCACGTCACGACTCATGACGTAGGCCTCACTGATTCTGTGTAGAAAGACGAGCGATGCTCACGTCACGACTCATTACTTAGGCCTCACTGATTCTGTGTAGAAAGACGAGCGATGCTCACGTCACGACTCATGACGTAGGCCTCACTGATTCTGTGTAACAAGACGAGCGATGCTCACGTCACGACTCATGACGTAGGCCTCACTGATTCTGTGTAGAAAGACGAGTGATGCTCACGTCACGACTCATGACGTAGACCTCACTGATTCTGTGTAGAAAGACGAGCGATGCTCACGTCACGACTCATGACGTAGGCCTCACTGATTCTGTGTGGAAAGACGAGCGATGCTCACGTCACGACTCATGACGTAGGCCTCACTGATTCTGTGTAGAAAGACGAGCCATGCTCACGTCACGACTCATGACGTGGGCCTCACTGATTCTGTGTAGAAAGACGAGCGATGCTTACGTCACGACTCATGACGTAGACCTCACTGATTCTGTGTAGAAAGACGAGCGATGCTCACGTCACGACTCATGACGTAGGCCTCACTGATTCTGTGTAGAGAGACGAGCGATGCTCACGTCACGACTCGTGACGTATGCCTCACTGATTCTGTGTAGAAAGACGAGCGATGCTCACGTCACGACTCATGACGTAGGCCTCACTGATTCTGTGTAGGAAGACGAGCGATGCTCACGTCACGACTCATGACGTAGGCCTCACTGATTCTGTGTAGAAAGACGAGCGATGCTCACGTCACGACTCATGACGTGGGCCTCAATGATTCTGTGTAGAGAGACGAGCGATGCTCACGTCACGACTCATGACGTAGGCCTCACTGATTCTGTGTAACAAGACGAGCGATGCTCACGTCATCCTCATGACGTAGGCCTCACTGATTCTGTGTAACAAGGCGAGCGATGCTCACGTCACGACTCATGACGTAGGCCTCACTGATTCTGTGTAACGAGACGAGCGATGCTCACGTCACGACTCATGACGTAGGCCTCACTGATTCTGTGTAGAAAGACGAGCGATGTCCACGTCACGACTCATGACGTAGGCCTCACTGATTCTGTGTAGAAAGGCGAGCGATGCTCACGTCACGACTCATGACGTAGGCCTCACTGATTCTGTGTAGAAAGACGAGCGATGCTCACGTCACGACTCATGACGTAGGCCCCACTGATTCTGTGTAGAAAGACTAGCAATGCTCATGTCACGACACATGACGTAGGCCTCACTGATTCTGTGTAGAAAGACGAGCGATGCTCACGTCACGACTCATGACGTAGGCCTCACTGATTCTGTGTAGAAAGACGAGCGATGCTCACGTCACGACTCATGACGTGGGTCTCACTGATTCTGTGTAGCAAGACGAGCGATGCTCACGTCACGACTCATGACGTGGGCCTCACTGATTCTGTGTAGAAAGACGAGCGATGCTCACGTCACGACTCATGACGTAGGCCTCACTGATTCTGTGTAACAAGACGAGCGATGCTCACGTCACGACTCATGACGTAGGCCTCACTGATTCTGTGTAACGAGACGAGCGATGCTCACGTCACGACTCATGACGTAGGCCTCACTGATTCTGTGTAGAAAGACGAGCGATGCTCACGTCACGACTCATGACGTAGGCCTCACTGATTCTGTGTAACAAGACGAGCGATGCTCACATCACGACTCATGACGTAGGCCTCACTGATTCTGTGTAACAAGACGAGCGATGCTCACGTCACGACTCATGACGTAGGCCTCACTGATTCTGTGTAGAAAGACGAGCGATGCTCACGTCACGACTCATGACGTAGGCCTCACTGATTCTGTGTAGAAAGACGAGCGATGCTCACGTCACGACTCATGACGTAGGCCTCAATGATTCTGTGTAGGAAGACGAGCGATGCTCACGTCACGACTCATGACGTAGGCCTCACTGATTCTGTGTAGAAAGACGAGCGATGCTCACGTCACGACTCATGACGTAGGCCTCACTGATTCTGTGTAACAAGACGAGCGATGCTCACGTCACGACTCATGACGTAGGCCTCACTGATTCTGTGTAGCAAGACGAGCGATGCTCACGTCACGACTCATGACGTAGGCCTCACTGATTCTGTGTAACAAGACGAGCGATGCTCACGTCACGACTCATGACGTAGGCCCCACTGATTCTGTGTAGAAAGACTAGCAATGCTCATGTCACGACTCATGACGTAGGCCTCACTGATTCTGTGTAACAAGACGAGCGATGCTCACGTCACGACTCATGACGTAGGCCTCACTGATTCTGTGTAGAAGGACGAGCGATGTCCACGTCACGACTCATGACGTAGGCCTCACTGATTCTGTGTAACAAGACGAGCGATGCTCACGTCACGACTCATGACGTAGGCCCCACTGATTCTGTGTAGAAAGACGAGCGATGCTCACGTCACGACTCATGACGTGGGCCTCACTGATTCTGTGTAGAAAGACGAGCGATGCTCACGTCACGACTCATGACGTGGGCCTCACTGATTCTGTGTAGAAAGACGAGCGATGTCCACGTCACGACTCATGACGTAGGCCTCACTGATTCTGTGTAACAAGACGAGCGATGCTCACGTCACGACTCATGACGTAGGCCCCACTGATTCTGTGTAGAAAGACGAGCGATGCTCACGTCACGACTCATGACGTAGGCCTCACTGATTCTGTGTAGAAAGACGAGCGATGCTCACGTCACGACTCATGACGTGGGCCTCACTGATTCTGTGTAGAAAGACGAGCGATGTCCACGTCACGACTCATGACGTGGGCCTCACTGATTCTGTGTAGAAAGACGAGCGATGCTCACGTCACGACTCATGACGTAGGCCTCACTGATTCTGTGTAACAAGACGAGCGATGTCCACGTCACGACTCATGACGTGGGCCTCACTGATTCTGTGTAGAATGACGAGCGATGCTCACGTCACGACTCATGACGTAGGCCTCACTGATTCTGTGTAGAAAGACGAGCGATGCTCACGTCACGACTCATGACGTAGGCCTCACTGATTCTGTGTAGAAAGACGAGCGATGTCCACGTCACGACTCATGACGTGGGCCTCACTGATTCTGTGTAGAAAGACGAGCGATGCTCACGTCACGACTCATGACGTAGGCCTCACTGATTCTGTGTAGAAAGACGAGCGATGCTCACGTCACGACTCATGACGTAGGCCTCACTGATTCTGTGTAGAGAGACGAGCGATGCCCACATCACGACTCATGACGTAGGCCTCACTGATTCTGTGTAGGAAGACGAGCGATGCTCACGTCACGACTCATGACGTAGGCCTCACTGATTCTGTGTAGAAAGACGAGCGATGCTCACGTCACGACTCATGACGTAGGCCTCACTGATTCTGTGTAACAAGACGAGCGATGTCCACGTCACGACTCATGACGTTGGCCTCACTGATTCTGTGTAACAAGACGAGCGATGCCCACGTCACGACTCATGACGTAGGCCTCACTGATTCTGTGTAGAAGGACGAGCGATGCTCACGTCACGACTCATGACGTAGGCCTCACTGATTCTGTGTAGAAAGACGAGCGATGTCCACGTCACGACTCATGACGTAGGCCTCACTGATTCTGTGTAACAAGACGAGCGATGCCCACGTCACGACTCATGATGTAGGCCTCACTGATTCTGTGTAACAAGACGAGCGATGTCCACGTCACGACTCATGACGTAGGCCTCACTGATTCTGTGTAGAAAGACGAGCGATGTCCACGTCACGACTCATGACGTAGGCCTCACTGATTCTGTGTAACAAGACGAGCGATGCCCACGTCACGACTCATGATGTAGGCCTCACTGATTCTGTGTAACAATACGAGCGATGTCCACGTCACGACTCATGACAAAGGCCTCACTGATTCTGTGTAGAAAGACGAGCGATGCTCACGTCACGACTCATGACGTAGGCCTCACTGATTCTGTGTAGAAAGACGAGCGATGCTCACGTCACGAATCATGACGTAGGCCTCACTGATTCTGTGTAGAAAGACGAGCGATGCTCCCGTCATGACTCATGACGTAGGCCTCACTGATTCTGTGTAGGAAGACGAGCGATGCTCACGTCACGACTCATGACGTAGGCCTCACTGATTCTGTGTAGAAAGACGAGCGATGCTCCCGTCATGACTCATGACGTAGGCCTCACTGATTCTGTGTAGAAAGACGAGCGATGTCCACGTCACGACTCATGACGTAGGCCTCACTGATTCTGTGTAGAAAGACGAGCGATGTCCACGTCACGACTCATGAAGTAGGCCTCACTGATTCTGTGTAACAAGACGAGCGATGCTCACGTCACGACTCACGACGTAGGCCTCACTGATTCTGTGTAACAAGACGAGCGATGCTCACGTCACGGCTCATGACGTAGGCCTCACTGATTCTGTGTGGAGAGACGAGCGATGCTCACGTCACGACTCATGACGTAGGCCTCACTGATTCTGTGTAACAAGACGAGCGATGCTCACGTCACGACTCATGACGTAGGCCTCACTGATTCTGTGTAGAAAGACGAGCGATGCTCACGTCACGACTCATGACGTAGGCCTCACTGATTCTGTGTAGAAAGACGAGCGATGCTCACGTCACGACTCATGAAGTAGGCCTCACTGATTCTGTGTAGAAAGTCGAGCGATGCTCCCGTCATGACTCATGACGTAGGCCTCACTGATTCTGTGTAGAAAGACGAGCGATGCTCACGTCACGACTCATGACGTAGGCCTCACTGATTCTGTGTAGGAAGACGAGCGATGTCTACGTCACGACTCATGACGTAGGACTCACTGATTCTGTGTAGAAAGACAAGCGATGCTCACGTCACGACTCATGACGTAGGCCTCACTGATTCTGTGTAGAAAGACGAGCGATGCTCACGTCACGACTCATGACGTAGGCCTCACTGATTCTGTGTAGAAAGACGAGCGATGCTCACGTCACGACTCATGACGTAGGCCTCACTGATTCTGTGTAACAAGACGAGCCATGCTCACGTCACGACTCATGACGTAGGCCTTACTGATTCTGTGTAGGAAGACGAGCGATGTCTACGTCACGACTCATGACGTAGGCCTCACTGATTCTGTGTAACAAGACGAGCCATGCTCACGTCACGACTCATGACGTAGGCCTCACTGATTCTGTGTAGGAAGACGAGCGATGTCTACGTCACGACTCATGACGTAGGCCTCACTGATTCTGTGTAACAAGACGAGCCATGCTCACGTCACGACTCATGACGTAGGCCTCACTGATTCTGTGTAGGAAGACGAGCGATGTCTACGTCACGACTCATGACGTAGGCCTAACTGATTCTGTGTAACAAGACGAGCCATGCTCACGTCACGACTCATGACGTAGGCCTCACTGATTCTGTGTAGAAAGACGAGCGATGCTCACGTCACGACTCATGACGTAGGCCTCACTGATTCTGTGTAACAAGACGAGCCATGCTCACGTCACGACTCATGACGTAGGCCTTACTGATTCTGTGTAGGAAGACGAGCGATGCTCACGTCACGACTCATGACGTAGGCCTCACTGATTCTGTGTAACAAAACGAGCCATGCTCACGTCACGACTCATGACGTAGGCCTCACTGATTCTGTGTAGGAAGACGAGCGATGTCTACGTCACGACTCATGACGTAGGCCTCACTGATTCTGTGTAACAAGACGAGCCATGCTCACGTCACGACTTATGACGTAGGCCTCACTGATTCTGTGTGGCTAGACGAGCGATGCTCACGTCACGACTCATGACGTAGGCCTTACTGATTCTGTGTAGAAAGACGAGCGATGCTCACGTCACGACTCATGACGTAGGCCTTACTGATTCTGTGTAGAAAGACGAGCGATGCTCACGTCACGACTCATGACGTGGGCCTCACTGATTCTGTGTAGAAAGGCGAGCGGTGCTCACGTCACGACTCATGACGTAGGCCTCACTGATTCTGTGTAGAAAGGCGAGCGGTGCTCACGTCACGACTCATGACGTAGGCCTCACTGATTCTGTGTAGAAAGACGAGCGATGCTCACGTCACGACTCATGACGTAAGCCTCACTGATTCTGTGTAGAGAGACGAGCGATGATCACGTCACGACTCATGACGTAGGCCTCACTGATTCTGTGTAGAAAGACGAGCGATGCTCACGTCACGACTCATGACGTAGGCCTCACTGATTCTGTGTAGAGAGACGAGCGATGCTCACGTCACGACTCATGACGTAGGCCTCACTGATTCTGTGTAGAAAGACGAGCGATGCTCACGTCACGACTCATGACGTAGGCCTCACTGATTCTGTGTAACAAGACGAGCGATGCTCACGTCACGACTCATGACGTAGGCCTCACTGATTCTGTGTAGAAAGACGAGCGATGCTCACGTCACGACTCATGACGTAGGCCTCACTGATCCTGTGTAGCAAGACGAGCGATGCTCACGTCACGACTCATGACGTAGGCCTCACTGATTCTGTGTAGAGAGACGAGCGATGCTCACGTCACTACTCATGACGTAGGCCTCACTGATTCTGTGTAGGAAGACGAGCGATGCTCACGTCACGACTCATGACGTAGGCCTCACTGATTCTGTGTAGAAAGACGAGCGATGCTCACGTCACGACTCATGACGTAGGCCTCACTGATTCTGTGTAGGAAGACGAGCGATGCTCACGTCACGACTCATGACGTAGGCCTCACTAATTCTGTGTAGAGAGACGAGCGATGCTCACGTCACGACTCATGACGTAGGCCTCACTGATTCTGTGTAGAAAGACGAGCGATGCTCACGTCACGACTCATGACGTAGGCCTCACTGATTCTGTGTAACAAGACGAGCGATGCCCACGTCACGACTCATGACGTAGGCCTCACTGATTCTGTGTAGAAAGACGAGCGATGCTCACGTCACGACTCATGACGTAGGCCTCACTGATTCTGTGTAGAAAGACGAGCGATGCTCACGTCACGACTCATGACGTAGGCCTCACTGATTCTGTGTGGAAAGACGAGCGATGCTCACGTCACGACTCATGACGTAGGCCTCACTGATTCTGTGTAGAAAGACGAGCCATGCTCACGTCACGACTCATGACGTGGGCCTCACTGATTCTGTGTAGAAAGACGAGCGATGCTCACGTCACGACTCATGACGTAGACCTCACTGATTCTGTGTAGAAAGGCGAGCGATGTCTACGTCACGACTCATGACGTAGGCCTCACCAATTCTGTGTAGAAAGACGAGCGATGCTCACGTCACGACTCATGACGTAGGCCTCACTGATTCTGTGTAGAAAGACGAGCGATGCTCACGTCACGACTCATTACTTAGGCCTCACTGATTCTGTGTAGAAAGACGAGCGATGTCTACGTCACGACTCATGACGTAGGCCTCACCGATTCTGTGTAGAAAGACGAGCGATGCTCACGTCACGACTCATGAGGTAGGCCTCACTGATTCTGTGTAGAAAGACGAGCGATGCTCACGTCAGGACTCATTACTTAGGCCTCACTGATTCTGTGTAGAAAGACGAGCGATGCTCACGTCACGACTCATGACGTAGGCCTCACTGATTCTGTGTAACAAGACGAGCGATGCTCACGTCACGACTCATGACGTAGGCCTCACTGATTCTGTGTAGAAAGACGAGTGATGCTCACGTCACGACTCATGACGTAGACCTCACTGATTCTGTGTAGAAAGACGAGCGATGCTCACGTCACGACTCATGACGTAGGCCTCACTGATTCTGTGTGGAAAGACGAGCGATGCTCACGTCACGACTCATGACGTAGGCCTCACTGATTCTGTGTAGAAAGACGAGCCATGCTCACGTCACGACTCATGACGTGGGCCTCACTGATTCTGTGTAGAAAGACGAGCGATGCTCACGTCACGACTCATGACGTAGACCTCACTGATTCTGTGTAGAAAGACGAGCGATGCTCACGTCACGACTCATGACGTAGGCCTCACTGATTCTGTGTAGAGAGACGAGCGATGCTCACGTCACGACTCATGACGTAGGCCTCACTGATCCTGTGTAGAAAGACGAGCGATGCTCACGTCACGACTCATGACGTAGGCCTCACTGATTCTGTGTAGGAAGACGAGCGATGCTCACGTCAAGACTCATGACGTAGGCCTCACTGATTCTGTGTAGAAAGACGAGCGATGCTCACGTCACGACTCATGACGTAGGCCTCACTGATTCTGTGTAGAGAGACGAGCGATGCTCACGTCACGACTCATGACGTAGGCCTCACTGATTCTGTGTAACAAGACGAGCGATGCTCACGTCATCCTCATGACGTAGGCCTCACTGATTCTGTGTAACAAGGCGAGCGATGCTCACGTCACGACTCATGACGTAGGCCTCACTGATTCTGTGTAACGAGACGAGCGATGCTCACGTCACGACTCATGACGTAGGCCTCACTGATTCTGTGTAACGAGACGAGCGATGCTCACGTCACGACTCATGACGTAGGCCTCACTGATTCTGTGTAGAAAGACGAGCGATGTCCACGTCACGACTCATGACGTAGGCCTCACTGATTCTGTGTAGAAAGGCGAGCGATGCTCACGTCACGACTCATGACGTAGGCCTCACTGATTCTGTGTAGAAAGACGAGCGATGCTCACGTCACGACTCATGACGTAGGCCCCACTGATTCTGTGTAGAAAGACTAGCGATGCTCATGTCACGACTCATGACGTAGGCCTCACTGATTCTGTGTAGAAAGACGAGCGATGCTCACGTCACGACTCATGACGTAGGCCTCACTGATTCTGTGTAGAAAGACGAGCGATGCTCACGTCACGACTCATGACGTGGGTCTCACTGATTCTGTGTAGCAAGACGAGCGATGCTCACGTCACGACTCATGACGTAGGCCTCACTGATTCTGTGTAACAAGACGAGCGATGCTCACGTCACGACTCATGACGTAGGCCTCACTGATTCTGTGTAGCAAGACGAGCGATGCTCACGTCACGACTCATGACGTAGGCCTCACTGATTCTGTGTAACAAGACGAGCGATGCTCACGTCACGACTCATGACGTAGGCCCCACTGATTCTGTGTAGAAAGACTAGCAATGCTCATGTCACGACTCATGACGTAGGCCACACTGATTCTGTGTAGAAAGACGAGCGATTTCCACGTCACGACTCATGACGTGGGCCTCACTGATTCTGTGTAGAAAGACGAGCGATGCTCACGTCACGACTCATGACGTAGGCCTCACTGATTCTGTGTAGAAAGACGAGCGATGCTCACGTCACGACTCATGACGTAGGCCTCACTGATTCTGTGTAGAGAGACGAGCGATGCCCACATCACGACTCATGACGTAGGCCTCACTGATTCTGTGTAGGAAGACGAGCGATGCTCACGTCACGACTCATGACGTAGGCCTCACTGATTCTGTGTAGAAAGACGAGCGATGCTCACGTCACGACTCATGACGTAGGCCTCACTGATTCTGTGTAACAAGACGAGCGATGTCCACGTCACGACTCATGACGTAGGCCTCACTGATTCTGTGTAACAAGACGAGCGATGCCCACGTCACGACTCATGACGTAGGCCTCACTGATTCTGTGTAGAAGGACGAGCGATGCTCACGTCACGACTCATGACGTAGGCCTCACTGATTCTGTGTAGAAAGACGAGCGATGTCCACGTCACGACTCATGACGTAGGCCTCACTGATTCTGTGTAACAAGACGAGCGATGCTCACGTCACGACTCATGACGTAGGCCTCACTGATTCTGTGTAGAAAGACGAGCGATGCTCACGTCACGACTCATGACGTAGGCCTCACTGATTCTGTGTAGAAAGACGAGCGATGTCCACGTCACGACTCATGACGTAGGCCTCACTGATTCTGTTTAGAAAGACGAGCGATGCTCACGTCACGACTCATGACGTAGGCCTCACTGATTCTGTGTAACAAGACGAGCGATGCCCACGTCACGACTCATGATGTAGGCCTCACTGATTCTGTGTAACAAGACGAGCGATGTCCACGTCACGACTCATGACGTAGGCCTCACTGATTCTGTGTAACAAGACGAGCGATGCTCACGTCACGACTCATGACGTAGGCCTCACTGATTCTGTGTAGAAAGACGAGCGATGCTCACGTCACGACTCATGACGTAGACCTCACTGATTCTGTGTAGAAAGACGAGCGATGCTCACGTCACGACTCATGACGTAGGCCTCACTGATTCTGTGTAGAAAGACGAGCGATGCTCACGTCACGACTCATGACGTAGACCTCACTGATTCTGTGTAGAAAGACGAGCGATGCTCACGTCACGACTCATGACGTAGGCCTCACTGATTCTGTGTAACAAGACGAGCGATGCTCACGTCACGACTCATGACGTAGGCCTCACTGATTCTGTGTAGGAAGACGAGCGATGCTCACGTCACGACTCATGACGTAGGCCTCACTGATTCTGTGTAGAAAGACGAGCGATGCTCACGTCACGACTCATGACGTAGGCCTCACTGATTCTGTGTAGAAAGACGAGCGATGCCCACGTCACGACTCATGACGTAGGCCTCACTGATTCTGTGTGGAAAGACGAGCGATGCTCACGTCACGACTCATGACGTAGGCCTCACTGATTCTGTGTAGAAAGACGAGCCATGCTCACGTCACGACTCATGACGTGGGCCTCACTGATTCTGTGTAGAAAGACGAGCGATGCTTACGTCACGACTCATGACGTAGACCTCACTGATTCTGTGTAGAAAGACGAGCGATGCTCACGTCACGACTCATGACGTAGGCCTCACTGATTCTGTGTAGAGAGACGAGCGATGCTCACGTCACGACTCGTGACGTAGGCCTCACTGATTCTGTGTAGAAAGACGAGCGATGCTCACGTCACGACTCATGACGTAGGCCTCACTGATTCTGTGTAGGAAGACGAGCGATGCTCACGTCACGACTCATGACGTAGGCCTCACTGATTCTGTGTAGAAAGACGAGCGATGCTCACGTCACGACTCATGACGTAGGCCTCACTGATTCTGTGTAACAAGACGAGCGATGCTCACGTCACGACTCATGACGTAGGCCTCACTGATTCTGTGTAACGAGACGAGCGATGTCCACGTCACGACTCATGACGTGGGCCTCAATGATTCTGTGTAGAGAGACGAGCGATGCTCACGTCACGACTCATGACGTAGGCCTCACTGATTCTGTGTAACAAGACGAGCGATGCTCACGTCATCCTCATGACGTAGGCCTCACTGATTCTGTGTAACAAGGCGAGCGATGCTCACGTCACGACTCATGACGTAGGCCTCACTGATTCTGTGTAACGAGACGAGCGATGCTCACGTCACGACTCATGACGTAGGCCTCACTGATTCTGTGTAGAAAGACGAGCGATGTCCACGTCACGACTCATGACGTAGGCCTCACTGATTCTGTGTAGAAAGGCGAGCGATGCTCACGTCACGACTCATGACGTAGGCCTCACTGATTCTGTGTAGAAAGACGAGCGATGCTCACGTCACGACTCATGACGTAGGCCCCACTGATTCTGTGTAGAAAGACTAGCAATGCTCATGTCACGACTCATGACGTAGGCCTCACTGATTCTGTGTAGAAAGACGAGCGATGCTCACGTCACGACTCATGACGTAGGCCTCACTGATTCTGTGTAGAAAGACGAGCGATGCTCACGTCACGACTCATGACGTGGGTCTCACTGATTCTGTGTAGCAAGACGAGCGATGCTCACGTCACGACTCATGACGTAGACCTCACTGATTCTGTGTAGAAAGACGAGCGATGCTCACGTCACGACTCATGACGTGGGCCTCACTGATTCTGTGTAGAAAGACGAGCGATGCTCACGTCACGACTCATGACGTAGGCCTCACTGATTCTGTGTAACAAGACGAGCGATGCTCACGTCACGACTCATGACGTAGGCCTCACTGATTCTGTGTAACGAGACGAGCGATGCTCACGTCACGACTCATGACGTAGGCCTCACTGATTCTGTGTAGAAAGACGAGCGATGCTCACGTCACGACTCATGACGTAGGCCTCACTGATTCTGTGTAACAAGACGAGCGATGCTCACATCACGACTCATGACGTAGGCCTCACTGATTCTGTGTAACAAGACGAGCGATGCTCACGTCACGACTCATGACGTAGGCCTCACTGATTCTGTGTAGAAAGACGAGCGATGCTCACGTCACGACTCATGACGTAGGCCTCACTGATTCTGTGTAGAAAGACGAGCGATGCTCACGTCACGACTCATGACGTAGGCCTCACTGATTCTGTGTAGGAAGACGAGCGATGCTCACGTCACGACTCATGACGTAGGCCTCACTGATTATGTGTAGAAAGACGAGCGATGCTCACGTCACGACTCATGACGTAGGCCTCACTGATTCTGTGTAACAAGACGAGCGATGCTCACGTCACGACTCATGACGTAGGCCTCACTGATTCTGTGTAGCAAGACGAGCGATGCTCACGTCACGACTCATGACGTAGGCCTCACTGATTCTGTGTAACAAGACGAGCGATGCTCACGTCACGACTCATGACGTAGGCCCCACTGATTCTGTGTAGAAAGACTAGCAATGCTCATGTCACGACTCATGACGTAGGCCTCACTGATTCTGTGTAACAAGACGAGCGATGCTCACGTCACGACTCATGACGTAGGCCTCACTGATTCTGTGTAGAAGGACGAGCGATGTCCACGTCACGACTCATGACGTAGGCCTCACTGATTCTGTGTAACAAGACGAGCGATGCTCACGTCACGACTCATGACGTAGGCCCCACTGATTCTGTGTAGAAAGACGAGCGATGCTCACGTCACGACTCATGACGTGGGCCTCACTGATTCTGTGTAGAAAGACGAGCGATGCTCACGTCACGACTCATGACGTGGGCCTCACTGATTCTGTGTAGAAAGACGAGCGATGTCCACGTCACGACTCATGACGTAGGCCTCACTGATTCTGTGTAACAAGACGAGCGATGCTCACGTCACGACTCATGACGTAGGCCCCACTGATTCTGTGTAGAAAGACGAGCGATGCTCACGTCACGACTCATGACGTAGGCCTCACTGATTCTGTGTAGAAAGACGAGCGATGCTCACGTCACGACTCATGACGTGGGCCTCACTGATTCTGTGTAGAAAGACGAGCGATGTCCACGTCACGACTCATGACGTGGGCCTCACTGATTCTGTGTAGAAAGACGAGCGATGCTCACGTCACGACTCATGACGTAGGCCTCACTGATTCTGTGTAACAAGACGAGCGATGTCCACGTCACGACTCATGACGTGGGCCTCACTGATTCTGTGTAGAATGACGAGCGATGCTCACGTCACGACTCATGACGTAGGCCTCACTGATTCTGTGTAGAAAGACGAGCGATGCTCACGTCACGACTCATGACGTAGGCCTCACTGATTCTGTGTAGAAAGACGAGCGATGTCCACGTCACGACTCATGACGTGGGCCTCACTGATTCTGTGTAGAAAGACGAGCGATGCTCACGTCACGACTCATGACGTAGGCCTCACTGATTCTGTGTAGAAAGACGAGCGATGCTCACGTCACGACTCATGACGTAGGCCTCACTGATTCTGTGTAGAGAGACGAGCGATGCCCACATCACGACTCATGACGTAGGCCTCACTGATTCTGTGTAGGAAGACGAGCGATGCTCACGTCACGACTCATGACGTAGGCCTCACTGATTCTGTGTAGAAAGACGAGCGATGCTCACGTCACGACTCATGACGTAGGCCTCACTGATTCTGTGTAACAAGACGAGCGATGTCCACGTCACGACTCATGACGTTGGCCTCACTGATTCTGTGTAACAAGACGAGCGATGCCCACGTCACGACTCATGACGTAGGCCTCACTGATTCTGTGTAGAAGGACGAGCGATGCTCACGTCACGACTCATGACGTAGGCCTCACTGATTCTGTGTAGAAAGACGAGCGATGTCCACGTCACGACTCATGACGTAGGCCTCACTGATTCTGTGTAACAAGACGAGCGATGCCCACGTCACGACTCATGATGTAGGCCTCACTGATTCTGTGTAACAAGACGAGCGATGTCCAC
This sequence comes from Brachyptera risi, assembly GCA_964007535.1. Taxonomy (NCBI): domain Eukaryota; kingdom Metazoa; phylum Arthropoda; class Insecta; order Plecoptera; family Taeniopterygidae; genus Brachyptera; species Brachyptera risi. The sequence goes on from OZ023332.1 coordinate 1,470,031, forward strand.
GTCACGACTCATGACGTAGGCCTCACTGATTCTGTGTAGAAAGACGAGCGATGTCCACGTCACGACTCATGACGTAGGCCTCACTGATTCTGTGTAACAAGACGAGCGATGCCCACGTCACGACTCATGATGTAGGCCTCACTGATTCTGTGTAACAATACGAGCGATGTCCACGTCACGACTCATGACAAAGGCCTCACTGATTCTGTGTAGAAAGACGAGCGATGCTCACGTCACGACTCATGACGTAGGCCTCACTGATTCTGTGTAGAAAGACGAGCGATGCTCACGTCACGACTCATGACGTAGGCCTCACTGATTCTGTGTAGAAAGACGAGCGATGCTCCCGTCATGACTCATGACGTAGGCCTCACTGATTCTGTGTAGGAAGACGAGCGATGCTCACGTCACGACTCATGACGTAGGCCTCACTGATTCTGTGTAGAAAGACGAGCGATGCTCCCGTCATGACTCATGACGTAGGCCTCACTGATTCTGTGTAGAAAGACGAGCGATGTCCACGTCACGACTCATGACGTAGGCCTCACTGATTCTGTGTAGAAAGACGAGCGATGTCCACGTCACGACTCATGAAGTAGGCCTCACTGATTCTGTGTAACAAGACGAGCGATGCTCACGTCACGACTCACGACGTAGGCCTCACTGATTCTGTGTAACAAGACGAGCGATGCTCACGTCACGGCTCATGACGTAGGCCTCACTGATTCTGTGTGGAGAGACGAGCGATGCTCACGTCACGACTCATGACGTAGGCCTCACTGATTCTGTGTAACAAGACGAGCGATGCTCACGTCACGACTCATGACGTAGGCCTCACTGATTCTGTGTAGAAAGACGAGCGATGCTCACGTCACGACTCATGACGTAGGCCTCACTGATTCTGTGTAGAAAGACGAGCGATGCTCACGTCACGACTCATGAAGTAGGCCTCACTGATTCTGTGTAGAAAGTCGAGCGATGCTCCCGTCATGACTCATGACGTAGGCCTCACTGATTCTGTGTAGAAAGACGAGCGATGCTCACGTCACGACTCATGACGTAGGCCTCACTGATTCTGTGTAGGAAGACGAGCGATGTCTACGTCACGACTCATGACGTAGGACTCACTGATTCTGTGTAGAAAGACAAGCGATGCTCACGTCACGACTCATGACGTAGGCCTCACTGATTCTGTGTAGAAAGACGAGCGATGCTCACGTCACGACTCATGACGTAGGCCTCACTGATTCTGTGTAGAAAGACGAGCGATGCTCACGTCACGACTCATGACGTAGGCCTCACTGATTCTGTGTAACAAGACGAGCCATGCTCACGTCACGACTCATGACGTAGGCCTTACTGATTCTGTGTAGGAAGACGAGCGATGTCTACGTCACGACTCATGACGTAGGCCTCACTGATTCTGTGTAACAAGACGAGCCATGCTCACGTCACGACTCATGACGTAGGCCTCACTGATTCTGTGTAGGAAGACGAGCGATGTCTACGTCACGACTCATGACGTAGGCCTCACTGATTCTGTGTAACAAGACGAGCCATGCTCACGTCACGACTCATGACGTAGGCCTCACTGATTCTGTGTAGGAAGACGAGCGATGTCTACGTCACGACTCATGACGTAGGCCTAACTGATTCTGTGTAACAAGACGAGCCATGCTCACGTCACGACTCATGACGTAGGCCTCACTGATTCTGTGTAGAAAGACGAGCGATGCTCACGTCACGACTCATGACGTAGGCCTCACTGATTCTGTGTAACAAGACGAGCCATGCTCACGTCACGACTCATGACGTAGGCCTTACTGATTCTGTGTAGGAAGACGAGCGATGCTCACGTCACGACTCATGACGTAGGCCTCACTGATTCTGTGTAACAAGACGAGCCATGCTCACGTCACGACTCATGACGTAGGCCTCACTGATTCTGTGTAGGAAGACGAGCGATGTCTACGTCACGACTCATGACGTAGGCCTCACTGATTCTGTGTAACAAGACGAGCCATGCTCACGTCACGACTTATGACGTAGGCCTCACTGATTCTGTGTGGCTAGACGAGCGATGCTCACGTCACGACTCATGACGTAGGCCTTACTGATTCTGTGTAGAAAGACGAGCGATGCTCACGTCACGACTCATGACGTAGGCCTTACTGATTCTGTGTAGAAAGACGAGCGATGCTCACGTCACGACTCATGACGTGGGCCTCACTGATTCTGTGTAGAAAGGCGAGCGGTGCTCACGTCACGACTCATGACGTAGGCCTCACTGATTCTGTGTAGAAAGGCGAGCGGTGCTCACGTCACGACTCATGACGTAGGCCTCACTGATTCTGTGTAGAAAGACGAGCGATGCTCACGTCACGACTCATGACGTAAGCCTCACTGATTCTGTGTAGAGAGACGAGCGATGATCACGTCACGACTCATGACGTAGGCCTCACTGATTCTGTGTAGAAAGACGAGCGATGCTCACGTCACGACTCATGACGTAGGCCTCACTGATTCTGTGTAGAGAGACGAGCGATGCTCACGTCACGACTCATGACGTAGGCCTCACTGATTCTGTGTAGAAAGACGAGCGATGCTCACGTCACGACTCATGACGTAGGCCTCACTGATTCTGTGTAACAAGACGAGCGATGCTCACGTCACGACTCATGACGTAGGCCTCACTGATTCTGTGTAGAAAGACGAGCGATGCTCACGTCACGACTCATGACGTAGGCCTCACTGATCCTGTGTAGCAAGACGAGCGATGCTCACGTCACGACTCATGACGTAGGCCTCACTGATTCTGTGTAGAGAGACGAGCGATGCTCACGTCACTACTCATGACGTAGGCCTCACTGATTCTGTGTAGGAAGACGAGCGATGCTCACGTCACGACTCATGACGTAGGCCTCACTGATTCTGTGTAGAAAGACGAGCGATGCTCACGTCACGACTCATGACGTAGGCCTCACTGATTCTGTGTAGGAAGACGAGCGATGCTCACGTCACGACTCATGACGTAGGCCTCACTAATTCTGTGTAGAGAGACGAGCGATGCTCACGTCACGACTCATGACGTAGGCCTCACTGATTCTGTGTAGAAAGACGAGCGATGCTCACGTCACGACTCATGACGTAGGCCTCACTGATTCTGTGTAACAAGACGAGCGATGCCCACGTCACGACTCATGACGTAGGCCTCACTGATTCTGTGTAGAAAGACGAGCGATGCTCACGTCACGACTCATGACGTAGGCCTCACTGATTCTGTGTAGAAAGACGAGCGATGCTCACGTCACGACTCATGACGTAGGCCTCACTGATTCTGTGTGGAAAGACGAGCGATGCTCACGTCACGACTCATGACGTAGGCCTCACTGATTCTGTGTAGAAAGACGAGCCATGCTCACGTCACGACTCATGACGTGGGCCTCACTGATTCTGTGTAGAAAGACGAGCGATGCTCACGTCACGACTCATGACGTAGACCTCACTGATTCTGTGTAGAAAGGCGAGCGATGTCTACGTCACGACTCATGACGTAGGCCTCACCAATTCTGTGTAGAAAGACGAGCGATGCTCACGTCACGACTCATGACGTAGGCCTCACTGATTCTGTGTAGAAAGACGAGCGATGCTCACGTCACGACTCATTACTTAGGCCTCACTGATTCTGTGTAGAAAGACGAGCGATGTCTACGTCACGACTCATGACGTAGGCCTCACCGATTCTGTGTAGAAAGACGAGCGATGCTCACGTCACGACTCATGAGGTAGGCCTCACTGATTCTGTGTAGAAAGACGAGCGATGCTCACGTCAGGACTCATTACTTAGGCCTCACTGATTCTGTGTAGAAAGACGAGCGATGCTCACGTCACGACTCATGACGTAGGCCTCACTGATTCTGTGTAACAAGACGAGCGATGCTCACGTCACGACTCATGACGTAGGCCTCACTGATTCTGTGTAGAAAGACGAGTGATGCTCACGTCACGACTCATGACGTAGACCTCACTGATTCTGTGTAGAAAGACGAGCGATGCTCACGTCACGACTCATGACGTAGGCCTCACTGATTCTGTGTGGAAAGACGAGCGATGCTCACGTCACGACTCATGACGTAGGCCTCACTGATTCTGTGTAGAAAGACGAGCCATGCTCACGTCACGACTCATGACGTGGGCCTCACTGATTCTGTGTAGAAAGACGAGCGATGCTCACGTCACGACTCATGACGTAGACCTCACTGATTCTGTGTAGAAAGACGAGCGATGCTCACGTCACGACTCATGACGTAGGCCTCACTGATTCTGTGTAGAGAGACGAGCGATGCTCACGTCACGACTCATGACGTAGGCCTCACTGATCCTGTGTAGAAAGACGAGCGATGCTCACGTCACGACTCATGACGTAGGCCTCACTGATTCTGTGTAGGAAGACGAGCGATGCTCACGTCAAGACTCATGACGTAGGCCTCACTGATTCTGTGTAGAAAGACGAGCGATGCTCACGTCACGACTCATGACGTAGGCCTCACTGATTCTGTGTAGAGAGACGAGCGATGCTCACGTCACGACTCATGACGTAGGCCTCACTGATTCTGTGTAACAAGACGAGCGATGCTCACGTCATCCTCATGACGTAGGCCTCACTGATTCTGTGTAACAAGGCGAGCGATGCTCACGTCACGACTCATGACGTAGGCCTCACTGATTCTGTGTAACGAGACGAGCGATGCTCACGTCACGACTCATGACGTAGGCCTCACTGATTCTGTGTAACGAGACGAGCGATGCTCACGTCACGACTCATGACGTAGGCCTCACTGATTCTGTGTAGAAAGACGAGCGATGTCCACGTCACGACTCATGACGTAGGCCTCACTGATTCTGTGTAGAAAGGCGAGCGATGCTCACGTCACGACTCATGACGTAGGCCTCACTGATTCTGTGTAGAAAGACGAGCGATGCTCACGTCACGACTCATGACGTAGGCCCCACTGATTCTGTGTAGAAAGACTAGCGATGCTCATGTCACGACTCATGACGTAGGCCTCACTGATTCTGTGTAGAAAGACGAGCGATGCTCACGTCACGACTCATGACGTAGGCCTCACTGATTCTGTGTAGAAAGACGAGCGATGCTCACGTCACGACTCATGACGTGGGTCTCACTGATTCTGTGTAGCAAGACGAGCGATGCTCACGTCACGACTCATGACGTAGGCCTCACTGATTCTGTGTAACAAGACGAGCGATGCTCACGTCACGACTCATGACGTAGGCCTCACTGATTCTGTGTAGCAAGACGAGCGATGCTCACGTCACGACTCATGACGTAGGCCTCACTGATTCTGTGTAACAAGACGAGCGATGCTCACGTCACGACTCATGACGTAGGCCCCACTGATTCTGTGTAGAAAGACTAGCAATGCTCATGTCACGACTCATGACGTAGGCCACACTGATTCTGTGTAGAAAGACGAGCGATTTCCACGTCACGACTCATGACGTGGGCCTCACTGATTCTGTGTAGAAAGACGAGCGATGCTCACGTCACGACTCATGACGTAGGCCTCACTGATTCTGTGTAGAAAGACGAGCGATGCTCACGTCACGACTCATGACGTAGGCCTCACTGATTCTGTGTAGAGAGACGAGCGATGCCCACATCACGACTCATGACGTAGGCCTCACTGATTCTGTGTAGGAAGACGAGCGATGCTCACGTCACGACTCATGACGTAGGCCTCACTGATTCTGTGTAGAAAGACGAGCGATGCTCACGTCACGACTCATGACGTAGGCCTCACTGATTCTGTGTAACAAGACGAGCGATGTCCACGTCACGACTCATGACGTAGGCCTCACTGATTCTGTGTAACAAGACGAGCGATGCCCACGTCACGACTCATGACGTAGGCCTCACTGATTCTGTGTAGAAGGACGAGCGATGCTCACGTCACGACTCATGACGTAGGCCTCACTGATTCTGTGTAGAAAGACGAGCGATGTCCACGTCACGACTCATGACGTAGGCCTCACTGATTCTGTGTAACAAGACGAGCGATGCTCACGTCACGACTCATGACGTAGGCCTCACTGATTCTGTGTAGAAAGACGAGCGATGCTCACGTCACGACTCATGACGTAGGCCTCACTGATTCTGTGTAGAAAGACGAGCGATGTCCACGTCACGACTCATGACGTAGGCCTCACTGATTCTGTTTAGAAAGACGAGCGATGCTCACGTCACGACTCATGACGTAGGCCTCACTGATTCTGTGTAACAAGACGAGCGATGCTCACGTCACGACTCATGACGTAGGCCTCACTGATTCTGTGTAGAAAGACGAGCGATGCCCACGTCACGACTCATGATGTAGGCCTCACTGATTCTGTGTAACAAGACGAGCGATGTCCACGTCACGACTCATGACGTAGGCCTCACTGATTCTGTGTAGAAAGACGAGCGATGTCCACGTCACGACTCATGACGTAGGCCTCACTGATTCTGTGTAACAAGACGAGCGATGCCCACGTCACGACTCATGATGTAGGCCTCACTGATTCTGTGTAACAAGACGAGCGATGTCCACGTCACGACTCATGACGTAGGCCTCACTGATTCTGTGTAACAAGACGAGCGATGCTCACGTCACGACTCATGACGTAGGCCTCACTGATTCTGTGTAGAAAGACGAGCGATGCTCACGTCACGACTCATGACGTAGACCTCACTGATTCTGTGTAGAAAGACGAGCGATGCTCACGTCACGACTCATGACGTAGGCCTCACTGATTCTGTGTAGAAAGACGAGCGATGCTCACGTCACGACTCATGACGTAGACCTCACTGATTCTGTGTAGAAAGACGAGCGATGCTCACGTCACGACTCATGACGTAGGCCTCACTGATTCTGTGTAACAAGACGAGCGATGCTCACGTCACGACTCATGACGTAGGCCTCACTGATTCTGTGTAGGAAGACGAGCGATGCTCACGTCACGACTCATGACGTAGGCCTCACTGATTCTGTGTAGAAAGACGAGCGATGCTCACGTCACGACTCATGACGTAGGCCTCACTGATTCTGTGTAGAAAGACGAGCGATGCCCACGTCACGACTCATGATGTAGGCCTCACTGATTCTGTGTAACAAGACGAGCGATGTCCACGTCACGACTCATGACGTAGGCCTCACTGATTCTGTGTAGAAAGACGAGCGATGTCCACGTCACGACTCATGACGTAGGCCTCACTGATTCTGTGTAACAAGACGAGCGATGCTCACGTCACGACTCATGACGTAGGCCTCACTGATTCTGTGTAGAAAGACGAGCGATGTCCACGTCACGACTCATGACGTAGGCCTCACTGATTCTGTGTAACAAGACGAGCGATGCTCACGTCACGACTCATGACGTAGGCCTCACTGATTCTGTGTAGGAAGACGAGCGATGCTCACGTCACGACTCATGATGTAGGCCTCACTGATTCTGTGTAACAAGACGAGCGATGTCCACGTCACGACTCATGACGTAGGCCTCACTGATTCTGTGTAACAAGACGAGCGATGCTCACGTCACGACTCATGACGTAGGCCTCACTGATTCTGTGTAGAAAGACGAGCGATGCTCACGTCACGACTCATGACGTAGACCTCACTGATTCTGTGTAGAAAGACGAGCGATGCTCACGTCACGACTCATGACGTAGGCCTCACTGATTCTGTGTAGAAAGACGAGCGATGCTCACGTCACGACTCATGACGTAGACCTCACTGATTCTGTGTAGAAAGACGAGCGATGCTCACGTCACGACTCATGACGTAGGCCTCACTGATTCTGTGTAACAAGACGAGCGATGCCCACGTCACGACTCATGATGTAGGCCTCACTGATTCTGTGTAGAAAGACGAGCGATGCTCACGTCACGACTCATGACGTAGACCTCACTGATTCTGTGTAGAAAGACGAGCGATGCTCACGTCACGACTCATGACGTAGGCCTCACTGATTCTGTGTAACAAGACGAGCGATGCCCACGTCACGACTCATGACGTAGGCCTCACTGATTCTGTGTAGAAGGACGAGCGATGCTCACGTCACGACTCATGACGTAGGCCTCACTGATTCTGTGTAGAAAGACGAGCGATGTCCACGTCACGACTCATGACGTGGGCCTCACTGATTCTGTGTAGCAAGACGAGCGATGCTCACGTCACGACTCATGATGTAGGCCTCACTGATTCTGTGTAACAAGACGAGCGATGCTCACGTCACGACTCATGACGTAGGCCTCACTGATTCTGTGTAGAAAGACGAGCGATGCTCACGTCACGACTCATGACGTAGGCCTCACTGATTCTGTGTAGAAAGACGAGCGATGTCCACGTCACGACTCATGACGTAGGCCTCACTGATTCTGTGTAGGAAGACGAGCGATGTCCACGTCACGACTCATGACGTAGGCCTCACTGATTCTGTGTAGGAAGACGAGCGATGCTCACGTCACGACTCATGACGTAGGCCTCACTGATTCTGTGTAGAAAGACGAGTGATGCTCACGTCACGACTCATGACTTAGGCCTCACTGATTCTGTGTAGAAAGACGAGCGATGCTCACGTCACGACTCATGACGTAGGCCTCACTGATTCTGTGTAGGAAGACGAGCGATGCTCACGTCACGACTCATGACGTAGGCCTCACTGATTCTGTGTAGGAAGACGAGCGATGCTAACGTCACGACTCATGACGTAGGCCTCACTTATTCTGTGTAGGAAGACGAGCGATGCTCACGTCACGACTCATGACGTAGGCCTCACTGATTCTGTGTAGAAAGACGAGCAATGCTCACGTCACGACTCATGACGTAGGCCTCACTGATTCTGTGTAGGAAGACGAGCGATGCTCACGTCACGACTCATGACGTAGGCCTCACTGATTCTGTGTAGGAAGACGAGCGATGCTCACGTCACGACTCATGACGTAGGCCTCACTGATTCTGTGTAGAAAGACGAGCAATGCTCACGTCACGACTCATGACGTAGGCCTCACTGATTCTGTGTAGAAAGACGAGCAATGCTCACGTCACGACTCATGACGTAGGCCTCACTGATTCTGTGTAGAAAGACGAGCAATGCTCACGTCACGACTCATGACGTAGGCCTCACTGATTCTGTGTAGAGAGACGAGCGATGCTCACGTCACGACTCATGACGTAGGCCTCACTGATTCTGTGTGGGAAGACGAGCGATGCTCACGTCACGACTCATGACGTAGGCCTCACTGATTCTGTGTAGGAAGACGAGCGATGTCCACGTCACGACTCATGACGTAGGCCTCACTGATTCTGTGTGGGAAGACGAGCGATGCTCACGTCACGACTCATGACGTAGGCCTCACTGATTCTGTGTAGAAAGACGAGCGATGCTCACGTCACGACTCATGACGTAGACCTCACTGATTCTGTGTAGAAAGACGAGCGATGCTCACGTCACGACTCATGACGTAGGCCTCACTGATTCTGTGTAGAAAGACGAGCGATGCTCACGTCACGACTCATGACGTAGGCCTCACTGATTCTGTGTAGAGAGGCGAGCGATGCTCACGTCACGACTCATGACGTAGGCCTCACTGATTCTGTGTAGAAAGACGAGCGATGCTCACGTCACGACTCATGACGTAGGCCTCACTGATTCTGTGTAGAGAGGTGAGCGATGCTCACGTCACGACTCATGACATAGGCCTCACTGATTCTGTGTAGGAAGACGAGCGATGTCCACGTCACGACTCATGACGTAGGCCTCACTGATTCTGTGTAACAAGACGAGCAATGCTCACGTCACGACTCATGACGTAGGCCTCACTGATTCTGTGTAGAAAGACGAGCAATGCTCACGTCACGACTCATGACGTAGGCCTCACTGATTCTGTGTAGAGAGACGAGCGATGCTCACGTCACGACTCATGACGTAGGCCTCACTGATTCTGTGTGGGAAGACGAGCGATGCTCACGTCACGACTCATGACGTAGGCCTCACTGATTCTGTGTAGAAAGACGAGCGATGCTCACGTCACGACTCATGACGTAGACCTCACTGATTCTGTGTAGAAAGACGAGCGATGCTCACGTCACGACTCATGACGTAGGCCTCACTGATTCTGTGTAGAAAGACGAGCGATGCTCACGTCACGACTCATGACGTAGGCCTCACTGATTCTGTGTAGAGAGGCGAGCGATGCTCACGTCACGACTCATGACGTAGGCCTCACTGATTCTGTGTAGGAAGACGAGCGATGTCCACGTCACGACTCATGACGTAGGCCTCACTGATTCTGTGTAACAAGACGAGCAATGCTCACGTCACGACTCATGACGTAGGCCTCACTGATTCTGTGTAGAAAGACGAGCAATGCTCACGTCACGACTCATGACGTAGGCCTCACTGATTCTGTGTAGAGAGACGAGCGATGCTCACGTCACGACTCATGACGTAGGCCTCACTGATTCTGTGTGGGAAGACGAGCGATGCTCACGTCACGACTCATGACGTAGGCCTCACTGATTCTGTGTAGGAAGACGAGCGATGTCCACGTCACGACTCATGACGTAGGCCTCACTGATTCTGTGTGGGAAGACGAGCGATGCTCACGTCACGACTCATGACGTAGGCCTCACTGATTCTGTGTAGAAAGACGAGCGATGCTCACGTCACGACTCATGACGTAGGCCTCACTGATTCTGTGTAGAAAGACGAGCGATGCTCTTGTCACGACTCATGACGTAGGCCTCACTGATTCTGTGTAGAAAGACGAGCCATGCTCACGTCACGACTCATGACGTAGGCCTCACTGATTCTGTGTAGGAAGACGAGCGATGCTCACGTCACGACTCATGACGTAGACCTCACTGATTCTGTGTAGGAAGACGAGCGATGCTCACGTCACGACTCATGACGTAGACCTCACTGATTCTGTGTAGGAAGACGAGCGATGTTCACGTCACGACTCATGACGTAGACCTCACTGATTCTGTGTAGGAAGACGAGCGATGCTCACGTCACGACTCATGACGTAGGCCTCACTGATTCTGTGTAGGAAGACGAGCGATGTCCACGTCACGACTCATGACGTAGACCTCACTGATTCTGTGTAGAAAGACGAGCGATGCTCACGTCACGACTCATGACGTAGGCCTCACTGATTCTGTGTAGAAAGACGAGCGATGCTCACGTCACGACTCATGACGTAGGCCTCACTGATTCTGTGTAGAAAGACGAGCGATGCTCACGTCACGACTCATGACGTAGACCTCACTGATTCTGTGTAGAAAGACGAGCGATGCTCTTGTCACGACTCATGACGTAGGCCTCACTGATTCTGTGTAGAGAGACGAGCGATGCTCACGTCACGACTCATGACGTAGACCTCACTGATTCTGTGTAGAGAGACGAGCGATGCTCACGTCACGACTCATGACGTAGGCCTCACTGATTCTGTGTAGAGAGACGAGCGATGCTCACGTCACGACTCATGACGTAGACCTCACTGATTCTGTGTAGAAAGACGAGCGATGCTCTTGTCACGACTCATGACGTAGGCCTCACTGATTCTGTGTAGGAAGACGAGCGATGCCCACGTCACGACTCATGACGTAGGCCTCACTGATTCTGTGTAGAAAGACGAGCGATGCTCACGTCATGACTCATGACGTAGGCCTCACTGATTCTGTGTAGAAAGACGAGCGATGCTCACGTCACGACTCATGACGTAGGCCTCACTGATTCTGTGTAGAAAGACTAGCGATGCCTATGTCACAATTCGGTCAAATAGCCTGATCTTGAAGGACGAAGTGAAATAATCTCAATTTCCGAAACTCAGATTGTGATTCCTAGTCTCCTCTCAAAGAAGGGCAACAGACATCGTCGTCACTCTCCCTAGAATCTGGTTCCAGGGCTGAGAACCTGTTGATGGGATGGAATCGTGCACTCTCGAGGGGCTCGTCTCAGTGATAACGGCCGTCACGGCAGGTAGATTCATCTCCTGGAATCGACATGATATCAGGAATCTTGAACGATGCTGTACCCTCCACACCTCTGAAGACAACGGTCATGTCACTGCCAGCTAGCTTGTCTGGTATTGGCGAGGGGGGGGAGGGGGGATATAAAAGTCACCCGAAAACACGACAGTTGACCAATGAAGGAGAGAATTATGTTGCTAGTGGTGACAAAGAACACACAGGCAACTCAGGAAGCTACCGAAATCGTGGCTAATAAATTCACCTTTTTTGTGTCTTGTTCCTTGGAAACACTTGAGAGTATTTTTATGTGTGTCCATGTCGCACCTCTCGCTAACAGATCGTGGACCACACGAGAGGAAGGCGATTCGATCCTCGCAACAAGACACCTCGGACCTGCAAGCACTTTGTTCGCTCACAATCGAATACAATTCGCAATACATAACGAAACTTGGTATCGTTATTCAAAACGTAGAACAGAGTGATGCCAGGATGAGCGTGGGTTCGAGTCCCGCATGGGGCATGGGTTTCTGTAACCGTCCGCTCACTTTTGTCAACACTTGCTGGTGACGTCATCATCACCTGCTGAGTCCCAGCTTGGCATATCGCTGCTGGGGGCGGGTCGTGGAGCGGACAGTTAGCCACGTCAGTCAGCAATAACTTGCAATAACTCAAGCAACTGTGGACAAAAGTTGGGGCAAACAAATCGAAGCCGAAACTGTTTTTGGAGAGAACCATCAAATTGAGGGGTATTTTTGACTTATTCCATCACTACAATGAATGTCATAACTTGGAAAATGGCTCATGACTTGTGTCAGTCAGAAAGATCCTAGCTATAGGCTCGGGGAATTTTCATTGTTACCAATATACATTTGCGGTATTCAATTGTTCTTGCACCAACTGATTATTTCCCCTCGCGGATCCGAAAACCTTGTCTTGTTGTGGGGGCTTGCGTGGAGCCGTGATCTTCGGAGATGTCGTCGGGAGCAACTTATTTGCTCCCAGCAGGGTCATCCATAGCGATAAGGTCTGGAGTGAGGGTCCAGTCATAGTTCGGACCGTCTCGGTTGAACGGAAGCCTTCTGGTGACCGGAGTTCATGGGAGCAGTACTTTGAAGCCTGCATTGCATCTCGGTCATTCCATTCTCTCGTCTCTTTCCATCCCCATTTGTGGTTTCCTCTCATTCTATTTCAAACCTAATCATCCTCTCTTGTCTTGCCTTTTTCTTTCTTCGCCTCGTCCTCCACATGCCCAGGACATCCACAACCTGTCGGTAACCACGGCCAAGCAGCACAAGGACATGAACCTGGGGAGCTCGCCATGGCAACGCGACGACGCCTGGTAGTGGATGACGTCAGAGCGTGACAATAAGACAGTGACGTCATATCGAATACGATGAGGCAGGGAAATGGAAAAGGGAAAGGAGAAGGGAATTTTGTCGTATGAAGAGTCGGTTTCACCCACGTGTGCGTGTTATCGCTCCCCGGGTTCATACAGCTGAAGTAACGGACCTGTCACAACAGAGCACACGTGGGTCCAACACGCTCTCTGACATTCATTATCATTGCTTGTATGACTAGGAAAACGCCATATACGCGTTGTAAGACGAGCGGAAAGTAATAGTATGTCGACTTCATTACCAAACTTTTGCCTAAATTCGCCAATTGGGTAACATTTTAGTTATAAATGGGTGAAAACTGCTTCGAGTGGTACCAATTTGACACATTTCATGTTTTTTCTTCAAAATGGCCCACCCGATCAAGCTGAGAATTTTTTAAAATGTGTATCAAAATGTAATTCAACTTCACACGAAATTTCATTTTTCTTGAATGAAAATATTATCATTTTTTCAGTTTTTCCCCGCCGTGTTATTCTAATGAGTATTTTTGAAATTTCCAAGTTCATGAAAGTTAAAAGTTCATGAAAATGAAAGTTATCACCAGATAATGCCACAAAACTATACAGATCTAAGTTAGATGAGGAACCACATTGAAAAAAATTTCAAGTTGATAGCTGTAGCCGTTTGACCTACGGAGAACCGAAAAAAACATATAAAAAAAAAAAAATTGAAAACGAATACTAATTTTCTCAGTATGTCAAATTGATCCTCGCTAAAGCTCGTTAACTCGTTGATAAAAATGTGACGAGTGTTTTCTGTCTACGGGACCGTGACTGTGTTATTATCTCGTATTGTCATGGTATTTAGCTCTGCGAGTGAGCATCAACCAATCAGAGTCCTGGTCTCTTGGAGCTAGTTGGGCTTTAAGAGTGCATGTGGGGGTCGATTCAGCGCAATATCACCTTTAATCACCAGCACTATTTGCCCAACGACCCCACCAATATCTGGGTTACACGGGGGTACGAATGAGCAGATGAACATGAAACTATCGAGTGATGATAAGTGAGAGGAGATTCACATGACCTCATATGGGGGACTCGAACTCACGCTCAACGGTGACTTCAATTTCCAAAGCAGTGCCTCAGCTGACCGAGCTACAGATTGCGGCATGTCAGCTTTTTGGTGATAACTTTCGAAGTGTGAGAGATACTAGGAAAACGCTATATACGCGTTGTTAGACGAGCGGAAAGTGAAAGTATGTCGACTTCAGGCCAAACTTTCGCCTAAATTCGCCAATTGGGTAACATTTTAGTTATAAATGGGTAAAAACGGCTTCGAGTGGTACCAATTTAGCACATTTCATGTTTTTTCTTCAAAATAGCAAAATGGTCGATCAAGCTGATAATTTCCAGAAATGTGTATCAAGATGTTATTCAACTTCACCCAAAATTTCAATTCTTTTGAAAATGAAAATTCATCGATTTTTTTTCCGCCGTGTCATTCTAATGGGTATTTTTGAAATTTCTAAAATTCATAAAAAAAAAGTTGATATCCGATAATGCCACAAAACTATACAGATCTAAGTAAGATAAGAACCGTGAATGAGAAAAGTTTGAAATTCATAGCTGTAGCCGTTTGACCTGTGAAGAACCGACAAAAAAACATTGACAAAAAATAAAAAAAAAAAAACATAAAAAGAAACACCAATTCTTGTCAGTATGTCAGATTGAATCCTCGCTAAACACGTCTAATTACAATCTCTCTCTCATACAGAGGAAACGCCGATATTGTCGACAGTCTCAGAGCAGCCGGGATGAGTAGACTTGTAACTCATCTCCGAGTCCCTCTCATCCCACACATGTCGGGCTCATACCACTGAAAGCGAGGGATGAACAACTTCTACACCTGATTTCAGATTTCAAGGGATTCCAGGGACATTTCACGGGATTCCAAGGAGATTTCAGGAGTTGTTATATTCATTCATAAAAGCTGATTATTGAATGGTTACTATCACCATTCAAATTATGTTCTCATTGATCAACACTGTTACCTTCTTTGTAAACTGTTCATTACTTTTGAAATTAATTGCTTCTGTATTTAAGTTTCGAACTTCAAGTATTTATTTGAATCTCTTTTTTTGTGCCTTTCAAGAGGCCTATAACAATGTATAAAATGAACAATGTAATTTCTGTAACAGAATAAACTGAATTTTTGAATTGAATTGTTAACCCTTCGTCTGAAACAACAAGTTGTCTGGCTGTATACACCCTCGACAATCACAAGGTCACTCGATTTGACGAGTTAGCATTATTGTTGATTCTATTGTTGACAAATTTGACATTGTGTGAGCAGAAAACTGTTCAATTTCCTCCTCCAATCTGACGACACCTGGGCCGCATTCTCGCGCAGGCGCAGTCCTACCAACAAAACAGACGGAATGTCTGTACAGACAACAGTGGTCCGAGCTCGCGTCTCCTCAACACGCGATGGAGATTTACTGCTCGACACATTTTATCGCCGAGACGTTTTAATCTCGACTGCGGATTCTGCGCAGAGAAACGGCCCGGTCAGTCGTCACTCGCTGTGACGTCACGATACCCGAGCAGTCGGTGTGAGCAGGGGGGCTGAGAGACGAATACCGGCTACAGAGACTACTACTGCAAGAGTGAAGGAGGGCTTGGCGTGTCATGAGGTCGTACAGAGGAGCTGTGGTTAGGGTTGCCCGGGTCAAGTTATGATCGTTCCCTCGAATTGGCCTTTCTGTCTCTAAGAAGACACGTCAAGCCCACGTTCACTCTTCAGGCGCCCCTCAGCAGTGTATACTGCCTGCCCCTGTCCTGTCTGCCCTCGTCCTGTCTGCCCCCGTCCTGTCTGCCTCCAACATGACTGCCTCCATCCTGTCTGCTCTCGTCCTGTCTGCCCCCGTCCTGTCTGCCTCCAACATGACTGCCTCCATCCTGTCTGCCCTCGTCCTGTCTGCCCCCGTCCAGTCTGCCCCTGTCATGACTGCCCCTGTCATGACTGCCCTCGTCCAGTCTGCCCCTGTTATGACTGCCCTCGTCCTGTCTGCCCCCGTCCAGTCTGCCCCTGTCATGACTGCCCTCGTCATGTCTGCCCTCGTCCTGTCTGCCCCCGTCCTGTCTGCCCCCTACATGCCTTCCCCCGTCCTGTCTGCCCCCGTCCAGTCTGCCCCTGTCATGACTGCCCTCGTCATGTCTGCCCTCGTCCTGTCTGCCCCCGTCCTGTCTGCCCCCTACATGCCTTCCCCCGTCCTGTCTGCCCCCGTCCTGTCTTCCCTTGTCATGACTGCCCTCGTCCTGTCTGCCCCCGTCCAGCCTGCCCCCTTCCTGTCTGCCCCCGTCCCGTCCACCTCATCCTGTCTGCCCCCGTCCTGTCTGCCCTCGTCCTGTCTGCCCCTGTCCTGTCTGCCCCTGTCCTGTCTGCCCTCGTCCTGTCTGCCCCCGTCCTGTCTGCCCCTGTCCTGTCTGCCCCTGTCCTGTCTGCCCTCGTCCTGTCTGCCCCCGTCCTGTCTGCCTCCAACATGACTGCCTCCATCCTGTCTGCTCTCGTCCTGTCTGCCCCCGTCCTGTCTGCCTCCAACATGACTGCCTCCATCCTGTCTGCCCTCGTCCTGTCTGCCCCCGTCCAGTCTGCCCCTGTCATGACTGCCCCTGTCATGACTGCCCTCGTCCAGTCTGCCCCTGTGATGACTGCCCTCGTCCTGTCTGCCCCCGTCCAGTCTGCCCCTGTCATGACTGCCCTCGTCATGTCTGCCCTCGTCCAGCCTGCCCCCTTCCTGTCTGCCCCCGTCCCGTCCACCTCATCCTGTCTGCCCCCGTCCTGTCTGCCCTCGTCCTGTCTGCCCTCGTCATGTCTGCCCTCGTCCTGTCTGCCCCCGTCCTGTCTGCCCCCTACATGCCTTCCCCCGTCCTGTCTGCCCCCGTCCTGTCTTCCCTTGTCATGACTGCCCTCGTCCTGTCTGCCCCCGTCCAGCCTGCCCCCTTCCTGTCTGCCCCCGTCCCGTCCACCTCATCCTGTCTGCCCCCGTCCTGTCTGCCCTCGTCCTGTCTGCCCTATGCAAGTCCTATGCCTCTGTCTCTTGCTGCTTGGATACAGTGATATTGGCTTGGCAAAAACATGGCCACTCTTTGCCGTATGCAGGCTCTAATCACCTACTCCTACACTAATTAGAGACTTGGGATACTATTGTAGCTACAGCCCCCCCCCCCCCATCAGAGCGAGGTTGGCGAGGGGTGGGCCCACTGTTGTGGGTATTACCTGGGGGTCATGTTGTGGCCAGTGTATGAGGGAAAGAGGCGATATGAGGGTGTTCATCAAATGGCGTAGCGAACTCCACAGTTCAATTTGAATCTATTCTCACACAATTATTCGAACTTGATTTATAAAATGCAATTAAAACTGTTTCGAGGAGTCAAAGAAGCTGGCACTCAGATCCGTCATCTCTATATCATCATTCCAAGCCTTCTCACCAGAGAACTTAAGCTCACGACAAGACAACAAATCTCACGAGTTTCTCTCTTCGAGACAATAAAATTGGTAATTAATTATTCAATATCATGACATGTTCGAAATTTGAGCATTCCGGAGCTCACGTGGTGTTTATTGGTCAACAAATTTCGCGTGCCAACATAAATAATCCGGTGGTTCGAGCAGCTGTTGAGACCAGTCTCGTCCAAGTGGGCCGCCTGTTATTCCAGAGTCCAGGTTCCCGCTGAGCGGCCCGGGCAGGAATACCGGCTGTCAACAGGAAGGTCACAATAAGGACGCACAGGAGATGCATTCAGAACAGAGTTCACATATCAAATGAATCATTCCACGTTTCCTCCTGGCTCTTTCATACCACACCATACCATATCGCACAGTCGAGTCGGATGTGATTGAATTGATTGTCGACATCTTGTTATTGATTCCCACTATAAGTAGTCCACAGAAGTCCACAGCGCCTGAAGATGATGGCTTGTCTGTGGTTTCAAACTAGGAAAACGCCATGTACGCGTTGTTAGACGAGCGGATAGTAATAGTATTTTGACTTCTTTGCCAAACTTCTGCCTAAATTCACCAATTGGGTGACATTTAAGTTATAAATAGGTAAAAACGGCTTCGAGTGGTACCAATTCAGCACATTTTATGTTTTTTCTTCAAAATGGCTCACCCAATCAAGCTGAGAATTTCCAGAAAAGTGTATCATAATGTAATTCAACTCCCGCACAAAATTTCGTTATTTTTGAAAATGAA
>OZ023332.1:1493661-1511161 GCA_964007535.1 Brachyptera risi
TATATATATATATATATATATATGTATATATATATATATATATATATGTATATATATATATATATATATATATATATATATATATATATATATATATATATATATATATATATATATATATATATATTTATATATATAAATATATATATATATATATATATATATATATATATATATATATATATATATATATATATATATATATATATATATATATATATATATATATATATATATATATAGATATATATATATATATAGATATATTTATATATATGAATATATATATATATATATATATATATATATATATATATTTATATATATATATATATTTATATATATATATATATCTATATATATATATATATATGTTTATATATATATATATATATATATATATATATATATATATATATATATATATATATATATATATATATATATATATATATATATATATATATATATATATATATATATATATATATATATATATATATATATATATATATATATATATATAGATATATATATATATATATATCGATATATTTATATATATGAATATATATATATATATATATATATATATATATATATATATATATATATATATATATATATTTTTATATATATATATATTTATATATATATATATATATATATCTTTATATATATATATATATATTTATATATATATAAATATATATATATATATATATATATATATATATATATATATATATATATATATATATGTATATATTTATATTTATACGAGTGGGCGTAGTTAAATACTCTGAGAGCTGAATATGGTATAGTCAGTCGTCTGTGATTATGTTCACTATGATTATATCATTCCATGCCGAAGTGATTCCCATTGAATCGTAAACATGTGTTTAAACATGATAAATCAATTATATCCCCATTGTACTCATGCGGTGATAAACAGCTGTTACATCAGGTCGTTATTGTATATGAGGTTGATATCACAATGGGAAAGTAAATTCCCGAGTAAATACTTCATTAATCAAGAAAATATGTTGATTAGTTATAAATCATCCGAAGCTCACAGATTTCCCAATCAGATAGAGCAATAGTCTCGACCGAGGTTTATGGCCTATTGGCGACCGACACGAGGACATTCCGAGAGAGAGAATGATGGTGTCACATTTGTCACAGAGCAGCTGTAAACATTTGTAGAGTGGAATTAATCTCCATTAGGAATAAATGTAACCGTTTCTTCAAATGAGTTTCAGGTATAAGGATCAATAATCTATTACCCTCCGAGCCAATCGAATATCTGATAATATTCCAATCCATGCATCAACACTCATGAGGACATTATATCGAATCAATTCGAAGGATAATAAAATACACTCACAATTTGTGAGAACAACATTCTATATCAAGATTTGATTTTATCAGAGTTGAATATTTCCACAAGATCTCGCTTGTTTCTTCACCATCTCTAACATGGTCTAATGAATATAATCAACATAACTCTTTCAAGGGTATACTCTAATTTCCTAATCGGGTGGTTCGTGACATGACGGCAAAGTTCGTGCATGTTCGGGTCTGGGCACGCGACTACCGTGTTACGCGCGTGATGCCCGGAGGGCAGGTCAAATCGAGGCCACGCCCACTAGCCGGGGAACAGATGATCGTGAGAAAAAGTGCATGCTAGTCTGAGCATGCGCGTAGCACACGTCCTCCGATCAGCCACTTTCAACCGATTAGGGTGAGATGGCTCGAGCAACAGCGTGTCAATCACGGGGATGCGTTTGTCATTACAAAAATCATTGAATTATTATTTTTGATCAATTGATGAAATGGCATGGATTTTTTTAACAAATTACCAGAGACAATTGAACGAACGAAGGAATGAGATAGTTTTGAGCTATCACTTGGGGAGGTTCTCATCCTGAACACCAATATTTTACACCACTGTTTTTTTATGCAAACATTTTAGTACGCTTGTAGTAGTGGGCCTGATATTATAGTACGCTTGTAGTAGTGGGACCACTAATTTGAGTACGCTTGTAGTAGTGGCACCACTAATTTTAGTACGCTTGTAGTAGTGGGCCTACTAATTTGAGTACGCTTGTATAAGTGGGCCTACTAATTTCAGTACGCTTGTAGTTGTGGGCTTACTTATTTCAGTACACTCGTAGAAGTGGGCCTACTAATTCCAGTACGCTTGTTGTAGTGGGCTTACTAATTTCAGTACGCTTGTAGTAGTGGGCTTACTAATTTCAGTACACTTGTAGTAGTGGGCCTACTAATTTCAGTACGCTTGTTTTAGTGGGCCTACTAATTTCAGTACGCTTGTAATAGTGGGCCCACTAATTTCAGTACGCTCGTAGTAGTGGGCTTACTAATTTCAGTACTCTTGATGTAGTGGGCCTACTAATTCCAGTACGCTTGTAGTAGTGGGCTTACTGATTTCAGTACGCTTGTAGTAGTGGGCTCACTGATTTCAGTACGCTTGTAGTAGTGGGCCTACTAATTTCAGTACGCTTGTAGTAGTGGGCTTACTAATTTCAGTACTCTTGATGTAGTGGGCCTACTAATTCCAGTACGCTTGTAGTAGTGGGCTTACTGATTTCAGTACGCTTGTAGTAGTGGGCTTACTGATTTCAGTACGCTTGTAGTAGTGAGCCTACTAATTTCAGTACGCTTGTAGTAGTGGGCCTACTAATTTCAGTACGCTTGTAGAAGTGGGCCTACTAATTTCAGTACGCTTGTAGTAGTGGGCTCACTTATTTCAGTACGCTTGTAGTAGTGGGCTTACTAATTTCAGTACGCTTGTAGTAGTGGGCTTATTAATTTCGGTACGCTTGTAGTAGTGGGCCTACTTATTCCAGTACGCTTGTAGTAGTGGGCTTACTGATTTCAGTACGCTTGTAGTAGTGGGCCTACTAATTTCAGTACGCTTGATGTAGTGGGCTTACTAATTTCAGTACTCTTGATGTAGTGGGCCTACTAATTCCAGTACGCTTGTAGTAGTGGGCTTACCGATTTCAGTACGCTTGTAGTAGTGGGCTTACTGATTTCAGTACGCTTGTAGTAGTGGGCCCACTAATTTCAGTACGCTTGTAGTAGTGGGCCTACTAATTTCAGTACGCTTGTAGAAGTGGGCCTACTAATTTCAGTACGCTTGTAGTAGTGGGCTTACTAATTCTAGTACGCTTGTAGTAGTGGGCCTACTAATTATAGTACGCTTGTAGTAGTGGGCTTACCAATTTCAGTACGCTTGTAGTAGTGGGCCTACTAAATCCAGTACGCTTGTAGTAGTGGGCTTACTAATTTCAGTACGCTTGTAGTAGTGGGCTTACTAATTTCAGTACTCTTGATGTAGTGGGCCTACTGATTCCAGTACGCTTGTAGTAGTGGGCTTATTGATTTCAGTACGCTTGTAGTAGTGGGCCTACTAATTTCAGTACGCTTGTAGTAGTGGGCCTACTAATTTCAGTACGCTTGTAGTAGTGGGCTCACTAATTTCAGTACGCTTGTAGTAGTGGGCTTACTTATTTCAGTACGCTTGTAGTAGTGGGCCTACTAATTTCAGTACGCTTGTAGTAGTGGGCTTACTCATTTCAGTACGCTTGTAGTAGTGGGCCAACTAATTTCAGTACGCTTGTAGTAGTGGGCTTACTGATTCCAGTACGCTTGTAGTAGTGGGCTTACCAATTTCGGTACACTTGTAGTAGTGGGCTTACTAGATTCAGTACATTTGTAGTAGTGGGCCTACTAATTCCAGTACGCTTGTAGTAGTGGGCCTACTAATTTCAGTACGCTTGATGTAGTGAGCTTACTAATTTCAGTACGCTTGTAGTAGTGGCCCTACTAATTCCAGTACGCTTGTAGTAGTGAGCCTACTAATTTCAGTTCTCTTGATGTAGTGGGCTTACTAATTTCAGTACTCTTGATGTAGTGGGCTTACTAATTTCAGTACGCTTGTAGTAGTGGCCCTACTGATTTCAGTACGCTTGTAGTAGTGGGCCTACTAATTTCAGTACGCTTGTGGTAGTGGGCTTACTAATTCTAGTACGCTTGTAGTAGTGGGCCTACTAATTCCAGTACGCTTGTAGTATTGGGCCTACTAATTTCAGTACGCTTGTAGTATTGGGCCTACTACTTCCGGTACGCTTGTAGTAGTGGGCCTACTAATTTCAGTACGCTTGTAGTAGTGAGCCCACTAATTCCAGTACGCTTGTAGTAGTGGGCCTACTAATTCCAGTACACTTGTAGTAGTGGGCCTACTAATTCCAGTACGCTTGTAGTAGTGAGCCTACTAATTTCAGTACTCTCGATGTAGTGGGCTTACTAATTTCAGTACGCTTGTAGTAGTGGGCCTACTAATTTCAGTCCGCTTGATGTAGTGGGCTTACTAATTCCAGTACGCTTGTAGTAGTGGGCTTACTAATTTCAGTACTCTTGATGTAGTGGGCCTACTAATTTCAGTACGCTTGATGTAGTGGGCTTACTAATTTCAGTACGCTTGTAGTATTGGCCCTACTAATTTCAGTACGCTTGTAGTAGTGGGCCTACTAATTCCAGTACTCTTGTAGTAGTGGGCTTACTGATTTCAGTAAGCTTGTAGTAGTGGGCCTACTTATTCCAGTACGCTTGTAGTAGTTGGCCTACTAATTATAGTACGCTTGTAGGAGTGGGCCTACTAATTATAGTACGCTTGTGGTGGTGGGCCTACTAATCTTAGTACGCTTGTAGTAGTGGGCCTACTAATTTCAGTACGATTGCAGTAGTGGGCCTACTAATTTCAGTACTCTTGATGTAGTGGGCCTACTAATTTCAGTACTCATGATGTAGTGGGCTTACTGATTTCAGTACACTTGTAGTAGTGGGCCTACTGATTTCAGTACGCTTGTAGAAGTGGGCCCACTGATTTAAGTACGCTTGTGGTAGTGGGCCTACTGATTCTAGTACGCTTGTAGTAGTGGGCCTACTAATTATAGTACGCCTGTAGTAGTGGGCCTACTAATTCTAGTACGCTTGTAGTAGTGGGCCTACTCATTATATTACGCTTGTAGTAGTGGGTCTACTAATTTTAGTACGCCTGTAGTAGTGGGCCTACTGATTCTAGTACGCTTGTAGTAGTGGGCCTACTAATTATAGTACGCCTGTAGTAGTGGGCCTACTAATTCTAGTACGCTTGTAGTAGTGGGCCTACTAATTATATTACGCTTGTAGTAGTGGGTCTACTAATTTTAGTACGCCTGTAGTAGTGGGCCTACTGATTCTAGTACGCTTGTAGTAGTGTGCCTACTAATTGAAGTACGCCTGTAGTAGTGGGCCTACTAATTCCAGTACGCTTGTAGTAGTGGGCCTACTAATTATAGTACGCTTGTAGTAGTGGCCCTACTAATTATAGTACGCCTGTAGTAGTGGTCCTACTTATTCTAGTACGCTTGTAGTAGTGGGTCTACTAATTACAGTACGCTTGTAGTAGTGGGCCTACTGATTTCAGTACTCTTAATGTAGTGGGCCTACTAATTTCAGTACTCTTGATGTAGTGGGCCTACTAATTATAGTACGCTTGTAGTAGTGGGCCTACTAATTATAGTACGCTTGTGGTAGTGGGCCTACTGATTATAGTACGCTTGTAGTAGTGGGCCTACTAATTATAGTACGCTTGTAGTAGTGGGCCTACTAATTTCAGTACTCTTGATTTAGTGGGCCTACTAATTATAGTACGCTTGTAGTAGTGGGCCTACTGATGTAAGTACGCTTGTAGTAGTGGGCCTACTAATTATGGTACGCTTGTAGTAGTGGCCCCACTAATTTGAGTACGCTTGTAGTAGTGGGCCTACTAATCTCAGTACTCTTGATGTAGTGGGCCTACTGATTATAGTACGCTTGTAGTAGTGGGTCTACTAATTATAGTACGCTTGTAGTAGTGGGCCTACTAATTATAGTACGCCTGTAGTGGTGGGCCTACTAATTTCAGTACCCTTGATGTAGTGGGCCTACTTATTATAGTACGCTTGTAGTAGTGGGCCTACTTATTATAGTACGCTTGTAGTCGTGGCCCTACTGATCTTAGTACGCTTGTAGTAGTGGGCCTACTAATTTCAGTGAGCTTGTAGTAGTGGGCCTACTAATTTCAGTAAGCTTGTTGTAGTGGGCCTACTAATTTTAGTACTCTTGATGTAGTGGGCCCACTAATTTCAGTACTCTTGATGTAGTGGGCCTACTAATTTCAGTACTCTTGATCTAGTGGGCCTACTTATTTCAGTACTCTTGTGATAGTGGGCTTACTGATTTCAGTACGCTTGTAGTAGTGGGCTTACTAATTCCAGAACGCTTGTGGTAGTGGCCCTAATTATCTCAGTACGCTTGTAGTAGTGGGCCTACTAATTTCAGTACGCTTGTAGTAGTGGGCCTACTAATTCCAGTACGCTTGTAGTAGTGGGCCTACTAATTATAGTACGCCTGTAGTAGTGGGTCTACTAATTATAGTACGCTTGTAGTAGTGGGCCTACTAATTTTAGTACGCCTGTAGTAGTGGGCCTACTGATTTCAGTACTCTTGATGTAGTGGGCTTACTAATTATAGTACGCTTGCAGTAGTAGACCTAATAATTATAGTACGCCTGTATTAGTGGGCTTACTAATTTCAGTACGCTTGTAGTAGTGGCCCTACTAATCTTAGTACGCTTGTAGTAGTGGGCCCACTGATTTCAGTACGCTTGTAGTAGTGGGCCTACTGATTTCAGTACGCTTGTAGAAGTGGGCCTACTAATCATAG
Organism: Brachyptera risi; assembly: GCA_964007535.1. Lineage (NCBI taxonomy): Eukaryota > Metazoa > Arthropoda > Insecta > Plecoptera > Taeniopterygidae > Brachyptera > Brachyptera risi. The sequence continues at coordinate 1,500,436 of OZ023332.1, forward strand.
TACGCTTGTAGTAGTGGGTCTACTAATTATAGTACGCCTGTAGTAGTGGGCCTACTAATTTCAGTACGCTTGTAGTAGTGGGTCTACTAATTATAGTACGCCTGTAGTAGTGGGCCTACTAATTTCAGTACTCTTGATGTAGTTGGCTTTCTGATTCCAGAACGCTTGTAGTAGTGGGTCTACTAATTATAGTACGCTTGTAGTAGTGGGCTTACTAATTTTAGTACGCCTGTAGTAGTGGGCCTACTAATTTCAGTACTCTTGATGTAGTGGGCCTACTAATTTCAGTACGCTTGTAGTAGTGGGCCTACTAATTTCAGTACGCTTGTAGTAGTGGGCCTACTAATTTCAGTACTCTTGATGTAGTGGGCTTACTGATCATAGTACGCTTGTAGTAGTGGACCTACTAATTATAGTACGCCTGTAGTAGTGGGCTTACTAATTTCAGTACGCTTGTAGTAGTGGGCCTACTAATTTCAGTACGCTTGTAGAAGTGAGCCTACTAATTCCAGTACGCTTGTAGTAGTGGGCTTACTAATTCTAGTACGCTTGTAGTAGTGGGCCTACTAATTATAGTACGCTTGTAGTAGTGGGCTTACCAATTTCAGTACGCTTGTAGTAGTGGGCCTACTAAATCCAGTACGCTCGTAGAAGTGGGCTTACTAATTTCAGTACGCTTGTAGTAAGGGCTTACTAATTTCAGTACTCTTGATGTAGTGGGCCTACTGATTCCAGTACGCTTGTAGTAGTGGGCTTATTGATTTCAGTACGCTTGTAGTAGTGGGCCTACTAATTTCAGTACGCTTGTAGTAGTGGGCCTACTAATTTCAGTACGCTTGTAGTAGTGGGCTCACTAATTTCAGTACGCTTGTAGTAGTGGGCTTACTAATTTCAGTACGCTTGTAGTAGTGGGCCTACTAATTTCAGTACGCTTGTAGTAGTGGGCTTACTCATTTCAGTACGCTTGTAGTAGTGGGCCTACTAATTTCAGTACGCTTGTAGTAGTGGGCTTACTGATTTCAGTACGCTTGTAGTAGTGGGCTTACTAATTTCAGTACACTTGTAGTAGTGGGCTTACTAGATTCAGTACATTTGTAGTAGTGGGCCTACTAATTTCAGTACGCTTGTAGTAGTGGGCCTACTAATTTCAGTACGCTTGATGTAGTGGGCTTACTAATTCCAGTACGCTTGTAGTAGTGGCCCTACTAATTCCAGTACGCTCGTAGTAGTGAGCCCACTAATTTCAGTTCTCTTGATGTAGTGGGCTTACTAATTCCAGTACTCTTGATGTAGTGGGCTTACTAATTTCAGTACTCTTGATATAGTGGGCCTACTAATTTCAGTACGCTTGTAGTATTGGGCCTACTACTTCCGGTACGCTTGTAGTAGTGGGCCTACTAATTTCAGTACGCTTGTAGTAGTGAGCCCACTAATTCCAGTACGCTTGTAGTAGTGGGCCTACTAATTCCAGTACACTTGTAGTAGTGGGCCTTCTAATTCCAGTACGCTTGTAGTAGTGAGCCTACTAATTTCAGTACTCCTGATGTAGTGGGCTTACTAATTTCAGTACGCTTGTAGTAGTGGGCCTACTAAGTTCAGTGCGCTTGATGTAGTGGGCTTACTAATTCCAGTACGCTTGTAGTAGTGGGCTTACTAATTTCAGTACTCTTGATGTAGTGGGCCTACTAATTTCAGTACGCTTGATGTAGTGGGCTTACTAATTTCAGTACGCTTGTAGTAGTGGCCCTTCTAATTTCAGTACGCTTGTAGTAGTGGGCCTACTAATTCCAGTACTCTTGTAGTAGTGGGCTTACTGATTTCAGTAAGCTTGTAGTAGTGGGCCTACTTATTCCAGTACGCTTGTAGTAGTTGGCCTACTAATTATAGTACGCTTGTAGGAGTGGGCCTACTAATTATAGTACGCTTGTGGTGGTGGGCCTACTAATCTTAGTACGCTTGTAGTAGTGGGCCTACTAATTTCAGTACGATTGTAGTAGTGGGCCTACTAATTTCAGTACTCTTGATGTAGTGGGCCTACTAATTTCAGTACTCATGATGTAGTGGGCTTACTGATTTCAGTACACTTGTAGTAGTGGGCCTACTGATTTCAGTACTCTTGATGTAGTGGGCCTACTTATTTCAGTACTCTTGTAGTAGTGGGCCTACTGATTTCAGTACTCTTGATGTAGTGGGCCTACTTATTCCAGTACGCTTGTAGTAGTTGGCCTACTAATTATAGTACGCTTGTAGGAGTGGGCCTACTAATTATAGTACGCTTGTGGTGGTGGGCCTACTAATCTTAGTACGCTTGTAGTAGTGGGCCTACTAATTTCAGTACGATTGTAGTAGTGGGCCTACTAATTTCAGTACTCTTGATGTAGTGGGCCTACTAATTTCAGTACTCATGATGTAGTGGGCTTACTGATTTCAGTACACTTGTAGTAGTGGGCCTACTGATTTCAGTACTCTTGATGTAGTGGGCCTACTTATTTCAGTACTCTTGTAGTAGTGGGCCTACTGATTTCAGTACTCTTGATGTAGTGGGCCTACTTATTTCAGTACTCTTGTAGTAGTGGGCCTACTGATTTCAGTACGCTTGTAGTAGTGGGCCCACTAATTATAGTACGCTTGTAGTAGTGGGCCTACTAATTTCAGTACTCTTGATGTAGTGGGCCTACTGATTATAGTACGCTTGTAGTAGTGGGCCCACTGATTTAAGTACGCTTGTGGTAGTGGGCCTACTGATTCTAGTACGCTTGTAGTAGTGGGCCTACTAATTATAGTACGCCTGTAATAGTGGGCCTACTAATTCTAGTACGCTTGTAGTAGTGGGCCTACTCATTATAGTACGCCTGTGGTAGTGGTCCTACTTATTCTAGTACGCTTGTAGTAGTGGGCCTACTAATTATATTACGCTTGTAGTAGTGGGTCTACTAATTTTAGTACGCCTGTAGTAGTGGGCCTACTGATTCTAGTACGCTTGTAGTAGTGGGCCTACTCATTATAGTACGCCTGTAGTAGTGGTCCTACTAATTCCAGTACGCTTGTAGTAGTGTGCCTACTAATTGAAGTACGCCTGTAGTAGTGAGCCTACTAATTCCAGTACGCTTGTAGTAGTGGGCCTACTAATTATAGTACGCTTGTAGTAGTGGCCCTACTAAATATAGTACGCCTGTACTAGTGGTCCTACTTATTCTAGTACGCTTGTAGTAGTGGGTCTACTAATTACAGTACGCTTGTAGTAGTGGGCCTACTAATTTCAGTACTCCTAATGTAGTGGGCCTACTAATTTCAGTACTCTTGATGTAGTGGGCCTACTAATTATAGTACGCTCGTAGTAGTGGGCCTACTAATTATAGTACGCTTGTGGTAGTGGGCCTACTGATTATAGTACGCTTGTAGTAGTGGGCCTACTAATTTTAGTACTCTTGATGTAGTGGGCCTACTAATTATAGTCCGCTTGTAGTATTGGGCCTACTAATTTCAGTTCGCTTGTAGTGGTGGGCCTACTAATTATGGTACGCTTGTAGTAGTGGCCCTACCAATCTTAGTACGCTCGTAGTAGTGGGCCTACTAATTTCAGTAAGCTTGTAGTAGTGGGTCTACTGATTATAGTACGCTTGTAGTAGTGGCCCTACTAATCTTAGTACGCTTGTAGTAGTGGGCCCACTAATTTCGGTACTCTCTTAGTAGTGGGCCCACTAATTTCAGTACGCTTGTAGTAGTGGGCCTACTAATTTTAGTACTCTTGATGTAGTGGGCCTACTAATTATAGTACGCTTGTAGTAGGGGGCCTACTATTTTCAGTACGCTTGTAGTAGTGGGCCTACTAATTATAGTACGCTTGTAGTAGTGGCCCTACTGATCTTAGTACGCTGGTAGTAGTGGGCCTACTAATTTCAGTACGCTTGTAGTAGTGGGCCTAATAATTTCAGTACGCTTGTAGTAGTGGGCCTACTTATTATAGTACGCTTGTAGTAGTGGGTCTTCTAATTATAGTACGCTTGTAGTAGTGGGCCTACCAATTATAGTACGCCTGTAGTAGTGGGCCTACTGATGTAAGTACGCTTGTAGTAGTGGGCCTACTGATGTAAGTACTCTTGATGTAGTGGGCCTACTGATGTAAGTACGCTTGTAGTAGTGGGCCTACTAATTATGGTACGCTTGTAGTAGTGGCCCCACTAATTTGAGTACGCTTGTAGTAGTGGGCCTACTAATCTCAGTACTCTTGATGTAGTGGGCCTACTGATTATAGTACGCTTGTAGTAGTGGGTCTACTAATTATAGTACGCTTGTAGTAGTGGGCCTACTAATTACAGTACGCCTGTAGTGGTGGGCCTACTAATTTCAGTACTCTTGATGTAGTGGGCCTACTTATTATAGTACGCTTGTAGTAGTGGGCCTACTTATTATAGTACGCTTGTAGTCGTGGCCCTACTGATCTTAGTACGCTTGTAGTAGTGGGCCTACTAATTTCAGTGGGCTTGTAGTAGTGGGCCTACTAATTTCAGTACGCTTGTAGTAGTGGGCCTACTAATTTTAGTACTCTTGATGTAGTGGGCCCACTAATTTCAGTACTCTTGATGGAGTGGGCCTACTAATTTCAGTACGCTTGTAGTAGTGGGCCTACTAATTTCAGTACTCTTGATGTAGTGGGCCTACTTATTTCAGTACTCTTGTAGTAGTGGGCCTACTAATTTCAGTACTCTTGATGTAGTGGGCTTACTAATTTCAGTACGCTTGTAGTAGTGGCCCTACTGATTTCATTACGCTTGTAGTAGTGGGCCTACTAATTTCAGTACGCTTGTGGTAGTGGGCTTACTAATTCTAGTACGCTTGTAGTAGTGGGCCTACTAATTCCAGTACGCTTGTAGTATTGGGCCTACTAATTTCAGTACGCTTGTAGTAGTGGGCCTACTAATTATAGTACGCCTGTAGTAGTGGGTCTACTAATTATAGTACGCTTGTAGTAGTGGGCCTACTAATGTTAGTACGCCTTCAGTAGTGGGCCTACTAATTTCAGTACTCTTGATGTAGTGGGCTTACTAATTATAGTACGCTTGCAGTAGTGGACCTACTAATTATAGTACGCCTGTAGTAGTGGGCCTACTAATTTCAGTACGCTTGTAGTAGTGGCCCTACTAATCTTAGTACGCTTGTAGTAGTGGGCCTACTGATTTAGTACGCTTGTAGTAGTGGGCCTACTAATTTCAGTACGCTTGTAGAAGTGGGCCTACTAATTATAGTACGCTTGTAGTAGTGGGTCTACTAATTATAGTACGCTTGTAGTAGTGGGTCTACTAATTATAGTACGCTTGTAGTAGTGGGTCTACTAATTATAGTACGCTTGTAGTAGTGGGCCTACTAATTTCAGTACTCTTGTAGTAGTGGACCTACTAATTTCAGTACTCTTGATGTAGTTGGCTTTCTGATTCCAGAACGCTTGTAGTAGTGGGCTTACTAATTTTAGTACGCCTGTAGTAGTGGGCCTACTAATTTCAGTACTCTTGATGTAGTGGGCCTACTAATTTCAGTACGCTTGTAGTAGTGGGCCTACTAATTTCAGTACGCTTGTAGTAGTGGGCCTACTAATTTCAGTACGCTTGTAGTAGTGGGCCTACTAATTTCAGTACTCTTGATGTAGTGGGCTTACTGATCATAGTACGCTTGTAGTAGTGGGCCTACTAATTATAGTACGCCTGTAGTAGTGGGCTTACTAATTTCAGTACGCTTGTAGTAGTGGCCCTACTTATCTCAGTACGCTTGTAGTAGTGGGCCTACTAATTTCAGTACGCTTGTAGTAGTGGGCCTACTAATTTCAGTACGCTTGTAGTAGTGGGCCCACTTATTATAGTACGCTTGTAATAGTGGGTCTACTAATTATAGTACGCTTGTAGTAGTGGACCTACTAATTATAGTACGCTTGTAGTAGTAGGTCTACTAATTATAGTACGCTTGTAGTAGTGGCCCTACTAATCTTAGTACGCTTGTAGTAGTGGACCTACTAATTTCAGTACGCTTGTAGTAGTGGGCCTACTAATTTCAGTACGCTTGTAGTAGTGGGCCTACTAATTTTAGTACTCTTGATGTAGTGGGCCTACTAATTTCAGTACTCTTGATCTAGTGGGCCTACTAATTTCAGTACGCTTGTAGTAGTGGGCTTACTAATTCCATTACTCTTGTAGTAGTGGGCCTACTAATTTCAGTACTCTTGATATAGTGGGCCTACTAATTTCAGTACTCTTGATATAGTGGGCCTACTAATTTCAGTACTCTTTATATAGTGGGCCTACTTATTTTCCTATTCATTTAGTTGCCACGAAGCCATGTTTCCCTATAAATACCTGAGCACAACAAGGGCGATCTCACAACAACAAGGGTGATCTCACAACAACAAGGGCGATCTCACAACAACAAGGGCGATCTCACAACAACAAGGGTGATCTCACAACAACAAGGGCGATCTCACAACAACAGGGGCGATCTCACAACAACAAGGGTGATCTCACCACAACAAGGGTGACCTCACAACAACAAGGGCGATCTCACAACAACAAGGGCGATCTCACAACAACAAGTGCGATCTCACCAAAACAAGGGCAATCTCACAACAACAAGGGTGATCTCACAAGAACGAGGGTGATCTCACAACAACAAGGGTGATCTCACCACAACAAGGGTTACCTGACCACAACAAGGGCGATCTCACAACAACAAGTGCGATCTCACAACAACAAGGGTGATCTCACAACAACAAGGGCGATATCACAACAACAAGGGTGATCTCACAACAACAAGGGCGATCTCACCAGACCAAGGGCGATCTCACAACGACAAGGGCGATCTCTCCACAACAAGGGCGATCTTACCACAGCAAGGGCGATCTCACAACAACAAGGGCGATCTCACAACAACAAGGGCGATCTCACAACAACAAGGGCGATCTCACAACAACAAGGGCGATCTCACAACAACAAGGGCGATCTCACAACAACAAGTGCGATCTCACAACAACAAGTGCGATCTCACAACAACAAGGGTGATCTCACCACAACAAGGGTTACCTGACCACAACAAGGGCGATCTCACAACAACAAGTGCGATCTCACAACAACAAGGGTGATCTCACAACATCAAGGGCGATATCACAACAACAAGGGTGATCTCACAACAACAAGGGCGATCTCACCACAACAAGGGCGATCTCACAACGACAAGGGCGATCTCTCCACAACAATGGCGATCTTATCACAGCAAGGGCGATCTCACAACAACAAGGGCGATCTCACAACAACGAGAGCGATCTCACCACAACAGAGGCGATCTCACAAAACAAGGGCGATCTCACAACAACATGGGCGATCTTACTGGAACAAGGGCGATCTCACAACAACAAGGGTGATCTCACAACAACAAGGGCGATCTCACAACAACAAGGGCGATCCCACCACAACAAGGGCGATCTCACAACAACAAGGGCGATCTCACAACAACAAGGGCGATCTCACCACAACAAGGGCGATCTCACAACAACAAGGGCGATCTCACAACAACAAGGGCGATCTCACAACAACAAGTGCGATCTCACAACAACAAGGGCGATCTCACAACAACAAGGGCGATCTCACAACAACAAGTGCGATCTCACAACAACAAGGGCGATCTCACAACAACAAGTGCGATCTCACAACAACAAGGGCGATCTCACAACAACAAGGGCGATCTCACAACAACAAGTGCGATCTCACAACAACAAGGGCGATCTCACAACAACAAGGGCGATCTCACAACAACAAGTGCGATCTCACAACAACAAGGGCGATCTCACAACAACAAGTGCGATCTCACAACAACAAGGGCGATCTCACAACAACAAGGGCGATCTCACAACAACAAGTGCGATCTCACAACAACAAGGGAGATCTCACAACAACAAGTGCGATCTCACAACAACAAGGGCGATCTCACAACAACAAGGGCGATCTCACAACAACAAGGGCGATCTCACAACAACAAGTGCGATCTCACAACAACAAGGGCGATCTCACAACAACAAGTGCGATCTCACAACAACAAGGGCGATCTCACTGAAACAAGGGCGATCTCACAACAACAAGGGCGATCTCACAACAACAAGGGCGATCTCAACACAACAAGGGCGATCTCACAACAACAAGGGCGATCTCAACACAACAAGGGCAATCTCACAACAACAAGTGCGATCTCACCACAACAAGGGCGATCTCACCACAACATGTGCGATCTCACCACAACAAGGGGATCTCACCACAACAAGGGCGATCTCACCACAACAAGGGCGATCTCACCACAACAAGGACGATCTCACTAAAACAAGGGCGATCTCACAACAACAAGCGATCTCACAACAACAAGTGCGATCTCACAACAACAAGTGCGATCTCACAACAACAAGGGCGATCTCACAACAACAAGGGCGATCTCACCACAACAGGGGCGATCTCACAAAACAAGGGCGATCTCACAACATCATGGGCGATCTTACTGGAACAAGGGCGATCTCACAACAACGAGTGCGATCTCGCAACAACAAGGGCGATCTCACTGAAACAAGGGCGATCTCACAACAACAAGGGCGATCTAACAACAACAAGGGCGATCTCAACACAACAAGGGCGATCTCAACACAACAAGGGCGATCTCACAACAACAAGGGCGATCTCAACACAACAAGGGCGATCTCACAACAACAAGTGCGATCTCACCACAACAAGGGCGATCTCACCACAACATGTGCGATCTCACCACAACAAGGGCGATCCCTTCACAACAAGGGCGATCTCACCACAACAAGGGCGATCTCACCACAACAAGGGCGATCTCACTAAAACAAGGGCGATCTCACAACAACAAGCGATCTCACAACAACAAGGGCGATCTTACCACAACAAGGGTGATCTCACCACAACAAGTGCGATCTCACAACAACAAGGGCGATCTCACAACAACAGGGGCGATTTCACAACAACAAGGGTGATCTCACCACAACAAGGGTGACCTCACAACAACAAGGGCGATCTCACAACAACAAGGGTGATCTCACAACAACAAGGGTGATCTCACCACAACAAGGGCGATCTCACCACAATAAGGGTTGATCTCACCACAACAAGGGTAATCTCACAACAACAAGGGTGATCTCACCACAAGAGGGGCGATCTCACCCCAACAAGGGTTATCTCACCACAACAAGGGTGATTTCACAACAACAAGGGTGATCTCACCACAAGAAGGGCGATCTCACAACAACAAGGGCGATTTCACAACAACAAGGGTGATCTCACCACAACAAGGGTGACCTCACAACAACAAGGGCGATCTCACAACAACAAGGGTAATCTCACCACAACAAGTGCGATCTCACAACAACAAGGGCGATCTCACAACAACAAGGGTGATCTCACCACAACAAGGGTAATCTCACAACAACAAGGGTGATCTCACCACAAGAGGGGCGATCTCACCCCAACAAGGGTGATCTCACCACAACAAGGGCGATCTCACCACAACAAGGGTGATCTCACCACAAGAGGGGCGATCTCACCACAATAAGGGCGATCTCACCACAGCAAGGGCTATCTCACCACAACAAGTGCGATCTCACAACAACAAGGGCGATCTCACAACAACAAGGGTGATCTCACCACAACAAAGGTGATTTCACAACAACAAGGGTGATCTCACCACAAGAAGGGCGATCTCACCCCGACAAGGGTGATCTCACCACAACAAGGGCGATCTCACCACAACAAGGGTGATCTCACCACAAGAGGGGCGATCTCACCACAATAAGGGCGATCTCACCACAGCAAGGGCTATCTCACTAAAACAAGGGCGATCTCACAACAACAAGTGCGATCTCACAACAACAAGGGCGATCTCACCACAACAAGGGCGATCTCACTACAGCAAGGGCGATCTCACCACAACAAGGGCGATCTCACCACAGCAAGGGCGATCTCACTAAAACAAGGGCGATCTCACAACAACAAGTGCGATCTCACTAAAACAAGTGCGATCTCACCACAACATGTGCGATCTCACCACAACAAGGGCGATCTCACAACAACAAGGGTGATCTCACAACAACAAGGGCGATCTCACAACAACAAGGGCGATCTCACAACAACAAGGGCGATCTCACAACAACAAGGGTGATCTCACAACAACATGAGCGATCTCACCACAACAAGTGCGATCTCACCACAACATGTTTGATCTCACCACAACAAGGGCGATCTCACAACAACAAGGGTGATCTCACAACAACAAGGGCGATCTCACAACAACAAGGGCGATCTCACCACAACAAGGGCGATATCACAGCACACCAGGGTGATCTCACAACAACAAGGGCGATCTCACCACAACAAGTGCGATCTCACCACAACATGTGCGATCTCACCACAACAAGGGCGATCTCACAACAACAAGGGTGATCTCACAACAACAAGGGCGATCTCACAACAACAAGGGTGATCTCACAACAACAAGGGCGATCTCACCACAACAAGGGCGATCTCACAACAACATGTGCGATCTCACAACAACAAGGGTGATCTCACAACAACAAGGGCGATCTCACAACAACAAGGGTGATCTCACAACAACAAGGGCGATCTCGAGAGATAGTTGGATGTTATGTATAGCCCATTCAAAACATTGTCAACAATAAATTGACTGGCCT
>OZ023332.1:1512719-1590219 GCA_964007535.1 Brachyptera risi
CCTATCATGTAGCAATGCTGTCATCATGTAGCAATGCTGGTCATCATGTAGCAATGCTGGTCATCATGTAGCAATGCTGGTCATCATGTAGCAATGCTGGAGGTCATTCATGTAGCAATGCTGGTCATCATGCAGCAATGCTGGTCATCATGTAGCAATGCTGGTCATCATGTAGCAATGCTGGTCATCATGTAGCAATGCTGGTCATCATGTAGCAATGCTGGTCATCATGTAGCAATGCTGGTCATCATGTAGCAATGCTGGTCATCATGTAGCAATGCTGGTCATCATGTAGCAATGCTGGTCATCATGTAGCAATGTGAGCCGTGTCATCATGTAGCAATGCTGGTCATCATGTAGCAATGCTGGTCATCATGTAGCAATGCTGGTCATCATGTAGCAATGCTGGTCATCATGTAGCAATGCTGGTCATCATGTAGCAATGCTGGTCATCATGTAGCATTGCTGGTCATCATGTAGCAATGCTGGTCATCATGTAGCAATGCTGGTCATCATACAGCAATGCTGGTCATCATGTAGCAATGCTGGTCATCATGTAGCAATGCTGGTCATCATGTAGCAATGCTGGTCATCATGTAGCAATGCTGGTCATCATGTAGCAATGCTGGTCATCATGTAGCAATGCTGGTCATCATGTAGCAATGCTGGTCATCATGTAGCAATGCTGGTCATCATGTAGCAATGCTGGTCATCATGTAGCAATGCTGGTCATCATGTAGCAATGTGAGCCGTGTCATCATGTAGCAATGCTGGTCATCATGTAGCAATGCTGGTCATCATGTAGCAATGCTGGTCATCATGTAGCAATGCTGGTCATCATGTAGCAATGCTGGTCATCATGTAGCAATGCTGGTCATCATGTAGCAATGCTGGTCATCATGTAGCAATGCTGGTCATCATGTCAGCAATGCTGGTCATCATGTAGCAATGCTGGTCATCATGTAGCAATGCTGGTCATCATGTAGCAATGTGAGCCGTGTCATCATGTAGCAATGCTGGTCATCATGTAGCAATGCTGGTCATCATGTAGCAATGCTGGTCATCATGTAGCAATGCTGGTCATCATGTAGCAATGCTGGTCATCATGTAGCAATGCTGGTCATCATGCAGCAATGCTGGTCATCATGTAGCAATGCTGGTCATCATGTAGCAATGCTGGTCATCATGTAGCAATGCTGGTCATCATGTAGCAATGCTGGTCATCATGTAGCAATGCTGGTCATCATGTAGCAATGCTGGTCATCATGTAGCAATGCTGGTCATCATGTAGCAATGCTGGTCATCATGTAGCAATGCTGGTCATCATGTAGCAATGCTGGTCATCATGTAGCAATGCTGGTCATCATGTAGCAATGCTGGTCATCATGTAGCAATGCTGGTCATCATGTAGCAATGCTGGTCATCATGTAGCAATGCTGGTCATCATGTAGCAATGCTGGTCATCATGTAGCAATGCTGGTCATCATGTAGCAATGCTGGTCATCATGTAGCAATGCTGGTCATCATGTAGCAATGCTGTCATCATGTAGCAATGCTGGTCATCATGTAGCAATGCTGGTCATCATGTAGCAATGCTGGTCATCATGTAGCAATGTGAGCCGTGTCATCATGTAGCAATGCTGGTCATCATGTAGCAATGCTGGTCATCATGTAGCAATGCTGGTCATCATGTAGCAATGCTGGTCATCATGTAGCAATGCTGGTCATCATGTAGCAATGTGAGCCGGTCATCATGTAGCAATGCTGGTCATCATGTAGCAATGCTGGTCATCATGTAGCAATGCTGTCATCATACAGCAATGCTGGTCATCATGTAGCAATGCTGGTCATCATGTAGCAATGCTGGTCATCATGTAGCAATGCTGGTCATCATGTAGCAATGCTGGTCATCATGTAGCAATGCTGGTCATCATGTAGCAATGCTGGTCATCATGTAGCAATGCTGGTCATCATGTAGCAATGCTGGTCATCATGTAGCAATGCTGGTCATCATGTAGCAATGCTGGTCATCATGTAGCAATGCTGGTCATCATGTAGCAATGCTGGTCATCATGTAGCAATGCTGGTCATCATGTAGCAATGCTGGTCATCATGTAGCAATGCTGGTCATCATGTAGCAATGCTGGTCATCATGTAGCAATGCTGGTCATCATGTAGCAATGTGAGCCGTGTCATCATGTAGCAATGCTGGTCATCATGTAGCAATGCTGGTCATCATGTAGCAATGCTGGTCATCATGTAGCAATGCTGGTCATCATGTAGCAATGCTGGTCATCATGTAGCAATGCTGGTCATCATGTAGCAATGCTGGTCATCATGTAGCAATGCTGGTCATCATGTAGCAATGCTGGTCATCATGTAGCAATGCTGGTCATCATGTAGCAATGCTGGTCATCATGTAGCAATGTGAGCCGTGTCATCATGTAGCAATGCTGGTCATCATGTAGCAATGCTGGTCATCATGTAGCAATGTGAGCCGTGTCATCATGTAGCAATGCTGGTCATCATGTAGCAATGCTGGTCATCATGTAGCAATGCTGGTCATCATGTAGCAATGCTGGTCATCATGTAGCAATGCTGGTCATCATGTAGCAATGTGAGCCGTGTCATCATGTAGCAATGCTGGTCATCATGTAACAATGTGAGCCGTGTCATCATGTAGCAATGCTGGTCATCATGTAGCAATGCTGGTCATCATGTAGCAATGCTGGTCATCATGTAGCAATGCTGGTCATCATGTAGCAATGTGAGCGTGTCATCATGTAGCAATGCTGGTCATCATGTAGCAATGCTGGTCATCATGTAGCAATGCTGGTCATCATGTAGCAATGCTGGTCATCATGTAGCAATGCTGGTCATCATGTAGCAATGCTGGTCATCATGTAGCAATGCTGGTCATCATGTAGCAATGCTGGTCATCATGTAGCAATGTGAGCCGTGTCATCATGTAGCAATGCTGGTCATCATGTAGCAATGCTGGTCATCATGTAGCAATGCTGGTCATCATGTAGCAATGCTGGTCATCATGTAGCAATGCTGGTCATCATGTAGCAATGCTGGTCATCATGTAGCATTGCTGGTCATCATGTAGCAATGCTGGTCATCATGTAGCAATGCTGGTCATCATGTAGCAATGCTGGTCATCATGTAGCAATGCTGGTCATCATGTAGCAATGCTGGTCATCATGTAGCAATGCTGGTCATCATGTAGCAATGCTGGTCATCATGTAGCAATGCTGGTCATCATGTAGCAATGTGAGCCGTGTCATCATGTAGCAATGCTGGTCATCATGTAGCAATGCTGGTCATCATACAGCAATGCTGGTCATCATGTAGCAATGCTGGTCATCATGTAGCAATGCTGGTCATCATGTAGCAATGCTGGTCATCATGTAGCAATGCTGGTCATCATGTAGCAATGCTGGTCATCATGTAGCAATGCTGGTCATCATGTAGCAATGCTGGTCATCATGTAGCAATGCTGGTCATCATGTAGCAATGCTGGTCATCATGTAGCAATGCTGGTCATCATGTAGCAATGCTGGTCATCATACAGCAATGCTGGTCATCATGTAGCAATGCTGGTCATCATGTAGCAATGCTGGTCATCATGTAGCAATGCTGGTCATCATGTAGCAATGCTGGTCATCATGTAGCAATGCTGGTCATCATGTAGCAATGCTGGTCATCATGTAGCAATGCTGGTCATCATGTAGCAATGCTGGTATCATGTCATCATGTAGCAATGCTGGTCATCATGTAGCAATGCTGGTCATCATGTAGCAATGCTGGTCATCATGTAGCAATGCTGGTCATCATGTAGCAATGCTGGTCATCATGTAGCAATGCTGGTCATCATGTAGCAATGCTGGTCATCATGTAGCAATGCTGGTCATCATGTAGCAATGCTGGTCATCATACAGCAATGCTGGTCATCATGTAGCAATGCTGGTCATCATGCAGCAATGTGAGCCGTGTCATCATGTAGCAATGCTGGTCATCATGTAGCAATGCTGGTCATCATGTAGCAATGCTGGTCATCATGTAGCAATGCTGGTCATCATGTAGCAATGCTGGTCATCATGTAGCAATGCTGGTCATCATGTAGCAATGCTGGTCATCATGTAGCAATGCTGGTCATCATGTAGCAATGCTGGTCATCATGTAGCAATGCTGGTCATCATACAGCAATGCTGGTCATCATGTAGCAATGCTGGTCATCATGTAGCAATGCTGGTCATCATGTAGCAATGCTGGTCATCATGTAGCAATGCTGGTCATCATGTAGCAATGCTGGTCATCATACAGCAATGCTGGTCATCATGTAGCAATGCTGGTCATCATGTAGCAATGCTGGTCATCATGTAGCAATGCTGGTCATCATGTAGCAATGCTGGTCATCATGTAGCAATGCTGGTCATCATGTAGCAATGCTGGTCATCATGTAGCAATGCTGGTCATCATGTAGCAATGCTGGTCATCATGTAGCAATGTGAGCCGTGTCATCATGTAGCAATGCTGGTCATCATGTAGCAATGCTGGTCATCATGTAGCAATGCTGGTCATCATGTAGCAATGCTGGTCATCATGTAGCAATGCTGGTCATCATGTAGCAATGCTGGTCATCATGTAGCAATGCTGGTCATCATGTAGCAATGCTGGTCATCATGTAGCAATGCTGGTCATCATGCAGCAATGCTGGTCATCATGTAGCAATGCTGGTCATCATGTAGCAATGCTGGTCATCATGTAGCAATGCTGGTCATCATGTAGCAATGTGAGCCGTGTCATCATGTAGCAATGCTGGTCATCATGCAGCAATGCTGGTCATCATGTAGCAATGCTGGTCATCATGTAGCAATGCTTGTCATCATGCAGCAATGCTGGTCATCATGTAGCAATGCTGGTCATCATGTAGCAATGCTGGTCATCATGTAGCAATGCTGGTCATCATGTAGCAATGTGAGCCGTGTCATCATGTAGCAATGCTGGTCATCATGTAGCAATGCTGGTCATCATGTAGCAATGCTGGTCATCATGTAGCAATGCTGGTCATCATGTAGCAATGCTGGTCATCATGTAGCAATGTGAGCCGTGTCATCATGTAGCAATGCTGGTCATCATGTAGCAATGCTGGTCATCATGTAGCAATGCTGGTCATCATGTAGCAATGTGAGCCGTGTCATCATGTAGCAATGTGAGCCGTGTCATCATGTAGCAATGCTGGTCATCATGTAGCAATGCTGGTCATCATGTAGCAATGCTGGTCATCATGTAGCAATGTGAGCCGTGTCATCATGTAGCAATGTGAGCCGTGTCATCATGTAGCAATGTGAGCCGTGTCATCATGTAGCAATGCTGGTCATCATGTAGCAATGCTGGTCATCATGTAGCAATGCTGGTATCATGTAGCAATGCTGGTCATCATGTAGCAATGCTGGTCATCATGTAGCAATGCTGGTCATCATGTAGCAATGCTGGTCATCATGTAGCAATGCTGGTCATCATGTAGCAATGTGAGCCGTGTCATCATGTAGCAATGCTGGTCATCATGTAGCAATGCTGGTCATCATGTAGCAATGCTGGTCATCATGTAGCAATGCTGGTCATCATGTAGCAATGCTGGTCATCATGTAGCAATGCTGGTCATCATGTAGCAATGCTGGTCATCATGTAGCAATGTGAGCCGTGTCATCATGTAGCAATGCTGGTCATCATGTAGCAATGCTGGTCATCATGTAGCAATGCCGGTCATCATGTAGCAATGTGAGCCGTGTCATCATGTAGCAATGCTGGTCATCATGTAGCAATGCTGGTCATCATGTAGCAATGCTGGTCATCATGTAGCAATGCTGGTCATCATGCAGCAATGCTGGTCATCATGTAGCAATGCTGGTCATCATGTAGCAATGCTGGTCATCATGTAGCAATGCTGGTCATCATGTAGCAATGCTGGTCATCATGTAGCAATGCTGGTCATCATGTAGCAATGCTGGTCATCATGTAGCAATGCTGGTCATCATGTAGCAATGCTGGTCATCATGTAGCAATGTGAGCCGTGTCATCATGTAGCAATGCTGGTCATCATGTAGCAATGCTGGTCATCATGTAGCAATGTGTGCCGTGTCATCATGTAGCAATGCTGGTCATCATGTAGCAATGCTGGTCATCATGTAGCAATGTGAGCCGTGTCATCATGTAGCAATGCTGGTCATCATGTAGCAATGTGAGCCGTGTCATCATGTAGCAATGCTGGTCATCATGTAGCAATGCTGGTCATCATGTAGCAATGCTGGTCATCATGTAGCAATGCTGGTCATCATGTAGCAATGCTGGTCATCATGTAGCAATGCTGGTCATCATGTAGCAATGTGTGCCGTGTCATCATGTAGCAATGCTGGTCATCATGTAGCAATGCTGGTCATCATGTAGCAATGTGAGCCGTGTCATCATGTAGCAATGCTGGTCATCATGTAGCAATGCTGGTCATCATGTAGCAATGCTGGTCATCATGTAGCAATGCTGGTCATCATGTAGCAATGTGAGCCGTGTCATCATGTAGCAATGCTGGTCATCATGTAGCAATGCTGGTCATCATACAGCAATGCTGGTCATCATGTAGCAATGCTGGTCATCATGTAGCAATGCTGGTCATCATGTAGCAATGCTGGTCATCATGTAGCAATGCTGGTCATCATACAGCAATGCTGGTCATCATGTAGCAATGCTGGTCATCATGTAGCAATGCTGGTCATCATGTAGCAATGATGGTCATCATGTAGCAATGCTGGTCATCATGTAGCAATGCTGGTCATCATGTAGCAATGCTGGTCATCATGTAGCAATGCTGGTCATCATGTAGCAATGCTGGTCATCATGTAGCAATGCTGGTCATCATGTAGCAATGTGAGCCGTGTCATCATGTAGCATTGCTGGTCATCATGTAGCAATGCTGGTCATCATGTAGCAATGCTGGTCATCATGTAACAATGCTGGTCATCATGTAGCAATGCTGGTCATCATGTAGCAATGCTGGTCATCATGTAGCAATGCTGGTCATCATGTAGCAATGTGAGCCGTGTCATCATGTAGCAATGCTGGTCATCATGTAGCAATGCTGGTCATCATGTAGCAATGCTGGTCATCATGTAGCAATGCTGGTCATCATGTAGCAATGCTGGTCATCATGTAGCAATGCTGGTCATCATGTAGCAATGCTGGTCATCATGTAGCAATGCTGGTCATCATGTAGCAATGCTGGTCATCATGTAGCAATGCTGGTCATCATACAGCAATGCTGGTCATCATGTAGCAATGCTGGTCATCATGTAGCAATGCTGGTCATCATGTAGCAATGCTGGTCATCATGTAGCAATGCTGGTCATCATGTAGCAATGCTGGTCATCATGTAGCAATGCTGGTCATCATGTAGCAATGCTGGTCATCATGTAGCAATGCTGGTCATCATGTAGCAATGCTGGTCATCATGTAGCAATGCTGGTCATCATGTAGCAATGCTGGTCATCATGTAGCAATGCTGGTCATCATGTAGCAATGCTGGTCATCATGTAGCAATGCTGGTCATCATGTAGCAATGCTGGTCATCATGTAGCAATGCTGGTCATCAGGTAGCAATGCTGGTCATCATGTAGCAATGCTGGTCATCATGTAGCAATGCTGGTCATCATGTAGCAATGCTGGTCATCATGTAGCAATGCTGGTCATCATGTAGCAATGCTGGTCATCATGTAGCAATGTGAGCCGTGTCATCATGTAGCAATGCTGGTCATCATGTAGTAATGCTGGTCATCATGTAGCAATGCTGGTCATCATGTAGCAATGCTGGTCATCATGTAGCAATGCTGGTCATCATGTAGCAATGCTGGTCATCATGTAGCAATGCTGGTCATCATACAGCAATGCTGGTCATCATGTAGCAATGCTGGTCATCATGTAGCAATGCTGGTCATCATGTAGCAATGCTGGTCATCATGTAGCAATGCTGGTCATCATGTAGCAATGCTGGTCATCATGCAGCAATGTGAGCCGTGTCATCATGTAGCAATGCTGGTCATCATGTAGCAATGCTGGTCATCATGTAGCAATGCTGGTCATCATGTAGCAATGCTGGTCATCATGTAACAATGCTGGTCATCATGTAGCAATGCTGGTCATCATGCAGCAATGTGAGCCGTGTCATCATGTAGCAATGCTGGTCATCATGTAGCAATGCTGGTCATCATGTAGCAATGCTGGTCATCATGTAGCAATGCTGGTCATCATGTAGCAATGCTGGTCATCATGCAGCAATGCTGGCCATCATGTAGCAATGCTGGTCATCATGTAGCAATGCTGGTCATCATGTAGCAATGCTGGTCATCATACAGCAATGCTGGTCATCATGTAGCAATGCTGGTCATCATGTAGCAATGCTGGTCATCATGTAGCAATGCTGGTCATCATGTAGCAATGCTGGTCATCATGTAGCAATGCTGGTCATCATGCAGCAATGCTGGTCATCATGTAGCAATGCTGGTCATCATACAGCAATGCTGGTCATCATGTAGCAATGCTGGTCATCATGTAGCAATGCTGGTCATCATGTAGCAATGCTGGTCATCATGTAGCAATGCTGGTCATCATACAGCAATGCTGGTCATCATGTAGCAATGCTGGTCATCATGTAGCAATGCTGGTCATCATGTAGCAATGCTGGTCATCATGTAGCAATGTGAGCCGTGTCATCATGTAGCAATGCTGGTCATCATGTAGCAATGCTGGTCATCATGTAGCAATGCTGGTCATCATGTAGCAATGCTGGTCATCATGTAGCAATGCTGGTCATCATGTAGCAATGCTGGTCATCATGTAGCAATGCTGGTCATCATGTAGCAATGCTGGTCATCATGTAGCAATGCTGGTCATCATGTAGCAATGCAAGCCATCATGTAGCAATGCTGGTCATCATGTAGCAATGCTGGTCATCATGTAGCAATGCTGGTCATCATGTACCAGTGCTGGTCATCATGTAGCAATGCTGGTCATCATGTAGCAATGCAAGCCATCATGTAGCAATGCTGGTCATCATACAGCAATGCTGGTCATCATGTAGCAATGCAAGCCATCATGTAGCAATGCTGGTCATCATGTAGCAATGCTGGTCATCATGTAGCAATGCTGGTCATCATGTACCAGTGCTGGTCATCATGTAGCAATGCTGGTCATCATGTAGCAATGCAAGCCATCATGTAGCAATGCTGGTCATCATACAGCAATGCTGGTCATCATGTAGCAATGCTGGTCATCATGTAGCAATGCTGGTCATCATGTAGCAATGCTGGTCATCATGTAGCAATGCTGGTCATCATGTAGCAATGCTGGTATCATGTAGCAATGCTGGTCATCATGTAGCAATGCTGGTATCATGTCATCATGTAGCAATGCTGGTCATCATGTAGCAATGCTGGTCATCATGTAGCAATGCTGGTCATCATGTAGCAATGCTGGTCATCATGTAGCAATGCTGGTCATCATGTAGCAATGCTGGTCATCATGTAGCAATGCTGGTCATCATGTAGCAATGCAAGCCATCATGTAGCAATGCTGGTCATCATACAGCAATGCTGGTCATCATGTAGCAATGCTGGTCATCATGTAGCAATGCTGGTCATCATGTAGCAATGCTGGTCATCATGTAGCAATGCTGGTCATCATGTAGCAATGCTGGTCATCATGTAGCAATGCTGGTCATCATGTAGCAATGCTGGTATCATGTCATCATGTAGCAATGCTGGTCATCATGTAGCAATGCTGGTCATCATGTAGCAATGCTGGTCATCATGTAGCAATGCTGGTCATCATGTAGCAATGCTGGTCATCATGTAGCAATGCTGGTCATCATGTAGCAATGCTGGTCATCATGTAGCAATGCTGGTCATCATGTAGCAATGCTGGTCATCATGTAGCAATGCTGGTCATCATGTAGCAATGCTGGTCATCATGTAGCAATGCTGGTCATCATGTAGCAATGCTGGTCATCATGTAGCAATGCTGGTCATCATGTAGCAATGCTGGTCATCATGTAGCAATGCTGGTCATCATGTAGCAATGCTGGTCATCATGTAGCAATGCTGGTCATCATGTCATCATGTAGCAATGCTGGTCATCATGTAGCAATGCTGGTCATCATGTAGCAATGCTGGTCATCATGTAGCAATGTGAGCCGTGTCATCATGTAGCAATGCTGGTCATCATGTAGCAATGCTGGTCATCATGTAGCAATGCTGGTCATCATGTAGCAATGCTGGTCATCATGTAGCAATGTGAGCCGTGTCATCATGTAGCAATGCTGGTCATCATACAGCAATGCTGGTCATCATGTAGCAATGCTGGTCATCATGTAGCAATGCTGGTCATCATGTAGCAATGCTGGTCATCATGTACCAGTGCTGGTCATCATGTAGCAATGCTGGTCATCATGTAGCAATGCAAGCCATCATGTAGCAATGCTGGTCATCATACAGCAATGCTGGTCATCATGTAGCAATGCTGGTCATCATGTAGCAATGCTGGTCATCATGTAGCAATGCTGGTCATCATGTAGCAATGCTGGTCATCATGTAGCAATGTGAGCCGTGTCATCATGTAGCAATGCTGGTCATCATGTAGCAATGCTGGTCATCATGTAGCAATGCTGGTCATCATGTAGCAATGCTGGTCATCATGTAGCAATGCTGGTCATCATGTAGCAATGCTGGTCATCATGTAGCAATGCTGGTCATCATGTAGCAATGCTGGTCATCATGTAGCAATGCTGGTCATCATGTAGCAATGCTGGTCATCATGTAGCAATGCTGGTCATCATGTAGCAATGCTGGTCATCATGTAGCAATGCTGGTCATCATGTAGCAATGCTGGTCATCATGTAGCAATGCTGGTCATCATGTAGCAATGCTGGTCATCATGTAGCAATGTGAGCCCTGTCATCATGTAGCATTGCTGGTCATCATGTAGCAATGCTGGTCATCATGTAGCAATGCTGGTCATCATACAGCAATGCTGGTCATCATGTAGCAATGCTGGTCATCATGTAGCAATGCTGGTCATCATGTAGCAATGCTGGTCATCATGTAGCAATGTGTGCCGTGTCATCATGTAGCAATGCTGGTCATCATGTAGCAATGCTGGTCATCATGTAGCAATGCTGGTCATCATGTAGCAATGCTGGTCATCATGTAGCAATGCTGGTCATCATTTAACAATGCTGGTCATCATTTAGCAATGCTGGTCATCATGTAGCAATGCTGGTCATCATGTAGCAATGTGTGCCGTGTCATCATGTAGCAATGCTGGTCATCATGTAGCAATGCTGGTCATCATGTAGCAATGCTGGTCATCATGTAGCAATGCTGGTCATCATGTAGCAATGCTGGTCATCATGTAACAATGCTGGTCATCATGTAGCAATGCTGGTCATCATGCAGCAATGCTGGTATCATGTCATCATGTAGCAATGCTGGTCATCATGTAACAATGCTGGTCATCATGTAGCAATGCTGGTCATCATGTAGCAATGCTGGTCATCATGTAGCAATGCTGGTCATCATACAGCAATGCTGGTCATCATGTAGCAATGCTGGTCATCATGTAGCAATGCTGGTCATCATGTAGCAATGCTGGTCATCATGTAGCAATGCTGGTCATCATGTAGCAATGCTGGTCATCATGTAGCAATGCTGGTCATCATGTAGCAATGCTGGTCATCATGCAGCAATGCTGGTCATCATGTAGCAATGCTGGTCATCATGTAGCAATGCTGGTCATCATGTAGCAATGCTGGTCATCATGTAGCAATGCTGGTCATCATGTAGCAATGCTGGTCATCATGTAGCAATGCTGGTCATCATGTAGCAATGCTGGTCATCATGTAGCAATGCTGGTCATCATGTAGCAATGCTGGTCATCATGTAGCAATGCTGGTCATCATGTAGCATTGCTGGTCATCATGTAGCAATGCTGGTCATCATGTAGCAATGTGAGCCGTGTCATCATGTAGCAATGCTGGTCATCATGTAGCAATGCTGGTCATCATGTAGCAATGCTGGTCATCATGTAGCAATGCTGGTCATCATGTAGCAATGCTGGTCATCATGTAGCAATGCTGGTCATCATGTAGCAATGCTGGTCATCATGTAGCAATGCTGGTCATCATGTAGCAATGCTAGTCATCATGTAGCAATGCTGGTCATCATGTAGCATTGCTGGTCATCATGTAGCAATGCTGGTCATCATGTAGCAATGTGAGCCGTGTCATCATGTAGCAATGCTGGTCATCATGTAGCAATGCTGGTCATCATGTAGCAATGCTGGTCATCATGTAGCAATGATGGTCATCATGTAGCAATGCTGGTCATCATGTAGCAATGCTGGTCATCATGTAGCAATGCTGGTCATCATGTAGCAATGCTGGTCATCATGTAGCAATGCTGGTCATCATGTAGCAATGCTGGTCATCATGCAGCAATGCTGGTCATCATGTAGCAATGCTGGTCATCATGTAGCAATGCTGGTCATCATGTAGCAATGCTGGTCATCATGTAGCAATGCTGGTCATCATGTAGCAATGCTGGTCATCATGTAGCAATGCTGGTCATCATGTAGCAATACTGGTCATCATGTAGCAATGTGAGCCGTGTCATCATGTAGCAATGCTGGTCATCATGTAGCAATGCTGGTCATCATGTAGCAATGCTGGTCATCATGTAGCAATGCTGGTCATCATGTAGCAATGCTGGTCATCATGTAGCAATGCTGGTCATCATGTAGCAATGCTGGTCATCATGTAGCAATGCTGGTCATCATGTAGCAATGTGTGCCGTGTCATCATGTAGCAATGCTGGTCATCATGCAGCAATGCTGGTCATCATGTAGCAATGCTGGTCATCATGTAGCAATGTGTGCCGTGTCATCATGTAGCAATGCTGGTCATCATGTAGCAATGCTGGTCATCATGTAGCAATGCTGGTCATCATGTAGCAATGCTGGTCATCATGTAGCAATGCTGGTCATCATGTAGCAATGTGTGCCGTGTCATCATGTAGCAATGCTGGTCATCATGTAGCAATGCTGGTCATCATGTAGCAATGCTGGTCATCATGTAGCAATGCTGGTCATCATGTAGCAATGCTGGTCATCATGTAGCAATGCTGGTCATCATGTAGCAATGCTGGTCATCATGTAGCAATGCTGGTATCATGTAGCAATGCTGGTCATCATGTAGCAATACTGGTCATCATGTAGCAATGCTGGTCATCATACAGCAATGCTGGTCATCATGTAGCAATGCTGGTCATCATGTAGCAATGCTGGTCATCATGTAGCAATGCTGGTCATCATGTAGCAATGTGAGCCGTGTCATCATGTAGCAATGCTGGTCATCATGTAGCAATGCTGGTCATCATGTAGCAATGCTGGTCATCATGTAGCATTGCTGGTCATCATGTAGCAATGCTGGTCATCATGTAGCAATGCTGGTCATCATGTAGCAATGCTGGTCATCATGTAGCAATGCTGGTCATCATGTAGCAATGCTGGTCATCATGTAGCAATGCTGGTCATCATGTAGCAATGTGTGCCGTGTCATCATGTAGCAATGCTGGTCATCATGCAGCAATGCTGGTCATCATGTAGCAATGCTGGTCATCATGTAGCAATGCTGGTCATCATGTAGCAATGCTGGTCATCATGTAGCAATGCTGGTCATCATGTAGCAATGCTGGTCATCATGTAGCAATGCTGGTCATCATGTAGCAATGCTGGTCATCATACAGCAATGCTGGTCATCATGCAGCAATGCTGGTATCATGTAGCAATGCTGGTCATCATGTAGCAATGCTGGTCATCATGTAGCAATGCTGGTCATCATGTAGCAATGCTGGTCATCATGTAGCAATGCTGGTCATCATGTAGCAATGCTGGTCATCATGTAGCAATGCTGGTCATCATGTAGCAATGCTGGTCATCATGTAGCAATGCTGGTCATCATGTAGCAATGCTGGTCATCATGTAGCAATGCTGGTCATCATGTAGCAATGCTGGTCATCATGTAGCAATGCTGGTCATCATGTAGCAATGCTGGTCATCATGTAGCAATGCTGGTCATCATGTAGCAATGCTGGTCATCATGTAGCAATGCTGGTCATCATGTAGCAATGCTGGTCATCATGTAGCAATGCTGGTCATCATGTAGCAATGCTGGTCATCATGTAGCAATGTGAGCCGTGTCATCATGTAGCAATGCTGGTCATCATGTAGCAATGCTGGTCATCATGTAGCAATGCTGGTCATCATGTAGCAATGCTGGTCATCATGTAGCAATGCTGGTCATCATGTAGCAATGCTGGTCATCATGTAGCAATGCTGGTCATCATGTAGCAATGCTGGTCATCATGTAGCAATGCTGGTCATCATGTAGCAATGCTGGTCATCATGTAGCAATGCTGGTCATCATGTAGCAATGCTGGTCATCATGTAGCAATGCTGGTCATCATGTAGCAATGCTGGTCATCATGTAGCAATGCTGGTCATCATACAGCAATGCTGGTCATCATGTAGCAATGCTGGTCATCATGTAGCAATGCTGGTCATCATGTAGCAATGCTGGTCATCATGTAGCAATGCTGGTCATCATGTAGCAATGCTGGTCATCATGTAGCAATGCTGGTCATCATGTAGCAATGCTGGTCATCATACAGCAATGCTGGTCATCATGTAGCAATGCTGGTCATCATGTAGCAATGCTGGTCATCATGTAGCAATGCTGGTCATCATGTAGCAATGCTGGTCATCATACAGCAATGCTGGTCATCATGTAGCAATGCTGGTCATCATGTAGCAATGCTGGTCATCATGTAGCAATGCTGGTCATCATGTAGCAATGCTGGTCATCATGTAGCAATGCTGGTCATCATGTAGCAATGTGAGCCGTGTCATCATGTAGCAATGCTGGTCATCATGTAGCAATGCTGGTCATCATGTAGCAATGCTGGTCATCATGTAGCAATGTGAGCCGTGTCATCATGTAGCAATGCTGGTCATCATGTAGCAATGCTGGTCATCATGTAGCAATGTGTGCCGTGTCATCATGTAGCAATGCTGGTCATCATGTAGCAATGCTGGTCATCATGTAGCAATGCTGGTCATCATGTAGCAATGCTGGTCATCATGTAGCAATGCTGGTCATCATGTAGCAATGCTGGTCATCATGTAGCAATGCTGGTCATCATGTAGCAATGCTGGTCATCATGTAGCAATGCTGGTCATCATGTAGCAATGCTGGTCATCATGCAGCAATGCTGGTCATCATGTAGCAATGCTGGTCATCATGTAGCAATGCTGGTCATCATGTAGCAATGTGTGCCGTGTCATCATGTAGCAATGCTGGTCATCATGTAGCAATGCTGGTCATCATGTAGCAATGCTGGTCATCATGTAGCAATGCTGGTCATCATGTAGCAATGCTGGTCATCATGTAGCAATGCTGGTCATCATGTAGCAATGCTGGTCATCATGTAGCAATGCTGGTCATCATGTAGCAATGCTGGTCATCATGTAGCAATGCTGGTCATCATGTAGCAATGCTGGTCATCATGTAGCAATGTGAGCCGTGTCATCATGTAGCAATGCTGGTCATCATGTAGCAATGCTGGTC
Source organism: Brachyptera risi (assembly GCA_964007535.1). Lineage (NCBI taxonomy): Eukaryota > Metazoa > Arthropoda > Insecta > Plecoptera > Taeniopterygidae > Brachyptera > Brachyptera risi. The sequence continues at coordinate 1,528,450 of OZ023332.1, forward strand.
ATCATGTAGCAATGCTGGTCATCATGTAGCAATGCTGGTCATCATGTAGCAATGCTGGTCATCATGTAGCAATGCTGGTCATCATGTAGCAATGCTGGTCATCATGTAGCAATGCTGGTCATCATGTAGCAATGCTGGTCATCATGTAGCAATGCTGGTCATCATGTAGCAATGCTGGTCATCATGTAGCAATGCTGGTCATCATGTAGCAATGCTGGTCATCATGTAGCAATGCTGGTCATCATGTAGCAATGCTGGTCATCATGTAGCAATGCTGGTCATCATGTAGCAATGCTGGTCATCATGTAGCAATGCTGGTCATCATGTAGCAATGCTGGTCATCATGTAGCAATGCTGGTCATCATGTAGCAATGCTGGTCATCATGTAGCAATGCTGGTCATCATGTAGCAATGCTGGTCATCATGTAGCAATGCTGGTCATCATGCAGCAATGCTGGTCATCATGTAGCAATGCTGGTCATCATGTAGCAATGCTGGTCATCATGTAGCAATGCTGGTCATCATGTAGCAATGCTGGTCATCATGTAGCAATGTGTGCCGTGTCATCATGTAGCAATGCTGGTCATCATGTAGCAATGCTGGTCATCATGTAGCAATGCTGGTCATCATGTAGCAATGCTGGTCATCATGTAGCAATGCTGGTCATCATGTAGCAATGCTGGTCATCATGTAGCAATGCTGGTCATCATGTAGCAATGCTGGTCATCATGTAGCAATGCTGGTCATCATGTAGCAATGCTGGTCATCATGTAGCAATGCTGGTCATCATGTAGCAATGCAAGTCATCATGTAGCAATGCTGGTCATCATGTAGCAATGCTGGTCATCATGTAGCAATGCTGGTCATCATGTAGCAATGCTGGTCATCATGCAGCAATGCTGGTCATCATGTAGCAATGCTGGTCATCATGTAGCAATGCTGGTCATCATGTAGCAATGCTGGTCATCATGTAGCAATGCTGGTCATCATGTAGCAATGCTGGTCATCATGTAGCAATGCTGGTCATCATGTAGCAATGCTGGTCATCATGTAGCAATGCTGGTCATCATGTAGCAATGTGAGCCGTGTCATCATGTAGCAATGCTGGTCATCATGTAGCAATGCTGGTCATCATGTAGCAATGCTGGTCATCATGTAGCAATGCTGGTCATCATGTAGCAATGCTGGTCATCATGTAGCAATGCTGGTCATCATGTAGCAATGCTGGTCATCATGTAGCAATGCTGGTCATCATGTAGCAATGCTGGTCATCATGTAGCAATGTGTGCCGTGTCATCATGTAGCAATGCTGGTCATCATGTAGCAATGCTGGTCATCATGTAGCAATGCTGGTCATCATGTAGCAATGCTGGTCATCATGTAGCAATGCTGGTCATCATACAGCAATGCTGGTCATCATGTAGCAATGCTGGTCATCATGTAGCAATGCTGGTCATCATGTAGCAATGTGAGCCGTGTCATCATGTAGCAATGCTGGTCATCATGTAGCAATGCTGGTCATCATGTAGCAATGCTGGTCATCATGTAGCAATGCTGGTCATCATGTAGCAATGCTGGTCATCATGTAGCAATGCTGGTCATCATGTAGCAATGCTGGTCATCATGTAGCAATGCTGGTCATCATGTAGCAATGCTGGTCATCATGTAGCAATGCTGGTCATCATGTAGCAATGCTGGTCATCATGTAGCAATGCTGGTCATCATGTAGCAATGCTGGTCATCATGTAGCAATGCTGGTCATCATGTAGCAATGTGAGCCGTGTCATCATGTAGCAATGCTGGTCATCATGTAGCAATGCTGGTCATCATGTAGCAATGCTGGTCATCATGTAGCAATGCTGGTCATCATGTAGCAATGCTGGTCATCATGTAGCAATGCTGGTCATCATACAGCAATGCTGGTCATCATACAGCAATGCTGGTCATCATGTAGCAATGCTGGTCATCATGTAGCAATGCTGGTCATCATGTAGCAATGCTGGTCATCATGTAGCAATGCTGGTCATCATACAGCAATGCTGGTCATCATGTAGCAATGCTGGTCATCATGTAGCAATGCTGGTCATCATACAGCAATGCTGGTCATCATACAGCAATGCTGGTCATCATGTAGCAATGCTGGTCATCATGTAGCAATGCTGGTCATCATGTAGCAATGCTGGTCATCATGTAGCAATGCTGGTCATCATGTATCAATGCTGGTCATCATGTAGCAATGCTGGTCATCATGTAGCAATGCTGGTCATCATGTAGCAATGCTGGTCATCATGTAGCAATGCTGGTCATCATGTAGCAATGCTGGTCATCATGTAGCAATGCTGGTCATCATGTAGCAATGCTGGTCATCATGTAGCAATGCTGGTCATCATGTAGCAATGCTGGTCATCATGTAGCAATGTGTGCCGTGTCATCATGTAGCAATGCTGGTCATCATGTAGCAATGCTGGTCATCATGTAGCAATGCTGGTCATCATGTAGCAATGCTGGTCATCATGTAGCAATGCTGGTCATCATGTAGCAATGCTGGTCATCATGTAGCAATGCTGGTCATCATGTAGCAATGCTGGTCATCATGTAGCAATGCTGGTCATCATGTAGCAATGCTGGTCATCATGTAGCATTGCTGGTCATCATGTAGCAATGCTGGTCATCATACAGCAATGCTGGTCATCATGTAGCAATGCTGGTCATCAGGTAGCAATGCTGGTCATCATGTAGCAATGCTGGTCATCATGTAGCAATGCTGGTCATCATGTAGCAATGCTGGTCATCATGTAGCAATGCTGGTCATCATGTAGCAATGCTGGTCATCATGTAGCAATGCTGGTCATCATGTAGCAATGCTGGTCATCATGTAGCAATGCTGGTCATCATGTAGCAATGCTGGTCATCATGTAGCAATGCTGGTCATCATGTAGCAATGCTGGTCATCATGTAGCAATGCTGGTCATCATGTAGCAATGCTGGTCATCATGTAGCAATGCTGGTCATCATGTAGCAATGCTGGTCATCATGTAGCAATGCTGGTCATCATGTAGCAATGCTGGTCATCATGTAGCAATGCTGGTCATCATGTAGCAATGCTGGTCATCATGTAGCAATGCTGGTCATCATGTAGCAATGCTGGTCATCATGTAGCAATGCTGGTCATCATGTAGCAATGCTGGTCATCATGTAGCAATGCTGGTCATCATGTAGCAATGCTGGTCATCATGTAGCAATGCTGGTCATCATGTAGCAATGCTGGTCATCATGTAGCAATGCTGGTCATCATGTAGCAATGCTGGTCATCATGTAGCAATGTGTGCCGTGTCATCATGTAGCAATGCTGGTCATCATGTAGCAATGCTGGTCATCATGTAGCAATGCTGGTCATCATGTAGCAATGCTGGTCATCATGTAGCAATGCTGGTCATCATGTAGCAATGCTGGTCATCATGTAGCAATGTGTGCCGTGTCATCATGTAGCAATGCTGGTCATCATGTAGCAATGCTGGTCATCATGTAGCAATGCTGGTCATCATGTAGCAATGCTGGTCATCATGTAGCAATGCTGGTCATCATACAGCAATGCTGGTCATCACGTAGCAATGCTGGTCATCATGTAGCAATGCTGGTCATCATGTAGCAATGCTGGTCATCATGTAGCAATGCTGGTCATCATGTAGCAATGCTGGTCATCATGTAGCAATGCTGGTCATCATGTAGCAATGCTGGTCATCATGTAGCAATGCTGGTCATCATGTAGCAATGCTGGTCATCATGTAGCAATGCTGGTCATCATGTAGCAATGCTGGTCATCATGTAGCAATGCTGGTCATCATGTAGCAATGCTGGTCATCATGTAGCAATGCTGGTCATCATGTAGCAATGCTGGTCATCATACAGCAATGCTGGTCATCATGTAGCAATGCTGGTCATCATGTAGCAATGCTGGTCATCATGTAGCAATGCTGGTCATCATACAGCAATGCTGGTCATCATGTAGCAATGCTGGTCATCATGTAGCAATGCTGGTCATCATGTAGCAATGCTGGTCATCATGTAGCAATGCTGGTCATCATGTAGCAATGTGAGCCGTGTCATCATGTAGCAATGCTGGTCATCATGTAGCAATGCTGGTCATCATGTAGCAATGCTGGTCATCATGTAGCAATGCTGGTCATCATGTAGCAATGCTGGTCATCATGTAGCAATGCTGGTCATCATGTAGCAATGTGAGCCGTGTCATCATACAGCAATGCTGGTCATCATGTAGCAATGCTGGTCATCATGTAGCAATGCTGGTCATCATGTAGCAATGCTGGTCATCATGTAGCAATGCTGGTCATCATGTAGCAATGCTGGTCATCATGTAGCAATGCTGGTCATCATGTAGCAATGTGAGCCGTGTCATCATGTAGCAATGCTGGTCATCATGTAGCAATGCTGGTCATCATGTAGCAATGCTGGTCATCATGTAGCAATGCTGGTCATCATGTAGCAATGCTGGTCATCATGTAGCAATGCTGGTCATCATGTAGCAATGCTGGTCATCATGCAGCAATGCCGGTCATCATGTAGCAATGCTGGTCATCATGTAGCAATGCTGGTCATCATGTAGCAATGCTGGTCATCATGTAGCATTGCTGGTCATCATGTAGCAATGCTGGTCATCATGTAGCAATGCTGGTCATCATGTAGCAATGCTGGTCATCATGTAGCAATGCTGGTCATCATGTAGCAATGCTGGTCATCATGTAGCAATGCTGGTCATCATGTAGCAATGCTGGTCATCATGTAGCAATGCTGGTCATCATGTAGCAATGCTGGTCATCATGTAGCAATGCTGGTCATCATGTAGCAATGCTGGTCATCATACAGCAATGCTGGTCATCATGTAGCAATGCTGGTCATCATGTAGCAATGCTGGTCATCATGTAGCAATGCTGGTCATCATGTAGCAATGCTGGTCATCATGTAGCAATGCTGGTCATCATGTAGCAATGCTGGTCATCATGTAGCAATGCTGGTCATCATGTAGCAATGCTGGTCATCATGTAGCAATGCTGGTCATCATGTAGCAATGCTGGTCATCATGTAGCAATGCTGGTCATCATGTAGCAATGCAAGCCATCATGTAGCAATGCTGGTCATCATGTAGCAATGCTGGTCATCATGTAGCAATGCTGGTCATCATGCAGCAATGCTGGTCATCATGTAGCAATGTGAGCCGTGTCATCATGTAGCAATGCTGGTCATCATGTAGCAATGCTGGTCATCATGTAGCAATGCTGGTCATCATGTAGCAATGCTGGTCATCATGTAGCAATGCTGGTCATCATGTAGCAATGCTGGTCATCATGTAGCAATGCTGGTCATCATGTAGCAATGCTGGTCATCATGTAGCAATGCTGGTCATCATGTAGCAATGCTGGTCATCATGTAGCAATGCTGGTCATCATGTAGCAATGCTGGTCATCATACAGCAATGCTGGTCATCATGTAGCAATGCTGGTCATCATGTAGCAATGTGAGCCGTGTCATCATGTAGCAATGCTGGTCATCATGCAGCAATGCTGGTCATCATGTAGCAATGCTGGTCATCATGCAGCAATGCTGGTCATCATGTAGCAATGCTGGTCATCATACAGCAATGCTGGTCATCATGTAGCAATGCTGGTCATCATGTAGCAATGCTGGTCATCATGTAGCAATGTGAGCCGTGTCATCATGTAGCAATGCTGGTCATCATGTAGCAATGCTGGTCATCATGTAGCAATGCTGGTCATCATGTAGCAATGCTGGTCATCATGTAGCAATGCTGGTCATCATGTAGCAATGCTGGTCATCATGTAGCAATGCTGGTCATCATACAGCAATGCTGGTCATCATGTAGCAATGCTGGTCATCATGTAGCAATGCTGGTCATCATGTAGCAATGCTGGTCATCATGTAGCAATGCTGGTCATCATGTAGCAATGCTGGTCATCATGTAGCAATGCTGGTCATCATGTAGCAATGCTGGTCATCATGTAGCAATGCTGGTCATCATGTAGCAATGCTGGTCATCATGTAGCAATGCTGGTCATCATGTAGCAATGCTGGTCATCATGTAGCAATGCTGGTCATCATGTAGCAATGCTGGTCATCATGTAGCAATGTGAGCCGTGTCATCATGTAGCAATGCTGGTCATCATGTAGCAATGCTGGTCATCATGTAGCAATGCTGGTCATCATGTAGCAATGCTGGTCATCATGTAGCAATGCTGGTCATCATGTAGCAATGCTGGTCATCATGTAGCAATGCTGGTCATCATGTAGCAATGCTGGTCATCATGTAGCAATGCTGGTCATCATGTAGCAATGCTGGTCATCATGTAGCAATGCTGGTCATCATGTAGCAATGCTGGTCATCATGTAGCAATGCTGGTCATCATGTAGCAATGCTGGTCATCATGTATCAATGCTGGTCATCATGTAGCAATGCTGGTCATCATGTAGCAATGCTGGTCATCATGTAGCAATGATGGTCATCATGTAGCAATGTGAGCCGTGTCATCATTTAGCAATGCTGGTCATCATGTAGCAATGCTGGTCATCATGTAGCAATGCTGGTCATCATGTAGCAATGCTGGTCATCATGTAGCAATGCTGGTCATCATGTAGCAATGCTGGTCATCATGTAGCAATGCTGGTCATCATGTAGCAATGCTGGTCATCATGTAGCAATGCTGGTCATCATGTAGCAATGCTGGTCATCATGTAGCAATGTGTGCCGTGTCATCATGTAGCAATGCTGGTCATCATGTAGCAATGTGAGCCGTGTCATCATGTAGCAATGCTGGTCATCATGTAGCAATGCTGGTCATCATGTAGCAATGCTGGTCATCATGTAGCAATGTGTGCCGTGTCATCATGTAGCAATGCTGGTCATCATGTAGCAATGTGAGCCGTGTCATCATGTAGCAATGCTGGTCATCATGTAGCAATGCTGGTCATCATGTAGCAATGCTGGTCATCATGTAGCAATGCTGGTCATCATGTAGCAATGCTGGTCATCATGTAGCAATGCTGGTCATCATGTAGCAATGCTGGTCATCATGTAGCAATGTGAGCCGTGTCATCATGTAGCAATGCTGGTCATCATGTAGCAATGCTGGTCATCATGCAGCAATGCTGGTCATCATGTAGCAATGCTGGTCATCATGTAGCAATGTGAGCCGTGTCATCATGTAGCAATGCTGGTCATCATGTAGCAATGCTGGTCATCATGTAGCAATGCTGGTCATCATGTAGCAATGCTGGTCATCATGTAGCAATGCTGGTCATCATGTAGCAATGTGAGCCGTGTCATCATGTAGCAATGCTGGTCATCATGTAGCAATGCTGGTCATCATGTAGCAATGCTGGTCATCATGTAGCAATGCTGGTCATCATGTAGCAATGCTGGTCATCATGTAGCAATGCTGGTCATCATGTAGCAATGCTGGTCATCATGCAGCAATGCTGGTCATCATGCAGCAATGCTGGTCATCATGCAGCAATGCTGGTCATCATGTAGCAATGCTGGTCATCATGTAGCAATGCTGGTCATCATGCAGCAATGCTGGTCATCATGTAGCAATGCTGGTCATCATGCAGCAATGCTGGTCATCATGTAGCAATGCTGGTCATCATGTAGCAATGCTGGTCATCATGTAGCAATGCTGGTCATCATGCAGCAATGCTGGTCATCATGCAGCAATGCTGGTCATCATGCAGCAATGCTGGTCATCATGCAGCAATGCTGGTCATCATGCAGCAATGCTGGTCATCATGCAGCAATGCTGGTCATCATGTAGCAATGCTGGTCATCATGTAGCAATGCTGGTCATCATGCAGCAATGCTGGTCATCATGCAGCAATGCTGGTCATCATGCAGCAATGCTGGTCATCATGCAGCAATGCTGGTCATCATGCAGCAATGCTGGTCATCATGCAGCAATGCTGGTCATCATGTAGCAATGCTGGTCATCATGCAGCAATGCTGGTCATCATGTAGCAATGCTGGTCATCATGTAGCAATGCTGGTCATCATGTAGCAATGCTGGTCATCATGTAGCAATGCTGGTCATCATGTAGCAATGCTGGTCATCATGTAGCAATGTGAGCCGTGTCATCATGTAGCAATGCTGGTCATCATGTAGCAATGCTGGTCATCATGTAGCAATGCTGGTCATCATGTAGCAATGCTGGTCATCATGTAGCAATGCTGGTCATCATGTAGCAATGCTGGTCATCATGTAGCAATGCTGGTCATCATGTAGCAATGCTGGTCATCATGTAGCAATGCTGGTCATCATGTAGCAATGCTGGTCATCATGTAGCAATGCTGGTCATCATGTAGCAATGCTGGTCATCATGTAGCAATGTGTGCCGTGTCATCATGTAGCAATGTGTGCCGTGTCATCATGTAGCAATGTGTGCCGTGTCATCATGTAGCAATGTGTGCCGTGTCATCATGTAGCAATGTGTGCCGTGTCATCATGTAGCAATGCTGGTCATCATGTAGCAATGCTGGTCATCATGTAGCAATGCTGGTCATCATGTAGCAATGTGTGCCGTGTCATCATGTAGCAATGCTGGTCATCATGTAGCAATGCTGGTCATCATGTAGCAATGCTGGTCATCATGTAGCAATGCTGGTCATCATACAGCAATGCTGGTCATCATGTAGCAATGCTGGTCATCATGTAGCAATGCTGGTCATCATGTAGCAATGTGAGCCGTGTCATCATGTAGCAATGCTGGTCATCATGTAGCAATGCTGGTCATCATGTAGCAATGCTGGTCATCATGTAGCAATGCTGGTCATCATGTAGCAATGCTGGTCATCATGTAGCAATGCTGGTCATCATGTAGCAATGTGAGCCGTGTCATCATGTAGCAATGCTGGTCATCATGTAGCAATGCTGGTCATCATGTAGCAATGTGTGCCGTGTCATCATGTAGCATTGCTGGTCATCATGTAGCAATGCTGGTCATCATGTAGCAATGCTGGTCATCATGTAGCAATGCTGGTCATCATGTAGCAATGTGTGCCGTGTCATCATGTAGCATTGCTGGTCATCATGTAGCAATGCTGGTCATCATGTAGCAATGCTGGTCATCATGTAGCAATGCTGGTCATCATGTAGCAATGCTGGTCATCATACAGCAATGCTGGTCATCATGTAGCAATGCTGGTCATCATGTAGCAATGCTGGTCATCATGTAGCAATGTGAGCCGTGTCATCATGTAGCAATGCTGGTCATCATGTAGCAATGCTGGTCATCATGTAGCAATGCTGGTCATCATGTAGCAATGCTGGTCATCATGTAGCAATGCTGGTCATCATGTAGCAATGCTGGTCATCATGTAGCAATGTGAGCCGTGTCATCATGTAGCAATGTGTGCCGTGTCATCATGTAGCAATGTGTGCCGTGTCATCATGTAGCAATGCTGGTCATCATGTAGCAATGCTGGTCATCATGTAGCAATGCTGGTCATCATGTAGCAATGCTGGTCATCATGTAGCAATGTGTGCCGTGTCATCATGTAGCAATGCTGGTCATCATGTAGCAATGCTGGTCATCATGTAGCAATGCTGGTCATCATGTAGCAATGTGAGCCGTGTCATCATGTAGCAATGCTGGTCATCATGTAGCAATGCTGGTCATCATGTAGCAATGCTGGTCATCATGTAGCAATGCTGGTCATCATGTAGCAATGCTGGTCATCATGTCATCATGTAGCAATGCTGGTCATCATGTAGCAATGCTGGTCATCATGTAGCAATGCTGGTCATCATGTAGCAATGCTGGTCATCATGTAGCAATGTGTGCCGTGTCATCATGTAGCAATGCTGGTCATCATGTAGCAATGCTGGTCATCATGTAGCAATGTGTGCCGTGTCATCATGTAGCAATGTGTGCCGTGTCATCATGTAGCAATGTGTGCCGTGTCATCATGTAGCAATGCTGGTCATCATGTAGCAATGCTGGTCATCATGTAGCAATGCTGGTCATCATGTAGCAATGCTGGTCATCATGTAGCAATGCTGGTCATCATGTAGCAATGTGTGCCGTGTCATCATGTAGCAATGTGTGCCGTGTCATCATGTAGCAATGCTGGTCATCATGTAGCAATGCTGGTCATCATGTAGCAATGCTGGTCATCATGTAGCAATGCTGGTCATCATGTAGCAATGCTGGTCATCATGTAGCAATGCTGGTCATCATGTCATCATGTAGCAATGCTGGTCATCATGTAGCAATGCTGGTCATCATGTAGCAATGCTGGTCATCATGTAGCAATGCTGGTCATCATGTAGCAATGTGTGCCGTGTCATCATGTAGCAATGTGTGCCGTGTCATCATGTAGCAATGTGTGCCGTGTCATCATGTAGCAATGTGTGCCGTGTCATCATGTAGCAATGCTGGTCATCATGTAGCAATGCTGGTCATCATGTAGCAATGCTGGTCATCATGTAGCAATGCTGGTCATCATGTAGCAATGCTGGTCATCATGTAGCAATGCTGGTCATCATGTAGCAATGTGTGCCGTGTCATCATGTAGCAATGTGTGCCGTGTCATCATGTAGCAATGCTGGTCATCATGTAGCAATGCTGGTCATCATGTAGCAATGCTGGTCATCATGTAGCAATGCTGGTCATCATGTAGCAATGCTGGTCATCATGTAGCAATGCTGGTCATCATGTAGCAATGCTGGTCATCATGTAGCAATGCTGGTCATCATGTAGCAATGCTGGTCATCATGTAGCAATGCTGGTCATCATGTAGCAATGCTGGTCATCATGTAGCAATGCTGGTCATCATGTAGCAATGCTGGTCATCATGTAGCAATGCTGGTCATCATGTAGCAATGTGAGCCGTGTCATCATGTAGCAATGCTGGTCATCATGTAGCAATGCTGGTCATCATGTAGCAATGCTGGTCATCATGTAGCAATGCTGGTCATCATGTAGCAATGTGAGCCGTGTCATCATGTAGCAATGCTGGTCATCATGTAGCAATGCTGGTCATCATGTAGCAATGCTGGTCATCATGTAGCAATGCTGGTCATCATGTAGCAATGCTGGTCATCATGTAGCAATGCTGTTCATCATGTAGCAATGCTGGTCATCATGTAGCAATGCTGGTCATCATGTAGCAATGCTGGTCATCATGTAGCAATGCTGGTCATCATGTAGCAATGCTGGTCATCATGTAGCAATGTGAGCCGTGTCATCATGTAGCAATGCTGGTCATCATGTAGCAATGCTGGTCATCATGTAGCAATGCTGGTCATCATGTAGCAATGCTGGTCATCATGTAGCAATGCTGGTCATCATGTAGCAATGTGTGCCGTGTCATCATGTAGCAATGCTGGTCATCATGTAGCAATGCTGGTCATCATGTAGCAATGCTGGTCATCATGTAGCAATGCTGGTCATCATGTAGCAATGCTGGTCATCATGTAGCAATGCTGGTCATCATGTAGCAATGCTGGTCATCATGTAGCAATGCTGGTCATCATGTAGCAATGTGAGCCGTGTCATCATGTAGCAATGCTGGTCATCATGTAGCAATGCTGGTCATCATGTAGCAATGCTGGTCATCATATAGCAATGCTGGTCATCATGTAGCAATGCTGGTCATCATGTAGCAATGCTGGTCATCATATAGCAATGCTGGTCATCATGTAGCAATGCTGGTCATCATGTAGCAATGCTGGTCATCATGTAGCAATGCTGGTCATCATGTAGCAATGTGAGCCGTGTCATCATGTAGCAATGCTGGTATCATGTAGCAATGCTGGTCATCATGTAGCAATGCTGGTCATCATGTAGTAATGCTGGTCATCATGTAGCAATGCTGGTCATCATGTAGCAATGCTGGTCATCATGTAGCAATGCTGGTCATCATGTAGCAATGCTGGTCATCATGTAGCAATGTGTGCCGTGTCATCATGTAGCAATGCTGGTCATCATGTAGCAATGCTGGTCATCATGTAGCAATGCTGGTCATCATGTAGCAATGCTGGTCATCATGTAGCAATGCTGGTCATCATGTAGCAATGCTGGTCATCATGTAGCAATGCTGGTCATCATGTAGCAATGTGAGCCGTGTCATCATGTAGCAATGCTGGTCATCATGTAGCAATGCTGGTCATCATGTAGCAATGCTGGTCATCATGTAGCAATGCTGGTCATCATGTAGCAATGCTGGTCATCATGTAGCAATGTGAGCCGTGTCATCATGTAGCAATGCTGGTCATCATGTAGCAATGCTGGTCATCATGTAGCAATGCTGGTCATCATGTAGCAATGCTGGTCATCATGTAGCAATGCTGGTCATCATGTAGCAATGCTGGTCATCATGTAGCAATGCTGGTCATCATGTAACAATGCTGGTCATCATGTAGCAATGCTGGTCATCATGTAGCAATGCTGGTCATCATGTAGCAATGCTGGTATCATGTCATCATGTAGCAATGCTGGTCATCATGTAGCAATGCTGGTCATCATGTAGCAATGCTGGTATCATGTCATCATGTAGCAATGCTGGTCATCATGTAGCAATGCTGGTCATCATGTAGCAATGCTGGTCATCATGTAGCAATGCTGGTCATCATGTAGCAATGCTGGTCATCATGTAGCAATGCTGGTCATCATGTAGCAATGCTGGTCATCATGTAGCAATGTGTGCCGTGTCATCATGTAGCAATGCTGGTCATCATGTAGCAATGTGAGCCGTGTCATCATGTAGCAATGCTGGTCATCATGTAGCAATGCTGGTCATCATGTAGCAATGCTGGTCATCATGTAGTAATGCTGGTCATCATGTAGCAATGCTGGTCATCATGTAGCAATGCTGGTCATCATGTAGCAATGTGAGCCGTGTCATCATGTAGCAATGCTGGTCATCATGCAGCAATGCTGGTCATCATGTAGCAATGCTGGTCATCATGTAGCAATGCTGGTCATCATGTAGCAATGCTGGTCATCATGTAGCAATGCTGGTCATCATGTAACAATGCTGGTCATCATGTAGCAATGCTGGTCATCATGTAGCAATGCTGGTCATCATGTAGCAATGCTGGTATCATGTAGCAATGCTGGTCATCATGTAGCAATGCTGGTCATCATACAGCAATGCTGGTCATCATACAGCAATGCTGCTCATCATACAGCAATGCTGGTCATCATGTAGCAATGTGTGCCGTGTCATCATGTAGCAATGCTGGTCATCATGTAGCAATGCTGGTCATCATGTAGCAATGCTGGTCATCATGTAGCAATGCTGGTCATCATGTAGCATTGCTGGTCATCATGTAGCAATGTGAGCCGTGTCATCATGTAGCAATGCTGGTCATCATGTAGCAATGCTGGTCATCATGTAGCAATGCTGGTCATCATGTCATCATGTAGCAATGCTGGTCATCATGTAGCAATGCTGGTCATCATGTAGCAATGCTGGTCATCATGTAGCAATGTGAGCCGTGTCATCATGTAGCAATGCTGGTCATCATGTAGCAATGCTGGTCATCATGTAGCAATGCTGGTCATCATGTAGCAATGCTGGTCATCATGTAGCAATGCTGGTCATCATGTAGCAATGCTGGTCATCATGTAGCAATGCTGGTCATCATGTAGCAATGCTGGTCATCATGTAGCAATGCTGGTCATCATGTAGCAATGCTGGTCATCATGTAGCAATGCTGGTCATCATGTAGCAATGCTGGTCATCATGTAGCAATGCTGGTCATCATGTAGCAATGCTGGTCATCATGTAGCAATGCTGGTCATCATGTAGCAATGCTGGTCATCATGTAGCAATGTGAGCCGTGTCATCATGTAGCAATGCTGGTCATCATGTAGCAATGCTGGTCATCATGTAGCAATGCTGGTCATCATGTAGCAATGTGAGCCGTGTCATCATGTAGCAATGCTGGTCATCATGTAGCAATGCTGGTCATCATGTAGCAATGCTGGTCATCATGTAGCAATGCTGGTCATCATGTAGCAATGCTGGTCATCATGTAGCAATGCTGTTCATCATGTAGCAATGCTGGTCATCATGTAGCAATGCTGGTCATCATGTAGCAATGCTGGTCATCATGTAGCAATGCTGGTCATCATGTAGCAATGCTGGTCATCATGTAGCAATGTGAGCCGTGTCATCATGTAGCAATGCTGGTCATCATGTAGCAATGCTGGTCATCATGTAGCAATGCTGGTCATCATGTAGCAATGCTGGTCATCATGTAGCAATGCTGGTCATCATGTAGCAATGTGTGCCGTGTCATCATGTAGCAATGCTGGTCATCATGTAGCAATGCTGGTCATCATGTAGCAATGCTGGTCATCATGTAGCAATGCTGGTCATCATGTAGCAATGCTGGTCATCATGTAGCAATGCTGGTCATCATGTAGCAATGCTGGTCATCATGTAGCAATGCTGGTCATCATGTAGCAATGTGAGCCGTGTCATCATGTAGCAATGCTGGTCATCATGTAGCAATGCTGGTCATCATGTAGCAATGCTGGTCATCATATAGCAATGCTGGTCATCATGTAGCAATGCTGGTCATCATGTAGCAATGCTGGTCATCATATAGCAATGCTGGTCATCATGTAGCAATGCTGGTCATCATGTAGCAATGCTGGTCATCATGTAGCAATGCTGGTCATCATGTAGCAATGCTGGTCATCATGTAGCAATGCTGGTCATCATGTAGCAATGCTGGTCATCATGTAGCAATGCTGGTCATCATGTAGCAATGCTGGTCATCATGTAGCAATGCTGGTCATCATGTAGCAATGCTGGTCATCATGTAGCAATGTGAGCCGTGTCATCATGTAGCATTGCTGGTCATCATGTAGCAATGCTGGTCATCATGTAGCAATGCTGGTCATCATGTAGCAATGCTGGTCATCATGTAGCAATGCTGGTCATCATGTAGCAATGCTGGTCATCATATAGCAATGCTGGTCATCATGTAGCAATGCTGGTCATCATGTAGCAATGCTGGTCATCATGTAGCAATGCTGGTCATCATGTAGCAATGCTGGTCATCATGTAGCAATGCTGGTCATCATGTAGCAATGCTGGTCATCATGTAGCAATGCTGGTCATCATGTAGCAATGCTGGTCATCATGTAGCAATGCTGGTCATCATGTAGCAATGCTGGTCATCATGTAGCAATGCTGGTCATCATGTAGCAATGCTGGTCATCATGTAGCAATGCTGGTCATCATATAGCAATGCTGGTCATCATGTAGCAATGCTGGTCATCATGTAGCAATGCTGGTCATCATATAGCAATGCTGGTCATCATGTAGCAATGCTGGTCATCATGTAGCAATGCTGGTCATCATGTAGCAATGCTGGTCATCATGTAGCAATGCTGGTCATCATGTAGCAATGCTGGTCATCATGTAGCAATGCTGGTCATCATGTAGCAATGCTGGTCATCATGTAGCAATGCTGGTCATCATGTAGCAATGCTGGTCATCATGTAGCAATGCTGGTCATCATGTAGCAATGCTGGTCATCATGTAGCAATGCTGGTCATCATGTAGCAATGTGTGCCGTGTCATCATGTAGCATTGCTGGTCATCATGTAGCAATGCTGGTCATCATGTAGCAATGCTGGTCATCATGTAGCAATGCTGGTCATCATGTAGCAATGCTGGTCATCATGTAGCAATGCTGGTCATCATGTAGCAATGCTGGTCATCATGTAGCAATGCTGGTCATCATGTAGCAATGCTGGTCATCATGTAGCAATGCTGGTCATCATGTAGCAATGCTGGTCATCATGTAGCAATGCTGGTCATCATGTAGCAATGTGTGCCGTGTCATCATGTAGCAATGCTGGTCATCATGTAGCAATGCTGGTCATCATGTAGCAATGTGAGCCGTGTCATCATGTAGCAATGCTGGTCATCATGTAGCAATGCTGGTCATCATGTAGCAATGTGAGCCGTGTCATCATGTAGCAATGTGAGCCGTGTCATCATGTAGCAATGCTGGTCATCATGTAGCAATGCTGGTCATCATGTAGCAATGCTGGTCATCATGTAGCAATGTGAGCCGTGTCATCATGTAGCAATGCTGGTCATCATGTAGCAATGCTGGTCATCATGTAGCAATGCTGGTCATCATGTAGCAATGTGAGCCGTGTCATCATGTAGCAATGCTGGTCATCATGTAGCAATGCTGGTCATCATGTAGCAATGCTGGTCATCATGTAGCAATGCTGGTCATCATGTAGCAATGTGAGCCGTGTCATCATGTAGCATTGCTGGTCATCATGTAGCAATGCTGGTCATCATGTAGCAATGCTGGTCATCATGTAGCAATGCTGGTCATCATGTAGCAATGCTGGTCATCATGTAGCAATGCTGGTCATCATACAGCAATGCTGGCCATCATGTAGCAATGCTGGTCATCATACAGCAATGCTGGTCATCATGTAGCAATGCTGGTCATCATGTAGCAATGCTGGTCATCATGTAGCAATGCTGGTCATCATGTAGCAATGCTGGTATCATGTAGCAATGCTGGTCATCATGTAGCAATGTGTGCCGTGTCATCATGTAGCAATGCTGGTCATCATGTAGCAATGTGAGCCGTGTCATCATGTAGCAATGCTGGTCATCATGTAGCAATGCTGGTCATCATGTAGCAATGCTGGTCATCATGTAGCAATGCTGGTCATCATGTAGCAATGCTGGTCATCATGTAGCAATGCTGGTCATCATGTAGCAATGCTGGTCATCATGTAGCAATGCTGGTCATCATATAGCAATGCTGGTCATCATGTAGCAATGCTGGTCATCATGTAGCAATGCTGGTCATCATATAGCAATGCTGGTCATCATGTAGCAATGCTGGTCATCATGTAGCAATGCTGGTCATCATGTAGCAATGCTGGTCATCATGTAGCAATGCTGGTCATCATGTAGCAATGCTGGTCATCATGTAGCAATGCTGGTCATCATGTAGCAATGCTGGTCATCATGTAGCAATGCTGGTCATCATGTAGCAATGCTGGTCATCATGTAGCAATGCTGGTCATCATGTAGCAATGCTGGTCATCATGTAGCAATGTGAGCCGTGTCATCATGTAGCAATGCTGGTCATCATGTAGCAATGCTGGTCATCATGTAGCAATGCTGGTCATCATGTAGCAATGCTGGTCATCATGTAGCAATGTGAGCCGTGTCATCATGTAGCATTGCTGGTCATCATGTAGCAATGCTGGTCATCATGTAGCAATGCTGGTCATCATGTAGCAATGCTGGTCATCATGTAGCAATGCTGGTCATCATGTAGCAATGCTGGTCATCATACAGCAATGCTGGCCATCATGTAGCAATGCTGGTCATCATACAGCAATGCTGGTCATCATGTAGCAATGCTGGTCATCATGTAGCAATGCTGGTCATCATGTAGCAATGCTGGTCATCATGTAGCAATGCTGGTATCATGTAGCAATGCTGGTCATCATGTAGCAATGTGTGCCGTGTCATCATGTAGCAATGCTGGTCATCATGTAGCAATGTGAGCCGTGTCATCATGTAGCAATGCTGGTCATCATGTAGCAATGCTGGTCATCATGTAGCAATGCTGGTCATCATGTAGTAATGCTGGTCATCATGTAGCAATGCTGGTCATCATGTAGCAATGCTGGTCATCATGTAGCAATGCTGGTCATCATGTAACAATGCTGGTCATCATGTAGCAATGCTGGTCATCATGTAGCAATGCTGGTCATCATGTAGCAATGCTGGTATCATGTAGCAATGCTGGTCATCATGTAGCAATGCTGGTCATCATGTAGCAATGCTGGTATCATGTAGCAATGCTGGTCATCATGTAGCAATGTGTGCCGTGTCATCATGTAGCAATGCTGGTCATCATGTAGCAATGTGAGCCGTGTCATCATGTAGCAATGCTGGTCATCATGTAGCAATGCTGGTCATCATGCAGCAATGCTGGTCATCATGTAGCAATGCTGGTCATCATGTAGCAATGCTGGTCATCATGTAGCAATGCTGGTCATCATGTAGCAATGCTGGTCATCATGTAACAATGCTGGTCATCATGTAGCAATGCTGGTCATCATGTAGCAATGCTGGTCATCATGTAGCAATGCTGGTATCATGTAGCAATGCTGGTCATCATGTAGCAATGCTGGTCATCATACAGCAATGCTGGTCATCATACAGCAATGCTGCTCATCATACAGCAATGCTGGTCATCATGTAGCAATGTGTGCCGTGTCATCATGTAGCAATGCTGGTCATCATGTAGCAATGCTGGTCATCATGTAGCAATGCTGGTCATCATGTAGCAATGCTGGTCATCATGTAGCAATGCTGGTCATCATGTAGCAATGCTGGTCATCATGTAGCAATGCTGGTCATCATGTAGCAATGCTGGTCATCATGTAGCAATGCTGGTCATCATGTAGCAATGTGAGCCGTGTCATCATGTAGCAATGCTGGTCATCATGTAGCAATGCTGGTCATCATGTAGCAATGTGAGCCGTGTCATCATGTAGCAATGCTGGTCATCATGTAGCAATGCTGGTCATCATGTAGCAATGCTGGTCATCATGTAGCAATGCTGGTCATCATGTAGCAATGTGAGCCGTGTCATCATGTAGCAATGCTGGTCATCATGTAGCAATGCTGGTCATCATGTAGCAATGCTGGTCATCATGTAGCAATGCTGGTCATCATGTAGCAATGCTGGTCATCATGTAGCAATGCTGGTCATCATGTAGCAATGTGAGCCGTGTCATCATGTAGCAATGCTGGTCATCATGTAGCAATGCTGGTCATCATGTAGCAATGTGAGCCGTGTCATCATGTAGCAATGCTGGTCATCATGTAGCAATGCTGGTCATCATGTAGCAATGCTGGTCATCATGTAGCAATGCTGGTCATCATGTAGCAATGTGAGCCGTGTCATCATGTAGCAATGCTGGTCATCATGTAGCAATGCTGGTCATCATGTAGCAATGCTGGTCATCATGTAGCAATGCTGGTCATCATGTAGCAATGCTGGTCATCATGTAGCAATGTGAGCCGTGTCATCATGTAGCAATGCTGGTCATCATGTAGCAATGCTGGTCATCATGTAGCAATGCTGGTCATCATGTTGCAATGCTGGTCATCATGTAGCAATGCTGGTCATCATGTAGCAATGCTGGTCATCATGTAGCAATGTGAGCCGTGTCATCATGTAGCAATGCTGGTCATCATGTAGCAATGCTGGTCATCATGTAGCAATGCTGGTCATCATGTAGCAATGCTGGTCATCATGTAGCAATGCTGGTCATCATGTAGCAATGCTGGTCATCATGTAGCAATGTGAGCCGTGTCATCATGTAGCAATGCTGGTCATCATGTAGCAATGCTGGTCATCATGTAGCAATGTGAGCCGTGTCATCATGTAGCAATGCTGGTCATCATGTAGCAATGCTGGTCATCATGTAGCAATGCTGGTCATCATGTAGCAATGCTGGTCATCATGCAGCAATGCTGGTCATCATGTAGCAATGCTGGTCATCATGCAGCAATGCTGGTCATCATGTAGCAATGCTGGTCATCATGTAGCAATGCTGGTCATCATGTAGCAATGCTGGTCATCATGTAGCAATGCTGGTCATCATGTAGCAATGTGTGCCGTGTCATCATGTAGCAATGCTGGTCATCATGTAGCAATGCTGGTCATCATGTAGCAATGCTGGTCATCATGTAGCAATGCTGGTCATCATGTAGCAATGTGAGCCGTGTCATCATGTAGCATTGCTGGTCATCATGTAGCAATGCTGGTCATCATGTAGCAATGCTGGTCATCATGTAGCAATGCTGGTCATCATGTAGCAATGCTGGTCATCATGCAGCAATGCTGGTCATCATGTAGCAATGCTGGTCATCATGTAGCAATGCTGGTCATCATGTAGCAATGCTGGTCATCATGTAGCAATGCTGGTCATCATGTAGCAATGTGTGCCGTGTCATCATGTAGCAATGCTGGTCATCATGTAGCAATGTGTGCCGTGTCATCATGTAGCAATGTGAGCCGTGTCATCATGTAGCAATGCTGGTCATCATGTAGCAATGCTGGTCATCATGTAGCAATGCTGGTCATCATGTAGCAATGCTGGTCATCATGTAGCAATGTGAGCCGTGTCATCATGTAGCAATGCTGGTCATCATGTAGCAATGCTGGTCATCATGTAGCAATGCTGGTCATCATGTAGCAATGCTGGTCATCATGTAGCAATGCTGGTCATCATGTAGCAATGCTGGTCATCATGTAGCAATGCTGGTCATCATGTAGCAATGCTGGTCATCATGTAGCAATGCTGGTCATCATGTAGCAATGCTGGTCATCATGTAGCAATGCTGGTCATCATGTAGCAATGCTGGTCATCATGTAGCAATGCTGGTCATCATGTAGCATTGCTGGTCATCATGTAGCAATGCTGGTCATCATGTAGCAATGCTGGTCATCATGTAGCAATGCTGGTCATCATGTAGCAATGCTGGTCATCATGTAGCATTGCTGGTCATCATGTAGCAATGCTGGTCATCATGTAGCAATGCTGGTCATCATGTAGCAATGCTGGTCATCATGTAGCAATGCTGGTCATCATGTAGCAATGCTGGTCATCATGTAGCAATGCTGGTCATCATGTAGCATTGCTGGTCATCATGTAGCAATGCTGGTCATCATGTAGCAATGCTGGTCATCATACAGCAATGCTGGTCATCATACAGCAATGCTGGTCATCATGTAGCAATGCTGGTCATCATGTAGCAATGCTGGTCATCATGTAGCAATGCTGGTCATCATGTAGCAATGCTGGTCATCATGTAGCAATGCTGGTCATCATGTAGCAATGCTGGTCATCATGTAGCAATGCTGGTCATCATGTAGCAATGCTGGTCATCATGTAGCAATGCTGGTCATCATGTAGCAATGCTGGTCATCATGTAGCAATGCTGGTCATCATACAGCAATGCTGGTCATCATGTAGCAATGCTGGTCATCATGTAGCAATGCTGGTCATCATGTAGCAATGCTGGTCATCATGTAGCAATGTGTGCCGTGTCATCATGTAGCAATGTGAGCCGTGTCATCATGTAGCAATGCTGGTCATCATGTAGCAATGCTGGTCATCATGTAGCAATGCTGGTCATCATGTAGCAATGCTGGTCATCATGTAGCAATGCTGGTCATCATGTAGCAATGCTGGTCATCATGTAGCAATGTGTGCCGTGTCATCATGTAGCAATGTGAGCCGTGTCATCATGTAGCAATGCTGGTATCATGTAGCAATGCTGGTCATCATGTAGCAATGCTGGTCATCATGTAGCAATGTGAGCCGTGTCATCATGTAGCAATGCTGGTCATCATGTAGCAATGCTGGTCATCATGTAGCAATGCTGGTCATCATGTAGCAATGCTGGTCATCATGTAGCAATGCTGGTCATCATGTAGCAATGTGAGCCGTGTCATCATGTAGCAATGTGAGCCGTGTCATCATGTAGCAATGTGAGCCGTGTCATCATGTAGCAATGTGAGCCGTGTCATCATGTAGCAATGCTGGTCATCATGTAGCAATGCTGGTCATCATGTAGCAATGTGAGCCGTGTCATCATGTAGCAATGCTGCTCATCATGTAGCAATGCTGGTCATCATGTAGCAATGTGAGCCGTGTCATCATGTAGCAATGCTGGTCATCATGTAGCAATGCTGGTCATCATGTAGCAATGCTGGTCATCATGTAGCAATGCTGGTCATCATGTAGCAATGCTGGTCATCATGTAGCAATGCTGGTCATCATGTAGCAATGCTGGTCATCATGTAGCAATGCTGGTCATCATGTAGCAATGCTGGTCATCATGTAGCAATGCTGGTCATCATGTAGCAATGCTGGTCATCATGTAGCAATGCTGGTCATCATGTAGCAATGCTGGTCATCATGTAGCAATGCTGGTCATCATGTAACAATGTGAGCCGTGTCATCATGTAGCAATGCTGGTCATCATGCAGCAATGCTGGTCATCATGTAGCAATGCTGGTCATCATGTAGCAATGCTGGTCATCATGTAGCAATGCTGGTCATCATGTAGCAATGCTGGTCATCATGTAGCAATGCTGGTCATCATGTAGCAATGCTGGTCATCATGTAGCAATGCTGGTCATCATGTAGCAATGCTGGTCATCATACAGCAATGCTGGTCATCATGTAGCAATGCTGGTCATCATGTAGCAATGCTGGTAATCATGTAGCAATGCTGGTCATCATGTAGCAATGCTGGTCATCATGTAGCAATGTGTGCCGTGTCATCATGTAGCAATGCTGGTCATCATGTAGCAATGCTGGTCATCATGTAGCAATGCTGGTCATCATGTAGCAATGTGTGCCGTGTCATCATGTAGCAATGCTGGTCATCATGTAGCAATGCTGGTCATCATGTAGCAATGCTGGTCATCATGTAGCGATGCTGGTCATCATGTAGCAATGCTGGTCATCATGTAGCAATGTGAGCCCTGTCATCATGTAGCAATGCTGGTCATCATTTAGCAATGCTGGTCATCATGTAGCAATGCTGGTCATCATGTAGCAATGCTGGTCATCATGTAGCAATGCTGGTCATCATGTAGCAATGTGAGCCGTGTCATCATACAGCAATGCTGGTCATCATGTAGCAATGCTGGTCATCATGTAGCAATGCTGGTCATCATGTAGCAATGCTGGTCATCATGTAGCAATGCTGGTCATCATGTAGCAATGCTGGTCATCATGTAGCAATGCTGGTCATCATGTAGCAATGCTGGTCATCATGTAGCAATGCTGGTCATCATGTAGCAATGCTGGTCATCATTTAGCAATGCTGGTCATCATACAGCAATGCTGGTCATCATGTAGCAATGCTGGTCATCATGTAGCAATGCTGGTCATCAGGTAGCAATGCTGGTCATCATGTAGCAATGCTGGTCATCATACAGCAATGCTGGTCATCATACAGCAATGCTGGTCATCATGTAGCAATGCAAGCCATCATGTAGCAATGCTGGTCATCATGTAGCAATGCTGGTCATCATGTAGCAATGCTGGTCATCATGTAGCAATGCTGGTCATCATACAGCAATGCTGGTCATCATGTAGCAATGCTGGTCATCATGTAGCAATGCTGGTCATCATGTAGCAATGCTGGTCATCATGTAGCAATGCTGGTCATCATGTAGCAATGCTGGTCATCATGTAGCAATGTGAGCCGTGTCATCATGTAGCAATGCTGGTCATCATGTAGCAATGCTGGTCATCATGTAGCAATGCTGGTCATCATGTAGCAATGCTGGTCATCATGTAGCAATGCTGGTCATCATGTAGCAATGCTGGTCATCATGTAGCAATGCTGGTCATCATGTAGCAATGCTGGTCATCATGTAGCAATGCTGGTCATCATGTAGCAATGCTGGTCATCATGTAGCATTGCTGGTCATCATGTAGCAATGCTGGTCATCATGTAGCAATGCTGGTCATCATGTAGCAATGCTGGTCATCATGTAGCAATGCTGGTCATCATGTAGCAATGCTGGTCATCATGTAGCAATGCTGGTCATCATACAGCAATGCTGGTCATCATACAGCAATGCTGGTCATCATGTAGCAATGCTGGTCATCATGTAGCAATGCTGGTCATCATGTAGCAATGCTGGTCATCATGTAGCAATGCTGGTCATCATGTAGCAATGCTGGTCATCATGTAGCAATGTGAGCCGTGTCATCATGTAGCAATGCTGGTCATCATGTAGCAATGCTGGTCATCATGTAGCAATGCTGGTCATCATACAGCAATGCTGGTCATCATGTAGCAATGCTGGTCATCATGTAGCAATGCTGGTCATCATGTAGCAATGCTGGTCATCATGTAGCAATGCTGGTCATCATGTAGCAATGCTGGTCATCATACAGCTATGCTGGTCATCATGTAGCAATGCTGGTCATCATGTAGCAATGCTGGTCATCATGTAGCAATGCTGGTCATCATGTAGCAATGCTGGTCATCATACAGCTATGCTGGTCATCATACAGCAATGCTGGTCATCATGTAGCAATGCTGGTCATCATGTAGCAATGCTGGTCATCATGTAGCAATGCTGGTCATCATGTAGCAATGCTGGTCATCATGTAGCAATGCTGGTCATCATGTAGCAATGCTGGTCATCATGTAGCAATGCTGGTCATCATGTAGCAATGCTGGTCATCATGTAGCAATGCTGGTCATCATACAGCAATGCTGGCCATCATACAGCAATGCTGGTCATCATGTAGCAATGCTGGTCATCATGTAGCAATGCTGGTCATCATGTAGCAATGCTGGTCATCATGTAGCAATGCTGGTCATCATACAGCTATGCTGGTCATCATGTAGCAATGCTGGTCATCATGTAGCAATGCTGGTCATCATGTAGCAATGCTGGTCATCATGTAGCAATGCTGGTCATCATGTAGCAATGCTGGTCATCATACAGCAATGCTGGTCATCATGTAGCAATGCAAGCCATCATGTAGCAATGCTGGTCATCATGTAGCAATGCTGGTCATCATGTAGCATTGCTGGTCATCATGTAGCAATGCTGGTCATCATGTAGCAATGCTGGTCATCATGTAGCAATGCTGGTCATCATGTAGCATTGCTGGTCATCATGTAGCAATGCTGGTCATCATGTAGCAATGCTGGTCATCATACAGCAATGCTGGTCATCATACAGCAATGCTGGTCATCATGTAGCAATGCAAGCCATCATGTAGCAATGCTGGTCATCATGTAGCAATGCTGGTCATCATGTAGCAATGCTGGTCATCATACAGCAATGCTGGTCATCATGTAGCAATGCAAGCCATCATGTAGCAATGCTGGTCATCATGTAGCAATGCTGGTCATCATGTAGCAATGCTGGTCATCATACAGCAATGCTGGTCATCATGTAGTAATGCTGGTCATCATGTAGCAATGCTGGTCATCATGTAGCAATGCTGGTCATCATGTAGCAATGCTGGTCATCATGTAGCAATGCTGGTCATCATGTAGCAATGCTGGTCATCATGTAGCAATGCTGGTCATCATGTAGCAATGCTGGTCATCATGTAGCAATGCTGGTCATCATGTAGCAATGCTGGTCATCATGTAGCAATGCTGGTCATCATGTAGCAATGCTGGTCATCATGTAGCAATGCTGGTCATCATGTAGCAATGCTGGTCATCATGTAGCAATGCTGGTCATCATGTAGCAATGCTGGTCATCATACAGCAATGCTGGTCATCATACAGCAATGCTGGTCATCATGTAGCAATGCAAGCCATCATGTAGCAATGCTGGTCATCATGTAGCAATGCTGGTCATCATGTAGCATTGCTGGTCATCATGTAGCATTGCTGGTCATCATGTAGCAATGCTGGTCATCATGTAGCAATGCTGGTCATCATGTAGCATTGCTGGTCATCATGTAGCAATGCTGGTCATCATGTAGCAATGCTGGTCATCATGTAGCAATGCTGGTCATCATGTAGCAATGCTGGTCATCATGTAGCAATGCTGGTCATCATGTAGCAATGCTGGTCATCATACAGCAATGCTGGTCATCATGTAGCAATGCTGGTCATCATACAGCAATGCTGGTCATCATACAGCAATGCTGGTCATCATACAGCAATGCTGGTCATCATGTAGCAATGCTGGTCATCATGTAGCAATGCTGGTCATCATGTAGCAATGCTGGTCATCATGTAGCAATGCTGGTCATCATGTAGCAATGCTGGTCATCATGTAGCAATGCTGGTCATCATGTAGCAATGCTGGTCATCATGTAGCAATGCTGGTCATCATGTAGCAATGCTGGTCATCATGTAGCAATGCTGGTCATCATACAGCAATGCTGGTCATCATGTAGCAATGCTGGTCATCATGTAGCAATGCTGGTCATCATGTAGCAATGCTGGTCATCATACAGCAATGCTGGTCATCATGTAGCAATGCTGGTCATCATGTAGCAATGCTGGTCATCATGTAGCAATGCTGGTCATCATGTAGCAATGCTGGTCATCATGTAGCAATGCTGGTATCATGTAGCAATGCTGGTCATCATGTAGCAATGCTGGTCATCATGCAGCAATGCTGGTCATCATGTAGCAATGCTGGTCATCATGTAGCAATGCTGGTCATCATGTAGCAATGCTGGTCATCATGTAGCAATGCTGGTCATCATGCAGCAATGCTGGTCATCATGTAGCAATGCTGGTCATCATGTAGCAATGTGAGCCGTGTCATCATGTAGCAATGCTGGTCATCATGTAGCAATGCTGGTCATCATGTAGCAATGCTGGTCATCATGTAGCAATGCTGGTCATCATGTAGCAATGCTGGTCATCATGTAGCAATGCTGGTCATCATTTAGCAATGCTGGTCATCATGTAGCAATGCTGGTCATCATGTAGCAATGCTGGTCATCATGTAGCAATGCTGGTCATCATGTAGCAATGCTGGTCATCATGTAGCAATGCTGGTCATCATGTAGCAATGCTGGTCATCATGTAGCAATGCTGGTCATCATGTAGCAATGCTGGTCATCATGTAGCAATGCTGGTCATCATGTAGCAATGCTGGTCATCATGCAGCAATGCTGGTCATCATGTAGCAATGCTGGTCATCATGTAGCAATGCTGGTCATCATGTAGCAATGCTGGTCATCATGTAGCAATGCTGGTCATCATGTAGCAATGCTGGTCATCATGTAGCAATGCTGGTCATCATGTAGCAATGCTGGTCATCATGTAGCAATGCTGGTCATCATGTAGCAATGCTGGTCATCATGTAGCAATGCTGGTCATCATGTAGCAATGCTGGTCATCATGTAGCAATGCTGGTCATCATGTAGCAATGCTGGTCATCATGTAGCAATGCTGGTCATCATGTAGCAATGCTGGTCATCATGTAGCAATGCTGGTCATCATGTAGCAATGCTGGTCATCATGTAGCAATGCTGGTCATCATGTAGCAATGTGAGCCGTGTCATCATGCAGCAATGCTGGTCATCATGTAGCAATGCTGGTCATCATGTAGCAATGCTGGTCATCATACAGCAATGCTGGTCATCATGTAGCAATGCTGTTCATCATGTAGCAATGCTGGTCATCATGTAGCAATGCTGGTCATCATACAGCAATGCTGGTCATCATGTAGCAATGCTGGTCATCATGTAGCAATGCAAGCCATCATGTAGCAATGCTGGTCATCATGTAGCAATGCTGGTCATCATGTAGCAATGCTGGTCATCATGTAGCAATGCTGGTCATCATGTAGCAATGCTGGTCATCATGCAGCAATGCTGGTCATCATGTAGCAATGCTGGTCATCATGTAGCAATGCTGGTCATCATGTAGCAATGCTGGTCATCATGCAGCAATGCTGGTCATCATGTAGCAATGCTGGTCATCATGTAGCAATGTGAGCCGTGTCATCATGTAGCAATGCTGGTCATCATGTAGCAATGCTGGTCATCATGTAGCAATGCTGGTCATCATACAGCAATGCTGGTCATCATGTAGCAATGCTGGTCATCATGTAGCAATGCTGGTCATCATGTAGCAATGCTGGTCATCATGTAGCAATGCTGGTCATCATGTAGCAATGCTGGTCATCATGTAGCAATGCTGGTCATCATGTAGCAATGCTGGTCATCATACAGCAATGCTGGTCATCATGTAGCAATGCTGGTCATCATGTAGCAAGTCAAGCCATCATGTAGCAATGCTGGTCATCATGTAGCAATGCTGGTCATCATGTAGCATTGCTGGTCATCATGTAGCAAGTCAAGCCATCATGTAGCAATGCTGGTCATCATGTAGCAATGCTGGTCATCATGTAGCAAGTCAAGCCATCATGTAGCAATGCTGGTCATCATGTAGCAATGCTGGTCATCATGTAGCAATGCTGGTCATCATGTAGCAATGCTGGTCATCATGTAGCAATGCTGGTCATCATGTAGCAAGTCAAGCCATCATGTAGCAATGCTGGTCATCATGTAGCAATGCTGGTCATCATGTAGCAATGCAAGTCATCATGTAGCAATGCTGGTCATCATGTAGCAATGTGAGCCGTGTCATCATGTAGCAATGCTGGTCATCATGTAGCAATGCTGGTCATCATGTAGCAATGCTGGTCATCATGTAGCAATGCTGGTCATCATGTAGCAATGCTGGTCATCATGTAGCAATGCTGGTCATCATGTAGCAATGCTGGTCATCATGTAGCAATGCTGGTCATCATGTAGCAATGCTGGTCATCATGTAGCAATGCTGGTCATCATGTAGCAATGCTGGTCATCATGTAGCAATGCTGGTCATCATGTAGCAATGCTGGTCATCATGTAGCAATGCTGGTCATCATGTAGCAATGCTGGTCATCATGTAGCAATGCTGGTCATCATGTAGCAATGCTGGTCATCATGTAGCAATGCTGGTCATCATGTAGCAATGCTGGTCATCATGTAGCAATGCTGGTCATCATGTAGCAATGCTGGTCATCATGTAGCAATGCTGGTCATCATGTAGCAATGCTGGTCATCATGTAGCAATGCTGGTCATCATGTAGCAATGTGAGCCGTGTCATCATGTAGCAATGCTGGTCATCATGTAGCAATGCTGGTCATCATGTAGCAATGCTGGTCATTATGTAGCAATGCTGGTCATCATGTAGCAATGCTGGTCATCATGTAGCAATGCTGGTCATCATGTAGCAATGCTGGTCATCATGTAGCAATGCTGGTCATCATGTAGCAATGCTGGTCATCATGTAGCAATGTGAGCCGTGTCATCATGTAGCAATGCTGGTCATCATGTAGCAATGCTGGTCATCATGTAGCAATGCTGGTCATCATGTAGCAATGCTGGTCATCATGTAGCAATGCTGGTCATCATGTAGCAATGCTGGTCATCATGTAGCAATGCTGGTCATCATGTAGCAATGCTGGTCATCATGTAGCAATGCTGGTCATCATGTAGCAATGCTGGTCATCATGTAGCAATGCTGGTCATCATGTAGCAATGCTGGTCATCATGTAGCAATGCTGGTCATCATGTAGCAATGCTGGTCATCATGCAGCAATGCTGGTCATCATGTAGCAATGCTGGTCATCATGTAGCAATGTGAGCCGTGTCATCATGTAGCAATGCTGGTCATCATGTAGCAATGCTGGTCATCATGTAGCAATGCTGGTCATCATGTAGCAATGCTGGTCATCATGTAGCAATGCTGGTCATCATGTAGCAATGCTGGTCATCATGTAGCAATGCTGGTCATCATGTAGCAATGCTGGTCATCATGTAGCAATGCTGGTCATCATGTAGCAATGCTGGTCATCATACAGCAATGCTGGTCATCATGTAGCAATGCTGGTCATCATGTAGCAATGCTGGTCATCATGTAGCAATGCTGGTCATCATGTAGCAATGCTGGTCATCATGCAGCAATGCTGGTCATCATGTAGCAATGCTGGTCATCATGTAGCAATGCTGGTCATCATGTAGCAATGCTGGTCATCATGTAGCAATGCTGGTCATCATGTAGCAATGCTGGTCATCATGTAGCAATGCTGGTCATCATGTAGCAATGCTGGTCATCATGTAGCAATGCTGGTATCATGTAGCAATGCTGGTCATCATGTAGCAATGCTGGTCATCATGTAGCAATGCTGGTCATCATGTAGCAATGCTGGTCATCATGTAGCAATGCTGGTATCATGTAGCAATGCTGGTCATCATGTAGCAATGCTGGTCATCATGTAGCAATGCTGGTCATCATGTAGCAATGCTGGTCATCATGTAGCAATGCAAGCCATCATACAGCAATGCTGGTCATCATGTAGCAATGCTGGTCATCATGTAGCAATGCTGGTCATCATGTAGCAATGCTGGTCATCATGTAGCAATGCTGGTCATCATGTAGCAATGCTGGTCATCATGTAGCAATGCTGGTCATCATACAGCAATGCTGGTCATCATGTAGCAATGCTGGTCATCATGTAGCAATGCTGGTCATCATGTAGCAATGCTGTTCATCATGTAGCAATGCTGGTCATCATGTAGCAATGTGAGCCGTGTCATCATGTAGCAATGCTGGTCATCATGTAGCAATGCTGGTCATCATGTAGCAATGCTGGTCATCATGTAGCAATGCTGGTCATCATGTAGCAATGCTGGTCATCATGTAGCAATGCTGGTCATCATGTAGCATTGCTGGTCATCATGTAGCAATGCTGGTCATCATGTGGCAATGCTGGTCATCATGTAGCAATGCTGGTATCATGTCATCATGTAGCAATGCTGGTCATCATGTAGCAATGCTGGTCATCATGTAGCAATGCTGGTCATCATGTCATCATGTAGCAATGCTGGTCATCATGTAGCAATGCTGGTCATCATGTAGCAATGCTGGTCATCATGTAGCAATGCTGGTCATCATGTAGCAATGCTGGTCATCATGTAGCAATGCTGGTCATCATACAGCAATGCTGGTCATCATGTAGCAATGCTGGTCATCATGTAGCAATGCTGGTCATCATGTAGCAATGCTGGTCATCATGTAGCAATGCTGGTCATCATGTAGCAATGCTGGTCATCATGCAGCAATGCTGGTCATCATGTAGCAATGCTGGTCATCATGTAGCAATGCTGGTCATCATGTAGCAATGCTGGTCATCATGTAGCAATGCTGTTCATCATGTAGCAATGCTGGTCATCATGTAGCAATGCTGGTCATCATGTAGCAATGCTGGTCATCATGTAGCAATGCTGGTCATCATGTAGCAATGCTGGTCATCATGTAGCAATGCTGGTCATCATGTAGCAATGCTGGTCATCATGTAGCAATGCTGGTCATCATGTAGCAATGTGAGCCGTGTCATCATGTAGCAATGCTGGTCATCATGTAGCAATGCTGGTCATCATGTAGCAATGCTGGTCATCATACAGCAATGCTGGTCATCATGTAGCAATGCTGGTCATCATGCAGCAATGCTGGTCATCATGTAGCAATGCTGGTCATCATACAGCAATGCTGGTCATCATGTAGCAATGCTGGTATCATGTCATCATGTAGCAATGCTGGTCATCATGTAGCAATGCTGGTCATCATGTAGCAATGCTGGTCATCATGTCATCATGTAGCAATGCTGGTCATCATGTAGCAATGCTGGTCATCATGTAGCAATGCTGGTCATCATGTAGCAATGCTGGTCATCATACAGCAATGCTGGTCATCATGTAGCAATGCTGGTCATCATGCAGCAATGCTGGTCATCATGTAGCAATGCTGGTCATCATACAGCAATGCTGGTCATCATGTAGCAATGCTGGTCATCATGTAGCATTGCTGGTCATCATGTAGCAATGCTGGTCATCATACAGCAATGCTGGTCATCATACAGCAATGCTGGTCATCATGTAGCAATGCTGGTCATCATGTAGCAATGCTGGTCATCATGTAGCAATGCTGGTCATCATGTAGCAATGCTGGTCATCATGTAGCAATGCTGGTCATCATGTAGCAATGCTGGTCATCATGTAGCAATGCTGGTCATCATGTAGCAATGCTAGTCATCATACAGCAATGCTGGTCATCATACAGCAATGCTGGTCATCATACAGCAATGCTGGTCATCATGTAGCAATGCTGGTCATCATGTAGCAATGCTGGTCATCATGTAGCAATGCTGGTCATCATGTAGCAATGCTGGTCATCATACAGCAATGCTGGTCATCATGTAGCAATGCTGGTCATCATACAGCAATGCTGGTCATCATGTAGCAATGCTGGTCATCATACAGCAATGCTGGTCATCATGTAGCAATGCTGGCCATCATACAGCAATGCTGGTCATCATGTAGCAATGCTGGTCATCATGTAGCAATGCTGGTCATCATTTAGCAATGCTGGTCATCATGTAGCAATGCTGGTCATCATGTAGCAATGCTGGTCATCATGTAGCAATGCTGGTCATCATGTAGCAATGCTGGTCATCATACAGCAATGCTGGTCATCATACAGCAATGCTGGTCATCATGTAGCAATGCTGGTCATCATACAGCAATGCTGGTCATCATACAGCAATGCTGGTCATCATGTAGCAATGCTGGTCATCATACAGCAATGCTGGTCATCATGTAGCAATGCTGGTCATCATGTAGCAATGCTGGTCATCATACAGCAATGCTGGTCATCATGTAGCAATGCTGGTCATCATGTAGCAATGCTGGTCATCATGTAGCAATGCTGGTCATCATGAAGCAATGCTGGTCATCATGTAGCAATGCTGGTCATCATGTAGCAATGCTGGTCATCATGTAGCGATGCTGGTCATCATGTAGCAATGCTGGTCATCATGTAGCAATGCTGGTCATCATACAGCAATGCTGGTCATCATGTAGCAATGCTGGTCATCATACAGCAATGCTGGTCATCATGTAGCAATGCTGGTCATCATACAGCAATGCTGGCCATCATACAGCAATGCTGGTCATCATATAGCAATGCTGGTCATCATGTAGCAATGCTGGTCATCATGTAGCAATGCTGGTCATCATGTAGCATTGCTGGTCATCATGTAGCAATGCTGGTCATCATGTAGCAATGCTGGTCATCATGTAGCAATGCTGGTCATCATACAGCAATGCTGGTCATCATACAGCAATGCTGGTCATCATGTGGCAATGCTGGTCATCATACAGCAATGCTGGTCATCATGTAGCAATGCTGGTCATCATGTAGCAATGCTGGTCATCATGTAGCAATGCTGGTCATCATGTAGCAATGCTGGTCATCATACAGCAATGCTGGTCATCATGTAGCAATGCTGGTCATCATGTAGCAATGCTGGTCATCATGTAGCAATGCTGGTCATCATGTAGCAATGCTGGTCATCATAAAGCAATGCTGGTCATCATACAGCAATGCTGGTCATCATGTAGCAATGCTGGTCATCATACAGCAATGCTGGCCATCATACAGCAATGCTGGTCATCATGTAGCAATGCTGGTCATCATGTAGCAATGCTGGTCATCATACAGCAATGCTGGTCATCATGTAGCAATGCTGGTCATCATGTAGCAATGCTGGTCATCATGTAGCAATGCTGGTCATCATGTAGCAATGCTGGTCATCATGTAGCAATGCTGGTCATCATGTAGCAATGCTGGTCATCATGTAGCAATGCTGGTCATCATACAGCAATGCTGGTCATCATACAGCAATGCTGGTCATCATGTAGCAATGCTGGTCATCATACAGCAATGCTGGTCATCATGTAGCAATGCTGGTCATCATACAGCAATGCTGGTCATCATGTAGCAATGCTGGTCATCATGTAGCAATGCTGGTCATCATGTAGCAATGCTGGTCATCATGTAGCAATGCTGGTCATCATGTAGCAATGCTGGTCATCATACAGCAATGCTGGTCATCATGTAGCAATGCTGGTCATCATGTAGCAATGCTGGTCATCATGCAGCAATGCTGGTCATCATGTAGCAATGCTGGTCATCATACAGCAATGCTGGTCATCACGCAGCAATGCTGGTCATCATGTAGCAATGCTGGTCATCATGTAGCAATGCTGGTCATCATGTAGCAATGCTGGTCATCATACAGCAATGCTGGTCATCATGTAGCAATGCTGGTCATCATGTAGCAATGCTGGTCATCATGTAGCAATGCTGGTCATCATGTAGCAATGCTGGTCATCATACAGCAATGCTGGTCATCATGTAGCAATGCTGGTCATCATGTAGCAATGCTGGTCATCATGTAGCAATGCTGGTCATCATGTAGCAATGCTGGTCATCATACAGCAATGCTGGTCATCATGTAGCAATGCTGGTCATCATACAGCAATGCTGGTCATCATGTAGCAATGCTGGTCATCATGTAGCAATGCTGGTCATCATACAGCAATGCTGGTCATCATGTAGCAATGCTGGCCATCATGTAGCAATGCTGTTCATCATGTAGCAATGCTGGTCATCATGTAGCAATGCTGGTCATCATGTAGCAATGCTGGTCATCATGTAGCAATGCTGGTCATCATGTAGCAATGCTGGTCATCATGTTGCAATGCTGGTCATCATGTAGCAATGTCGGTCATCATGTAGCAATGCTGGTCATCATCTAGTAATGCTGGTCATCATACAGCAATGCTGGTCATCATACAGCAATGCTGGTCATCATGTAGCAATGCTGGTCATCATGCAGCAATGCTGGTCATCATGTAGCAATGCTGGTCATCATGTAGCAATGCTGGTCATCATGTAGCAATGCTGGTCATCATGTAGCAATGCTTGTCATCATACAGCAATGCTGGTCATCATGTAGCAATGCTGGTCATCATGTAGCAATGCTGGTCATCATGTAGCAATGCTGGTCATCATACAGCAATGCTGGTCATCATGTAGCAATGCTGGTCATCATGTAGCAATGCTGGTCATCATGTAGCAATGCTGGTCATCATGCAGCAATGCTGGTCATCATGTAGCAATGCTGGTCATCATGTAGCAATGCTGGTCATCATGTAGCAATGCTGGTCATCATGTAGCAATGCTGGTCATCATGTAGCAATGCTGGTCATCATGTAGCAATGCTGGTCATCATGTAGTAATGCTGGTCATCATACAGCAATGCTGGTCATCATGTAGCAATGATGGTCATCATGCAGCAATGCTGGTCATCATGTAGCAATGCTGGTCATCATGTAGCAATGCTGGTCATCATGTAGCAATGCTGGTCATCATGTAGCAATGCTGGTCATCATACAGCAATGCTGGTCATCATGTAGCAATGCTGGTCATCATGTAGCAATGCTGGTCATCATGTAGTAATGCTGGTCATCATACAGCAATGCTGGTCATCATACAGCAATGCTGGTCATCATGTAGCAATGCTGGTCATCATGCAGCAATGCTGGTCATCATGTAGCAATGCTGGTCATCATGTAGCAATGCTGGTCATCATGTGGCAATGCTGGTCATCATACAGCAATGCTGGTCATCATGTAGCAATGTTGGTCATCATACAGCAATGCTGGTCATCATGTAGCAATGCTGGTCATCATGTAGCAATGCTGGTCATCATGTAGCAATGCTGGTCATCATGTAGCAATGCTGGTCATCATGTAGCAATGCTGGTCATCATGTAGCAATGCTGGTCATCATGTAGCAATGCTGGTCATCATGTAGCAATGCTGGTCATCATGTAGCAATGCTGGTCATCATACAGCAATGCTGGTCATCATACAGCAATGCTGGTCATCATGTAGCAATGCTGGTCATCATGCAGCAATGCTGGTCATCATGTAGCAATGCTGGTCATCATGTAGCAATGCTGGCCATCATACAGCAATGCTGGTCATCATGTAGAGATGCTGGTCATCATGTAGCAATGCTGGTCATCATGTAGCAATGCTGGTCATCATGTAGCAATGCTGGTCATCATGTAGCAATGCTGGTCATCATGTAGCAATGCTGGTCATCATGTAGCAATGCTGGTCATCATGTAGCAATGCTGGTCATCATGTAGCAATGCTGGTCATCATGTAGCAATGCTGGTCATCATGTAGCAATGCTGGTCATCATACAGCAATGCTGGTCATCATGTAGCAATGCTGGTCATCATGTAGCAATGCTGGTCATCATGTAGCAATGCTGGTCATCATGTAGCAATGCTGGTCATCATGTAGCAATGCTGGTCATCATGTAGAAATGCTGGTCATCATGTTGCAATGCTGGTCATCATGTAGCAATGCTGGTCATCATGTAGCAATGCTGGTCATCATGTAGCAATGCTGGTCATCATACAGCAATGCTGGCCATCATGTAGCAATGCTGGTCATCATGTAGCAATGCTGGTTTTCATGTAGCAATGCTGGTCATCATGTAGCAATGCTGGTCATCATGTATTAATGCTGGTCATCATGTAGCAATGCTGGTCATCATGTAGCAATGCTGGCCATCATACAGCAATGCTGGTCATCATGTAGCAATGCTGGTCATCATGTAGCAATGCTGGTCATCTTGTAGCAATGCTGGTCATCATACAGCAATGCTTGCCATCATGTAGCAATGCTGGTCATCATATTGCAATGCTGGTCATCATGTAGCAATGCTGGTCATCATGTAGCAATGCTGGTCATCATGTAGCAATGCTGGTCATCATGTAGCAATGCTGGTCATCATGTAGCAATGCTGGTCATCATGAAGCAATGCTGGTCATCATGTAGCAATGCTGGTCATCATACAGCAATGCTGGTCATCATGTAGCAATGCTGGTCATCATGTAGCAATGCTGGTCATCATGTAGCAATGCTGGTCATCATGTAGCAATGCTGGTCATCATACAGCAATGCTGGCCATCATGTAGCAATGCTGGTCATCATGTAGCAATGCTGGTCATCATGTAGCAATGCTGGTCATCATACAGCAATGCTGGTCATCATGTAGCAATGCTGGTCATCATACAGCAATGCAAGCCATCATACAGCAATGCTGGTCATCATGTAGCAATGCTGGTCATCATGTAGCAATGATGGTCATCATGTAGCAATGCTGGTCATCATGTAGCAATGCTGGTCATCATGTAGCAATGCTGGTCATCATGTAGCAATGCTGGTCATCATGTAGCAATGCTGGTCATCATGTAGCAATGCTGGTCATCATGTAGCAATGCTGGTCATCATACAGCAATGCTGGCCATCATGTAGCAATGCTGGTCATCATGTAGCAATGCTGGTCATCATGTAGCAATGCTGGTCATCATGTAGCAATGCTGGTCATCATGTTTTAATGCTGGTCATCATGTAGCAATGCTGGTCATCATGTAGCAATGCTGGTCATCATACAGCAATGCTGGTCATCATGTAGCAATGCTGGTCATCATGTAGCAATGCTGGTCATCATACAGCAATGCTGGTCATCATGTAGCAATGCTGGTCATCATGTAGCAATGCTGGTCATCATGTAGCAATGCTGGTCATCATGTAGCAATACTGGTCATCATGTAGCAATGCTGGTCATCATGTAGCAATGCTGGTCATCATGCAGCAATGCTGGTCATCATGTAGCAATGCTGGTCATCATGTAGCAAGTCAAGCCATCATGTAGCAATGCTGGTCATCATGTAGCAATGCTGGTCATCATGTAGCAATGCTGGTCATCATGTAGCAATGCTGGTCATCATGTAGCAATGCTGGTCATCATGTAGCAATGCTGGTCATCATGTAGCAATGCTGGTCATCATGTAGCAATGCTGGTCATCATGTAGCAATGCTGGTCATCATGTAGCAATGCTGGTCATCATGTAGCAATGCTGGTCATCATGTAGCAATGCTGGTCATCATGTAGCAATGCTGGTCATCATGTAGCAATGCTGGTCATCATGTAGCAATGATGGTCATCATGTAGCAATGCTGGTCATCATGTAGCAATGCTGGTCATCATGTAGCAATGCTGGTCATCATGTAGCAATGCTGGTCATCATGTAGCAATGCTGGTCATCATGTAGCAATGCTGGTCATCATACAGCAATGCTGGCCATCATGTAGCAATGCTGGTCATCATGTAGCAATGCTGGTCATCATGTAGCAATGCTGGTCATCATGTAGCAATGCTGGTCATCATGTTTTAATGCTGGTCATCATGTAGCAATGCTGGTCATCATGTAGCAATGCTGGTCATCATACAGCAATGCTGGTCATCATGTAGCAATGCTGGTCATCATGTAGCAATGCTGGTCATCATACAGCAATGCTGGTCATCATGTAGCAATGCTGGTCATCATGTAGCAATGCTGGTCATCATGTAGCAATGCTGGTCATCATGTAGCAATACTGGTCATCATGTAGCAATGCTGGTCATCATGTAGCAATGCTGGTCATCATGCAGCAATGCTGGTCATCATGTAGCAATGCTGGTCATCATGTAGCAAGTCAAGCCATCATGTAGCAATGCTGGTCATCATGTAGCAATGCTGGTCATCATGTAGCAATGCTGGTCATCATGTAGCAATGCTGGTCATCATGTAGCAATGCTGGTCATCATGTAGCAATGCTGGTCATCATGTAGCAATGCTGGTCATCATGTAGCAATGCTGGTCATCATGTAGCAATGCTGGTCATCATGTAGCAATGCTGGTCATCATGTAGCAATGCTGGTCATCATGTAGCAATGCTGGTCATCATGTAGCAATGCTGGTCATCATGTAGCAATGCTGGTCATCATGTAGCAATGCTGGTCATCATGTAGCAATGCTGGTCATCATGTAGCAATGCTGGTCATCATGTAGCAATGCTGGTCATCATATAGCAATGCTGGTCATCATGTAGCAATGCTGGTCATCATACAGCAATGCTGGTCATCATGCAGCAATGCTGGTCATCATGCAGCAATGCTGGTCATCATGCAGCAATGCTGGTCATCATGTAGCAATGCTGGTCATCATGTAGCAATGCTGGTCATCATACAGCAATGCTGGTCATCATGTAGCAATGCTGGTCATCATGTAGCAATGCTGGTCATCATGTAGCAATGCTGGTCATCATACAGCAATGCTGGTCATCATGTAGCAATGCTGGTCATCATGTAGCAATGCTGGTCATCATGTAGCAATGCTGGTCATCATGTAGCAATGCTGGTCATCATGTACCAGTGCTGGTCATCATGTAGCAATGCAAGCCATCATGTAGCAATGCTGGCCATCATAAAGCAATGCTGGTCATCATGTAGCAATGCTGGTCATCATGTAGCAATGCTGGTCATCATGCAGCAATGCTGGTCATCATGTAGCAATACTGGTCATCATGTAGCAATGCTGGTCATCATGTAGCAATGCTGGTCATCATGCAGCAATGCTGGTCATCATGTAGCAATGCTGGTCATCATGTAGCAAGTCAAGCCATCATGTAGCAATGCTGGTCATCATGTAGCAATGCTGGTCATCATGTAGCAATGCTGGTCATCATGTAGCAATGCTGGTCATCATGTAGCAAAGCTGGTCATCATGTAGCAATGCTGGTCATCATGTAGCAATGCTGGTCATCATGTAGCAATGCTGGTCATCATGTAGCAATGCTGGTCATCATACAGCAATGCTGGTCATCATGCAGCAATGCTGGTCATCATGCAGCAATGCTGGTCATCATGCAGCAATGCTGGTCATCATGTAGCAATGCTGGTCATCATGTAGCAATGCTGGTCATCATACAGCAATGCTGGTCATCATGTAGCAATGCTGGTCATCATGTAGCAATGCTGGTCATCATGTAGCAATGCTGGTCATCATACAGCAATGCTGGTCATCATGTAGCAATGCTGGTCATCATGTAGCAATGCTGGTCATCATGTAGCAATGCTGGTCATCATGTAGCAATGCTGGTCATCATGTACCAGTGCTGGTCATCATGTAGCAATGCAAGCCATCATGTAGCAATGCTGGCCATCATAAAGCAATGCTGGTCATCATGTAGCAATGCTGGTCATCATGTAGCAATGCTGGTCATCATACAGCAATGCTGATGAACCTGTCACGTGATGACAAGTATCATCAAGGCCTATAGAGCCGGCCGGTTCGAGGTGTTTCCCAGGGTTCAACATGCGCTGGATGATTTACGCACAGGAATGTGTCCCCGGGCAGCCGAACGAGTAGAAGTGTAGAGTAGTTCTCAGCGCTACCGCCAGGTCTACCTGGTTTCCACGAACGGCTGATTGATGGTGACGGATACCTCCACGGATATTAATCACGCCAGAACAACTAATTCAACTTACGTCAGATTCAAACTCCGTTCCGAATGTAAACCTTCAATCAAGATAATTCAGACTACTTATATGTGAGGGAATTCTAAAAGTGGGATATAATAAATCCATGAAGGCATATATTCTTCTCTGGTGTTATTATTCTCATATAAATTAGTAGGATAATGATTCTTTTTGATTGTAAAATCGGAGGGAAATTAAATGTTTTTTTCATATTTGCCAACGCAGCGTTGCAAGATTTGGATAGTTACGTGTTCCGAGATTCGGAGTTGAAAATAATTGAATAAGAGGGATAGAAGATCCAGAGGGGTGTTCACGCCTGATTGACTTATTGGTGACGTCATTGGGGAATGTTGTAAATGTTTGGCCTCGGGGCCGGGTTGGAATAGCGTAAACTTGGGGCTGTGATATCGCAACATCCGTGTACTTCGAACTGCTTCAGATGTGCCTAATGGATGGAACAAGTGTTCACATAGCCAGTGTGGTTTTGTCCATCGTTCCATCATGGCCTGGAGATGGAAATCACTGTGGGATAGATTAGTAGAAAGAGAAACTATGTGGTACAAGTCACATCGAATATGAATTGGTGAATAACATTCATGAGTTAACATTGATTAATTCGAAGTAATATCAAGAAAAGTGTACGTCATTAATACTCTGTTTTCCACAAAGTAGGCCCGAGTTGCTCGATGTTTCAACTGCGATGAACCATACCTTTGAAATCATAATTAACTCATTCATTGAGAGAGAATAACAAACATTTTAAAAAAGACCCAAAATTTAAAAAACTCCAGAAAAAAGTCTCAAAATATAGACTCAAAAACTCCGGTACTGAAGTTGAGCAATCTTTGTTCACTATTCATATTTCCCCCTTGACGTCAAAACCAAAGCGGGACTAACGATTTTTCCACGGCACTAACGGACACTAACGCAGCACTAATGAATGCTGTTGGTATTCTCAAGGTCGGAGATATGTGAGGGGCTGGCGTGAAGTTCGACCCTCACATTGACAACGCGTCGTAGCGG
This sequence comes from Brachyptera risi, assembly GCA_964007535.1. Taxonomy (NCBI): domain Eukaryota; kingdom Metazoa; phylum Arthropoda; class Insecta; order Plecoptera; family Taeniopterygidae; genus Brachyptera; species Brachyptera risi. The sequence continues at coordinate 1,569,393 of OZ023332.1, forward strand.
TGAAGCCGAAGCGGTACTGACGATTTTTTCATGGCACTAACGGGCACTGACGTAGCACTAACGTATACCGTTGGAATTTTCAAGATCGGTGATATGTGAAGGGCTGGTTCTGAAAATTGAATTCGTCATGACGGCGAAACTAAAGTGGCACTAAAGAAAATTTTCACGGCACTAACGGGCACTAACGTAGCACTAACGAATGCCGTTGTAATTTTCAAGATCGGAGATATGTGAGGGGCTGGCGTGAAGTTGGCCCCTCACATGGACAACGCGTTATAACAGCGAAACCAAAGCGGCACTAACGAAAAATTATACGGCACTAACGGGCACTAACGTAGCACTAACGAATGCTGAAATAATATTTCCATATTCTGACATGTGAGGGGCCAACTTCACGGACGTGATCCAAGCACAAGTATACTAGGTGTTCTCCGCTCAAGGCCACGCCCCCTTCTCCCCAGGGTGCAGTGACTAGGCGCCCGTGGGACATCACCTCTCAGCAGGGCGAGATCTTGCCGTGGAAATACCAACATAAGTGTCATGTGGAGAAATCAATAATCGAAGGAATCAATACGTTAATTTAATCAATATGAATACAAAAAGACAAGACAAAAATAACGATCATACCAAAATTTCGAACCTTCAAATTAAAACGGGACAGAAGGGGGATTAAACCATGATGATGGAGACGATTGAAGAGACAATCTGCATTGGTCAACTGTTCAATATGAAGTGGCCGAGTGGTAACACACTGAACCGTCATTCGGGAGACCGGGGTTCGATTCTCGCCATGGTCGACCATCCTGACAGGGATTTTAGTGGTTTCCCTCTGTTGTTCAGGTTGATACTGGGATGGTTCCTTACCAACAGGCCACGACCGACTCCTTCCTACTATCCAGAAACACCTAATAAAATCACCTTTCATCTCATCATCCCATCATCTCATTCATCATCCACCGACGCCAATAGATCGTAGCCATCATTATAGTGCGTCGTTAGAACAAGTGAAGAAAAGAACCTATAGTAAGTAAGCCTACAAACCATGGTGACGTCATCACGGCAGTAAGCACGTGATTATCTATAGTTAGGCTCGGTTTCACGAGCAGGTTAGTTATAGTAAGCAGTAGCTGGCGGATTAACCTCGGTTAAATGTGCAAGTTAAGTACCTCAACTGATAGTTAGTGGATTAGTATTTAACTATAAGATTCATGAAACTGGCTCTTTGTCAATCTGTGTTCGGTAGCCTCTGTGGTCCGTCCTCTCAGCCATCCCCAATGTCGTTACAAGACAGCAGCCTGGAAGTGAGAGTACCCGGGGGTCGAAGTGGGCCCGTTATTGGATGAGCGAAGCGAAGACACAATTTTACCATACCCGTAAAAAAAGTACTTTTTTTTTCGTGCTCCACAGGTCAGACGAAAATTCAAAATTAGTTGAAACTTGGCACACACAAGTATCATTATCTAATTTGATACTGTATAGTTTTGAGGCGAGATCGGTTGAACCACTTCTGAGAAAACTCATTTCAAAGTTTTCAAAAATCTCATTAGAATAACCCAGAGAAAGAATAAAGAGTTCAAATTCTCGGGGAATTTTGATCTGATAATGATACACATTATTCCGAACTTTCACTCAAATCGGATCAGCCGTTTTGATGTAAAAAAAAATAATGAAATTTATATAAATTATTCAAAGCTAATAAGATACCCATCAAATCCAAGCTACAGGTGACAACACTTAATTGTAAATGATTGAAACTAAGCCTTCTTCATTATCATAGAAATTCATAATGGAAAATAAGATGGCAGTGATGTGACGGTTTGGATCTCGAGGTGTATATATATATATATATATATATATATATATATATATATATATATATATATATATATATATATATATATATATATATATATATATATATATATATATATATATATACATATATGATAACCAATCTAAAGATGAGTTGATATGCTCCAGCTCATCCATCAACGCGGAAACACATACCGCGTTTGCCAAGTAATTATGAGTGTGAACAATGATTGGGATATTGAAGAGTTGGTCTCAACTGTGGTCTTATAACTTCAAGTCTGTGTAACTTGAAGACTAGATGAATAGAATGTACACTGAAATGTTGATTTCTTCATTTCGAGTGCGTTTTGTGCCACCCTGAAGAGTCGGGTCCATCACTATTCGTGCTGACAGAAATAATGGTTCTGTTTCCATCAGGTTGGACATCCTTATATCTCTTAAGATCGTCCCTCTTTGATTTCAATCGAAATCCAATCATTCAATTGGTCCGTCGGATCGTTAGGGCTAAAAACAAACAGCGCCATCCAGTGATAGATTCTCGTCCGGAAAATTCTGTTTCTTTTTTTTACATCGGGTTTTAACGACGCACTGTACTGATAACTACGATCTATTGGCGTCGGTGGATGATGAATGAGATGATGGGATGATGAGATGAAAGGTTATTTTATTAGGTGTTTTCGATGGTGGGAAGGAGTCGGTCGTGGCCTTTTGATAAAGAACCATCCCAGTATCAACCTGAACGACAGAGAGAAACTACGAAAAAACCCTGTCAGGATGGTCGACCATGGTGAGAATCGAACCCCGCGGTCTCTTGAATGACGGTTCAGTGTGTTACCACTCGGCCACGCGTCTCGGTATAGTTCAGTTTCATCAAGTGACTATTATTATTCAATCTGTCATTCAGAAGGGTTTGTCGTTGTCAATCAACTAGGAAAACGCTATATACGCGTTGTTAGACGAGCGGAAAGTAATAGTATGTCGACTTCATTGTCAAATTTTTGCCTAAATTCGCCAATTGGGTGACATTTGAGTTATAAATGGGTGAGAACGGCTTCGAGTGGTACCAATTTACCGCATTTTATGTTTTTTCTTCAAAAAGGCTGACCTGATCAAGCTGAGAATCTCCAGGAATGTGTGTGCAAATTCAATTCAACTTCACACAAAATTTCATTTTTTTTGGAATAAAAATTTTTTTCCGTCGTGTTATTCTAATGAGTATTTTTAAAATTCGTAAAATTCATAACAGAATGAGTTATTATCCGATAATGCCACAAAACTATGAAGATCTAAGTTAGATGAGGAACCATGATGAAAAAAAGTTTGAAGTTGATAGCTGTAGCCGTTTGACCTGTGGAGAACCGACAAAAAACCTAAAAACAAAAAAAAAACATAAAAACGAACACCAATATTTTTCAGTATGTCAAATTGAATCCTCGCTGAAGCTCGTCTAATCAGAGGTCGAATATCAGATCAGTCTACAATCAAGTCACATCCAGCATCATTACGGGTTCAATCGAGTCATTTCAAAGGCTATTATCGACTCGCGAGGAAGTGACCTCTTCCCGTGGGACGATTCCACGGTCGGGTCGAATGTACAAAAGTGTCGGTTCACAGCAACATAATCACCGCTATCTTTTATGATGTTTGGCATCGTGCATGATTCCTAATTAGAAATTACCTCTTAACTTTTTAATGCGCATTCCGACCGTTTTCTCACCAGCTATATACTTTTCCCTTTTGCACGCGGCCCTGATTAACGTGCATTGCCTGTATCATTGCACTAAGCTGGCCGCTCGCCCAAACCTATACTTTACTTCACTCACTTTCTGCTACGTTTTTTACCCACAACTATAATTTTCTACGACAGGGTCTATGTGGATATAGGTGGCTATATACTTTGAGACCATATAAACAACCCATAGGTAAGATGGTCATCAACAATAAATATATATATATATATATATATATATATATATATATATATATATATATATATATATATATTTATATATATATATATATATATATATATATATATATATATATATATATATATATATATATATATAAATATATATATATATATATATATAAGAGAAGAGATATCTTTTCTGTGTTAAATTTTTATACTGCCTACTGGAAAAAAAGTTTTTTTCTCAAGAGATCAAATTTCGTATTAGGTTTCACACCGTTGGCTGGCGCCGGCCGCAGCGTGCAGTAAAGAGCTAGCCATGTCGCGGGCGGGTTGCTTGGTTTCCACAGATTAATCAACTAGAAACTGAGAGGAAATCTCTCAGACGTCTTGATAACTGGAAGGGTCAAGTTGTTGGAATACATGAGAATCTGTGACTGGACGCATGAAGGAAATATCTCAGATAAAATCACACTGAGCCAGGTGTAGGCCTACCTCTCTGTAGTGCATGGTCTCGATGATATGGATTTTGATAGATTTTGAAAGTTACAATATATTAAATACCCCTAATATATCCATGGCCTCGATCGGGGAACAAGGAGGCTGTATCAAGTTTCGATCTTATACACACAAACACAGCTGTATTTCGAATGTGCACTTCTAGAGCAGTGCACGTCATAGGCCTACATTTTTCACGAAATATCATGAAATCATATTTTCAACAATGGCTCACACGTGATCACTTATCATGTGTGGCATGCATGAAATTGAGTGTACTAGGAAAACGCTATATACGCGTTGTTAGACGAGCTGAAAGTAATAGTATGCTACTTCTTTGCCAAACTTTTGTCTACATTCGCCAATTGGGTGACATTTAAGTTAGAAATGGGTAAAAACTGCTTCGAGTGGTACCAATTTAGCACATTTTATGGTTTATCTTCGAAATGGCTCACCCGATCAAGCTGAAAATTTTCAGAAATGTGTATCAAAATTCAATTCAACTTCACGCGGAATCTCAGTTTTTTTGAAAATAAAAATATTTTCTTTTTTTTCCCGTCGTATTATTTTAATGAGCATTTTTGAAATTTCTTAAATTCTTAAAAAAAAGTTACCATCCAATAATGACACAAAACTAAACAGATCTGAGTCAGATAAGGAACCATTATGAAAAAAAGTTTGGAGCTGATAGCTGTAGCCGTCTGACCTGTGGAAAACCGACAAAAAAACATTTAAAAAAAAACATAAAAACGAACACCAATTTTTTTCAGTATGTCAAATTGAATCCTTGCTAAAGCTCTTCTTATTATTCCTATACTGACTGGAACATGCCCAGAAAGGGATCGCTTCTATCGAATACATTCATGAATTGATGCATCAATACTGAAAATGTTATTTCGTTATCTCATAAAAGCATGTATCCAGTAAGTGAGTGTATAGGCCTACTACTATATAGTCTCCATCATATCTTATCAATAAATAATGCAATTACACTGTCATGTGCTATCACATCGCATTAAACACGAGAGAAAAACATAGTTATTGGATGAGCTTTGTTTGATGACTCCATTTCACCAGCCGACAGGTTGTATCTCATCCGTCAGTCCTCCCTATACAGGCAGAAAGAATCAGAGCTACGTCGATAAAGAGACAAGTTGTTTGATCGACATGGATTAAGAGTATTGGTTCAGACAGAGTGATCAAGATACAAAGTGTGATGATTGCTACGCGTCACTCAAATGAAACCAGTCCTCGTATTGTTTGCACGGAGTCCTTCTGACAACTCACATCATAGGTAATTGCAGATATTCGCCCTCGAAATGGATGCATATGTTCACCATCACGATAAGTGTAGTTTGAATTACCCCAACTTTTCCCCAATTGCTATGGTGTAACCTGGAAAGAGGATTTCTTCAAGTGACTTCCCAGGTTCTTGTGAATAGGTCCCCCAACTTCAGTGACAGTTGGTTCCACTCCAACTTCTCTATAGTTGCTATGGTTACCTGGCAGTGATGCGTCTTTAACCCAGGTGAACCGAATTCTGTCTGTTTTCCATAGATTTTGGCCAAGTATTAAATCACGACACCCAAGAGTCAAGACTCTCTTTAATGTTACTCAGGCACGATAACTCAATCTTTTTCTCTGTACCGTCTCGCACTACTTTGCACTACCTGGCACTACCTGGTACTACCTCCAAGACTGCGAAGCAGCCACCTAGACAGTTTTCCACGAACTTCTGTTAACAGTTATAAAAAGTACAACACAACACGTTTCTTGCCATAAATGCGAAAAAACCCTCCCCTTGTGGGTGTACAAAACTGTCTAAGACATCAACATCACCCTACCAAAACCTCGGCAACAAAGAAGTATCTATTATATGAACTACAAAGTATAGAATCTGAAAGTACATCGATCCCCATTGAAATATACGCCCGTTTCGACCTCAAAATATTACCTCCACATGTATATCGGCAATGTTTAATAACATGTTACATGGGTCCGGTCCACCCACCGCCGCCTCCGAGGGTGACCTCTAATTGGCGGTCGTCGTCTCGGCCCGGGTCAGCACGGCCTGGCGGCGTCTCTTGGAACCCTCGAGGGTCGCCGCTCCAGACAGGCCTAGCCGTCGGGTACAGTTGGTGATTTACAAGTTTTTATCTAAAAACGTGATTCGACCATCGTTTAAACACATATACTAGATAAACAGATTGTGAGAATTCTCTAGGGTTGTGATCACTGTGAGCTGGGCCTATAATTATTATCTTTTAGAAACAGCGTTTTGCTTCAACCTTTCTAATTTGTTGAATTATATGAAATAATAAACTAAATGTGGGATCATGTAAAGTCGTCTGGTATCAAATGGTATTATAATGACCGGGCCTGGCGTCTATAGCTGATACGCCTCCGTGTCTTGAATACGATCCATCTAGCGTATCAACAACACACCCTAGGCCTAACTGGGATAATAGCCACTACAAAGACAATGTGGCCATTTGCATTCAGGGAATATCAGAACCATGGAAACTTGTCATCATGGAAGTTATTATTTTGGTTGACACCTGATTAAATAACCTTTCACCTCATCATCCCAACATGTCATAGGCCTATATCATTCAACGAAGCCAGAAGATCGTGGTCATCAGTACAGAGCGTTGATCAAGCTGATATGGATCGAATCACATATATATATATATGTATATATATATATATATGTATATATATATATATATATTTATATATCATTATTATTTATGTATTTAATATCAATGCTTATAGGCCTATATTTGAATGAATATATATTTGAATAAATATATATATATATATATATATATATATATATATATATATATATATATATATATATATATATATGTATATATAATACATATATATAAATATATATATATATATATATATATATATATATATATATATATATATATATATATGAATATATATATATATATATATATATATATATATATATATATTCATATATAAATATATATATATATATATATATTCATATATAAATAAATATATATATATATATATATATATATATATATATATATATATATATATATATATATATATGAATATATTTAACTTGAATATATAAATATGTATATATATATATATATATATATATATATATATATATATATATATATATATATATATATATATATATATATATAACATAACCTGTAGAGTATTGTGAATAGTTCGGTCGAGTGTGGATCCCGTGATATCGTGTCCACACGGAAGAACTGGCTGCAAACAATGTCGGCTAAATGCAGATAGATGCATGAAAAATGCATTCAAGACAAATGAAGTAGCCAACAAAAAACACCTAAACCAGCAATTTTCTGTTCGAATCGTGCGAGCTACTGCGCTTTTCTCACTCCACTAATCTCTCACTTCTTGATACAATCTCCATCAAATAAATGACCACATTAACATTCTCCAGCTGAGAATCAAACGCCCCCTCATTTCACGCTGCTTTTCCTATTTAAAAATATCAAAAAGAGGGCGGATTTCTAATTTATTATTTGTACCTAGCTAGTTGTGGTTATTAATGTATCGTACGACCAGGGTCAGCTCATCTCTTGCCCACAGTTCAATTACTTGTATGAATAAGGACGTTGCAATTTCAAAAAAAACTTCTCGAATTTCTTATATTGACCCGCTCGTTCCATTATTTAACGTCATCCTTCTATCACCTTTTGGGAATGGCTTGCTACTTTTTCCTTCCTACTGTTATTCTCACCACTCAAAACACGCCTACTTATTAAGACCGAAAGCTGGCCGACTGAAAGAAATAAAAACAAAATCGTAAAATGTTCATTATAATTTTTTTGTAAACAAGGTTACGAACCTATGTTAGTATAGTCTATATAATATAAAAGTTTTATTTTCGAATTATGACACGTTATATAGCTTTCAGTGGCCCTGGCACATCATTAAAACTAGGCAAGGTCAACTTCTTGGAAAACTGTATTCATTTGTTCTGCGGATCAACTTACATTGTGGGACGGATTATACGCGGAGGAAAGGACACCCAACAAGTGAGTTGGACTATAATAGTCATGACAAACTATGTCATGTGTAGACAGGGTAGGCCTAATAGTCCCGCTCAAGACGTTTGCATAACTTGCATTCATAAAACAAACCTGACTGATACATTCGAATCGAATTGAAACCACACACGCCGTTTGATTGGTTGGTTTATTGGCGACCCAGTTCCAGGTTCTGTCAACAGGTCATCAAGGACAATTATCCTTCAATATGAGGCAATTGAACAAGTACGACAGAAGTCTCAGGATGGTCACGGAAAAGGAAAAAGGAGAGAGGAAAAGTTTATTGGCCTCATAAAATCAATGCACTTTAGTTTGTTATTTGCACATAAAACCCAAGCATGAAGTTTGGGTGATTTATTTATGTTTTGAATAAATATTCATCTCTTCCACATCGAGGAACGCTCGAGTTTTTCACAATAATTAGCATATAATACAATATAAACACGCCTATTGGAGAAGATATCAAGGTATAACTGTCTACTTCGATACTGGCATGCAGTAGGCCTAACAATCAATTGTCTGAAGAAATACATCCTCTAGGCCTATATGTACACAATTAGTCTCTGAATGATTGAACCATATTGAAGACGGTTGTTATACGAAATGCAAGCGACACAACTTACTGCTCTAATCTGAGAGATCTGTTAGTGAACCGTGGTTACGTGAACCAATCAAATACTGTCGAGTGATTATTATTTGTACATTGTCCTTCTTTGGCCTATCGGCTACAACCCGTAGTTTGGTTCCCTCTGGAGTCTTCTTGTACTGGCGACATGGCCGGCTGGCGACATGTTGGTGGGTGCTGACTGGTGGGCGAATGATGAACCACGCGAGAATGCAGGCCACATTCTCGTCCACACGCAATAATAATGATAACGATGACGATTTTGATGAATGAATAAATACACATAGATTAGTTATATACACTGGAATGTTTTCCCGTAAAAACTATCGCTTCATAATGTCAGCAATCGTGAAACCCGTGGTTTTCCTGACGGGGGGCGGGGGAGGCGGGGGCGAGGTGCGCTGCTGCGAGGTCACCGAGAGGTCAAGCAGAGTGCTGCCGGGGTCAGCCAGTGGCCGGTGACCGACCAGATCGGCCGGACTGATCGTGTCGCAGTGAGTCATCTCGTGACGCTTCAGGTCGCAGTGCCGCCGGAAGAGCTTGTCGCACGCGGAACAGTTGTACGGCTTGAGGTCGGTGTGCGTGAGGAGATGCGTCTTCAGGTTGCTCCTCTGGTTGAAGCTGCGGCTGCACACCGGGCACTTGTGCGGCGACTCTTCCAGATGGAGGATCTTGTGCACGGCCAGGGTGCGAGACTGACAGAAACCTTTGCCGCATTCCCCGCACTTGAACGGTTTCTCCTTCGAGTGGATATATCTGTGGTCTCTGAGGTGGTCCTGCCTCCTGAATGCCTTCAGGCAGATGTCGCACGAGTAGGGCCGCTCGTCGGTGTGCGTCCTCTCGTGGATCAGCAGGTTGTAAGACTTGGTGAACTGACGGTTACAATATTTACAAATGAACTGTTTCTTGGGCCGGGTGGAAGTGGTTCGAGGGCCACCGCCCCCATGGCCCGGGCGGCCGACACCCGTGGCACCCTTCACCGCCGGCGGGACGTTGGTCGGCCGCATCATCGGGCCCGGAGGAAGGACGCCGCCGTACACGCGTCCAGACGCCGCGGCGGCCGCAGCTCGGTTGTAGATCGCGTTCCTCAGCCACTGGTTCATCAACATGGCCGGCAATCCCACGGGATAGCCCTCCGGCGTCGGGAAGCCTTGCACATATGGCATGGGCGCCGCCTCCATTGATGGCAGTCGACTAGTGAACGAGTTCTTGCCGGTGTACTCATGGTGGATGTCCATGAACGGCCTGAAGGCGGACGTCTCTTGCTTCCTCAGGAGTTGCATGCTGAACGGCAGGGTGTGTGGGGGCTGTGGGGGCAGCCAGTAGTTCTGCGGGGGCGGCGGCGGGTAGGGGTGAGGCGGCGACATGTGCAGCTGCTGCAGTTCGACGTCGCTCGAGCAGTCGCTGCGGGCGTCGTCGTCGAACGGGAAGCGGCTGGCGAAGCGGGCGTCTTGCGACGTCGGCGTGTGGGGAGGCGTGAGCAGAGGGGACGACGCGTGCTCTTCCTTGATCGTCACTGGGGAACCTGGAGACGAACAGGAGTGGTATTAGTCTCGTATTGACGATGGACGACAAATAGAAAGACTTATTAGCCTACATATAAGATCGAGCTCATAGGCCTATACTACAGTGTATGAAATGTTATATTCCCGCAGCCAATGCAGTGTTAGTCTCAATTTATGTTAGCCTCGTAAACGATGGTTTCAAATGAGAATATATGGAATACAAAATTGAGCTCAGGCCCTGTATAGGCCCAAATATACATACAGTGTATAATGGAATCAAATAAAAAGGTCTTGATAAAACGATGCAACCCAATGTATACGTTCAATTGTTCAAGAACATGGTCAATAAAACGCGTGGTTTAAAACATGTATTAAGGGAAATATTACGGCACTTGACAGGTGAGCTTGGCTCGACACGAATAGGCCAATCACTGAGGCCTGCTTCTTGACAGTATTCCCCACTTGAACAGTCGGCACATTATCACCAATCAGAAGCTCTAACATTTGAAACCACGCAGGCCGAAACATAAACTTACTCAATGGTTTTGAAATGGAACCCATTTTAATTTATTGAGATTATTTTAAATATTATTTCACATATTATTATCATTATTGTTAATTATTAATGGATTCACTGGATATCATATAATGTTATAAGGCCCAGTTTTACCAATCTTATTAAGGGTGCTAATCCACTAACTATTAATTAAAGGTACGAAAATAACATATGTAACCTAGTGGTGATAACAAGTTAATTTCCGCTTGATCCAGTTTCGTAAAACCAGACCTAAGCCACTTTCATAAGTTAGTTAGCTGATTATTGTTAACTGCTAACCATTCCGATTTCCTCGGAAGAGGGTTGGAGGAATTATTGAATAAATAAATGAATAAATTAATTAATAGAACTTCAAATTTTTCACGAAATTCAGAATCTCAAATTCCTCACGGTATCCAACTTGGATGGTTAATCGATGAGGATAAATTATCATTAAAATGGAAAAGCGGGCATCTAATACGCTATGATAAGACTTTTATCTGCGGCGGTGAGTTATGGTCACAGACAGCGCAGTCCTGGTGTTGAAGTTCATTGGTTTCAAATGATTAAAATGGGGTGGTAAGATCGCCCTTGTGGTGCCCCGTCCAAACGATCCTACCTTTCATCCATAGCCTTGATTGGGGAACAATGATTTTGTATCAAGTTTCGATGTTATTGAAAAAAGATATAAATATATATATAAATATATAATATGAATTACCGTCAACGTAACCACCCTTGAGAAGTGATTGAATAATACGTGATTCTCGCTGGGAAGAAGAAGCGAATGGATAGAACGCAAGTAGGTGGAGGTGACATAATGTCGCGTGTGGGCGACATATTTGGCAGTCATCTCATCGTAAGTCGACCTTATTGAGAGAAATCATGACTCACCTCCAACAACAAACTGATGCTGCGGTCCATTCCGTTGATCACTACTCGATGCCACACCTGCTGCCATCTAACACTACCTTCTCAAACCACTTCTCACACAAAATAAAACAACTACAAAACAATTCACTCGCGCGGGGTGGGGGTGGGGGGGGATGGGCAAGAAAGAGGGAGAGAAAAAACTACGTAAACTATCAACAAATATTAATATCGCACGAAAATACTGTTGCAAGTTGGACCCTCTGCGACATCCAAGGGTGGACTAAAGTAACAGACCGTAATGTGAACTATCAGAGCCCCACTACTGCGACGCGCAAGCGCATCGAGCTGTCGGGTGGGCGGGGCTTGATGACACGAGCTCTCTGATTGGTCGACAGTTTAATAGGCAACCTCCCATTTGATAGCTCGTATGCGCTCGTCTTTTTATCGGGAGCATTATTATTAATACGACTGCCGACAGGGGATTACATTGGTGGCCTCAGCTCCTACAAGACATGATGGCGGCCGACTAGTTTCAACATTTGACAAGACACTTTATTCTTATGAAAGAGTTTCAAATGACAAATATTGAGATGACTGAACTATTATTGGAACACGTTTATAACGGAGAAACGCAGTAAAGATCATTGATGTGGTTACTTAATTCTTCGTGTGATAATGCATGGAGTTTAGTCACTGTCACTTTGATAAAGGAATTGGAAAACTTTTCCCACTGAGAGAACCAAAGCCTCGAGTAGACATTCTGGTTTGCTAATTTCGAAGCTTGATTTAGTTGATACTGAAGTTGACTTATTGGGTGTCTTTTGAGGGTGACCATGGTCACGGTCCTGATGATAAGGCCAATGTTATGATGCACTGCAAGCCATCAAGATATTTGTTTCGTGCCTCCTATAATGCACCTATCCTATACACACAGCGTGTGAGCTCATTGCTTTGAGATAATAACAATCATTAATGAGGTAATCGCGATTAACTTCAGCAACCACTTTCAATTAAAAGTTAGTTTCTTTTTTTCAATCGGGTGATACATTAGCCTGAAATAATCCTACATTTAAAGTTGAGATACGTGTTCCACCTACAGTAGTCGCCCTCAGTAGCTCAGTCAGCTAAGGCACCGTTCTAGTAATTGCAGTCATGGTTGGGCGTGGGTTCGAGTACCGCTCGGAGCGATGTTTTTACCCATCAATATCACCTGCTCAATCGACAAATGATCGGATCCTAAAGAATCAACCTGAACATGTAATTATCTGTGGACTCTCTGGATCAAACCAAGTGACATATTCCATCGCTTAGTTCAAAAATGATTCTTTTCTCAATCTAAATGGTTCATAAGAATCCGTTGTGTGTATGATTTGCTTGAATACATAATGTTATGTACCGGTAATGGTTGATGATCTATTTGGATTAATTAATGGATGAAATCAAATGACATGACTGCTCAAGGATGTTATAGTTTCATCTGATTCGATCCATTCCTATTTTGATAGTTGTTGTGCACAACAACTATCAAAATAGGAATGGATCGAATCAGATGAAACTATAACATCCTTGAGCAGTCATGTCATTTGATTTCATCCATTAATTAATCCAAATAGATCATCAACCATTACCGGTACATAACATTATGTATTCAAGCAAATCATACACACAACGGATTCTTATGAACCATTTAGATTGAGAAAAGAATCAGCGGAATTTCCATTCTGAATAAAGTTATAGAAAATCTTATACAAATGCCTGCCCATACCTATACATATATTCATTGAATACTGAATACACTAGATACAACTAAGTTAATGTGGATGTTGAAAAAAAAATTATATGAAACAACATCTTCATACTTGAAAACCACCCACAATATTTCAAATATCACCGTGATTGGTCTTTTGGCAGGCGCTAGGGGCACTATCACAAGTTTTTTTTGTAGAATTTCGTAGGAAATTTAGTCTAAAAAGTGATTTCATCAATTTGATAGGAATTTTAGCCTTGAAAGGATCTATTGCCATTTTGAGAAACCATTTGTATACTGATCACATTCATAGCATAATTATTCTTATTTTTTATTTGAATTATTTTTATATTATTTTCATATCTCTGTTCATATTATTACTTTTTCATATCGGGCCACTGTTTATTACTCTCTCATTATTTCCTACAATCATTTTTCATCAATCATTCATGTGTGATTTATTATCATTATGTGTTTTTTCTACTTCATTAATTTTGTATTTGATCATTATTATGTGTCAAAAGGCAATCATGTATACCATGACATAGTCTAATAAAGATTTATATATAAATACGAGTAACTGTGATTAGGCCTACAATTAATCAACACTTGCCTTTTTCTTGGATTTTACATTTTCATTGATATTTCACTCCACGATATACCAACACTCAATCTCTTCCGGTCTACCTGGCCAATCAATTCTCCAATTCTGCTACACAGATACTGTCAAGGTATTATTTCACGGTAATGTTGAATTATATTCCTTCCTATAGTGGACAAGTGCCGTTCTTAAAGAGTTACTGTGGTCATCAGTATACAGACAGGCTGGATGATGTTCTTCATAAGCCCACAATGTCATGATATCATTAGGTCTACAACAATTGATAAAATGTCCAACTCACCCAAATATCTATGAGTATAGGTTCTTTTAAGCGGGCTTCTTGTTTATAAATTAAGATTAAACATCACAATTGAAATCGCTCTCTTGAAAAAAAAAAAAATTCTTGCGATCAATTCCATTTTACCTTAAAACGTTTAAAATTGCTGATGTATATATTTATAGATTCAAGATATTGGTTCCATGTATTGTTAATTTAGTATTATGATATTGTTATAAAACTATATGTTTAAATGTATGTTTGTAACTGAACAAGAATAAAATGATATTCAAATTGAAATTGGAATTGAATTATATTAGTGTAGCCTGATCAGGAATGAGTCCATGAGAACCTGTCTTTAATTGTACAAATGCTCACGTGAATCGCGACTACAGATTATGATTCGTATCAAATAATCTGATTGAGTCTCAGAATCTCCGAAGCTACATTAGGAAAAACTTGTAAACTTCTTCCAGTATTATCATTATTCCGACTTTTGAATGATACCTATCACATCGTAAATCTCTGTCAAACGCGGTGCTGTATATTAGTGGGGAGTTATTTATACAGGCCTACACTATATATACGCTTGTCCAGGATAATGTGTGGGAAATATGTCACTGATATTATTCCGGGACAAAGGGGAGTGTTTTATGGTCCTTCAAGCTATTCTAGCTTTCTTCTGTCCTGTTCGGCCTACCTTTCCTTCCTTCCATTATATACACGGCAGCTATTGTGGGCAATGTTGGAACACTTTCAGGTTATAACAATGGAGAGGGTTGTGTCGATGGTTGTACAGTGGTTAACCGGAAGAATGTATTGATCCAACTCCTCCATTAGAAACAATGCACCACATTCGGGCAAACACTTTTCAAATGAAATTTCTCCAGAAAAACTCAGATTTGTTCTGAATGTGAACATAGGCCTATGTAGGCCTATGGATCATGATACACACATATATATATATATATATATATATATATATATATATATATATATATATATATATATATATATATATATATATATATATATATATATATATATATATATATATAAAATAAACTATGGGAAAACGCGGGATGCGCGTTGTGAGATGAGTTCAGAAGTATAGAATTGTACACTGAAAGATAGTTTGTCAGCTCAGTCCACATCCACAGACATTGGATCACTTCAAACGTTTAAGAACCCTACCGGAATCAATCATATCACGGCCTCCCTGTTCATTCATAACTGATTTCAATCGTTTTAATTTAATTGATGACACTTGTTGCTATATATTTAATTGGCTTTGTTTGAAGTGAAAGTACGTTTTGAATGCGTTTTCTCCGTTATTTCTCATTCGATTGTTGCAAAAATCTCTGGGAAGGTGTATAATATTATTATTCATATTCGGCGAAAATTTGAGAGTTTTTGAAGAATTCTTATTAATTATTTTTTTTTGGTTTTTTCAAGTATTTTTCCTCTGGGTTATTCTCATGAGGATTTCTAAAAAAATCCGATTTTCTTCCGGAATAACCTTCTGAACCATTTTTCTGAAAATCAATCCCAACCTATTCTGTTTTTTTTTTTTTTTAATAACATCGGAACTTGGTACAAAATCATTGTTCTCCAATTAAGGCTATGGATGAAAGATAGGATCGCTTGGACGGAGCACCACGACGGTGATCTTACCACCCCATTTAGATTAATTAGAACTAATGGTCTTCAACACCAGGACTGCGCTGTCTGTGACCATAATTTTTCGCCGTAGATGAAAGTCTTTCAATATAAAGTCTTCTAGTATATTCTGGTATGACATAAATATGCTGTAGAAAGAGTTCCAAGTATGTTTTTCCTGACCTGTATGACGCGCACAAAATCACAAACAAACATCAAAACGAAGCCCATTTTTCTCCGGTATGTGGAATGGAATCTTCGCAACGCTCATCCAAAAAAATGTTACGCAATTTTTAATAACTGTTCCGACAAAAATGATTCAATGAACGTTTTTTTCTGTCGAATTGTCAAATAATGATAATAATAATAATAATAATAATAATAATAATAATAATAATAATAATAATAATGATAATAATAGTTAATTCACAGAATACTCATTTACAAGTTATGTTCCGTTAGGATAATACAAATGTTCAGGCCTTGAATACTAGTTCATCAATATCATAAAACTAATAATAACAAAATAATAGCAAATGAATGATATTGCCAAGATCCAAGATTGACGTCACTCAAGATTTGATGGTAATATATAACTGTAATATAGTAATATAACTGTAATAGGCCTATAGTAATATAACAATAATATAGTAATATAACTGAATGGAGAATATTCTGCACAATTCAAGGTGTGTAGAGTTATCGATTACACTTGATGTAAATACCTCGCTCATTCTGCAACACGCGCGTTTCCCTCGTCTTGAGGCCTACATGGACTGCATGATATCCTTAACAGATGCAATGTTGAGACGATCAAACATGTTCAAATCATTCAAACCTGTTAGTTCGATCAAAGCACGTGCTTTTGAGGGACACAAGTCTCTATACACGGCCTACAAGACTGTCCTGCCTCATGACGTAGTGGGAGACTCATTGTCTCATGTTGGTCCTCACCAGTCACCACTCCTCATCAATTGCAGATATTGATGAATAAAACTCAAGACCTTTCATGTTCCCTGCAATAATCAGCAATTCTGGATGATAATCTGCTTATGGTTAAATAGGTCTACCTCTCAGTTCCAGGTTGAAAATGAATATATATCGTCCTGGGGGCGAATTCAGGTACCTTTTTTACGCTCTAAAATTTAAGCTAGCGTACATTTAATCCGACAGCTACAGTCATTTGCCTGAATGTACACATCGTGAATGGTCATATACGACATCAAAAACGTACTGGAATTAGCTTTGTCTTATATTTACGATAAGACAGCAATATAGGAGAGTGAAATGTAGGCCTACTTGAATTCGCCCGGATCATTTGTGATTACTTGAATATGCCACTGACTGTACATTATCATGCGAAGTACCGGTCGGTACTGATGCGTCTACTTGAACAGGGATAATCCGCCAATAGGCCCTATGACCAATCATCAGGTACCGGTCGGTACTGATGCGTCTACTTGAACAGGGATAATTCGCCAATAGGCCCCATGACCAATCATCAGGTACCGGTCGGTACTGATGCGTCTACTTGAACAGGGATAATTCGCCAATAGGCCCTATGACCAATTATCAGGTGCCGGTCGGTACTGATGCGTCTACTTGAACAGGGATAATCCGCCAATAGGCCCTATGACCAATCATCAGGTACCGGTCGGTACTGATGCGTCTACTTGAACAGGGATAATCCGCCAATAGGCCCTATGACCAATCATCAGGTACCGGTCGGTACTGATGCGTCTATTTGAACAGGGATAATCCGCCAATAGGCCCTATGACCAATCATCGAGAACGTCATTTCTACTATAATACAAATACGTACATGAGACAAGAATGAGTGATGTGATTTTAATTATAAGGCGAGGATATTATTATTACCGAACTGAAAATACGTAATTAGACGAGCTTTAGCGAGGATTCAATTTGACATACTGAAAAAAATTGGTGTTCGTTTTTATGTTTTTTTTTTTTTTTTTTTTTTTTTTTGTTTTTATGTTTTTTTGTCGGTTCTCCACAGGTCAAACGGCTACAGCTATCAACTTCAAAATTTTTTTCGTCATGGTTCCTCATCTAACTTAGATCTGTATAGTTTTGTGGCATTATCGGGTGGTAACTTTTTTTTTTATGAATTTTAGAAATTTCAAAAATCCCCATTAGAATAACCCGGAGGAAAATACTTGAAAAATCAAAATTTTTCAAGACCTCTCAAATTTTCGCCGAATATAAAGGAAACTATTAAGCACATTTTGAGAGATTTTTCGCATCAATCGGATGAGAAATAACGAAGAAAACGCATTTATAAAGCATTTTCCCATCAATTTAGGATATTACGGGAACCAATTAAATCTATAGCAACAAGTGTCACTGATTAATTCAAAACGATTGAAATGAATGAAGAGGAAGGCCGTGACATAACTGATTCTCGTAAGGTTTTTGAACGTTTGGAGTGATCCAAGGTCTGTAGATGTAGATTGGGTTGACAAATTATTTTTCATTCTAGATTTCTATACCCCTAAGCTCGTCTAACAACGCGCATCCCGCGTTTTCCTAGTATGAAGTAAATACGATTACGGCAATTCGACATCACACATAGTATATACGATACTTCAACTACAGAGAAAATCTTTGGATACATGACGTTGTTGTATAACGTTTGAATATACCTACTATGAATTTAATATGTCGATTAAACGTAGCTTATTTTCCTCTTCCTCACGCCTAGATAATACCCCATCTCGAACGTTGGAGATTTACCAGGAAACATCGTCAGTTCCCAGGACATTTTTACGATTCTGGATCGTATAAGTGATTTGACGTCAAACCACCAAACGGCGGAACGTTAACCGTATAGCTGTGTTGGTTGGGATAGGTCCACGTGGTGACCACCAGAAAGCAAACAAAACCCGACCATCACAGTCACCAGAACTAAGAAACTGTTTCATATGTTTATGGAATGGCTCAATTTCTATCTCTGATCTAGAATATCTCACGGATATACCTCCAATTAATACCTCTCTCGGATTATATAGGATGTCTTTAATCGTTTCCGAAAAGTATGAACAATACGCTCAAATCCATCCATCAAGTTCCCAGCAATAATTCTTCATCAAATTAACTTTTATACCTCATTTTGAACATTTCTCTGATTCATACTTGTCGAAAGTAATAGATAGATTGCGATCAGTGGTGTGCACGTCCGAAGCAGCGGTTAAACGGTCAACAAATTAAAGACAATACCTCCATTATCTGCCAATTAAACCGGTTGCGAGATCTGCGAGAGGCAATCAAACATGTTCTAATGCCTATTATTGGAGCGAATGTATTAAATGTCCGTGATCCGGGTTCAGGTCCCAGGTGATTCATTGAATCCACGGACGTCGAGAGACCAGAGTGATGCCTACCTGTTGCCCTGTTGGCTTCACTGTCGAGATCCTGGCCGAATAAATATCTTCCTCGGGCGCAATACGCCAATAATCTGCTCCTCTTCTTGGACTGTGGTTATTATACCCATAAGTAGGCCTACGTTTGAAAGACCATTTAATTGTGGTTGAATCATTTTGCCGATATTGATTTGTATTCGGTATAAATACGAATAGACACTTGGATATAATCGTACAAGCTTGGTTTCCCAGGCCTACCTACAGGCCCCAGCTTACACACTGATCAGCTGTTAGCCTCCACGTGACGTCACTTTGTTGCTTCCTGAATCAGAATCGTGTCATTCAGAATTGATTCGTTCAGAATCGTGCAAGAATCTTGTTGGATGAGCGAAGCGAAGACTCAATTTCACCACACCCGAAAAATTTTTTTTTTTTGTTCGCGCTTCACAGATCAGACGAAAATTCAAAATTAGTTGAAACTTGGCACACACAAGTATCATTATCTAATCCGATACTGTAAAGTTTTGAGGCGCAATCGGTTGAACCACATCTGAGAAAACTCATTTCAAAGTTTTCAAAAATCTTATGAAAATAACATGGAGAAAAAAATTCAGGAAGAATATTTCATCCGAGAGAATGCAAATTCTCAGGGAATCTCAATCTGATAATGATACACATTATCCCGAACTTCCACTCGGATCGGATCAGCCGTTTCGATGTAAAAAAATATATGATGTAATTTTCATGAATCATTCAAAGCTATTAAGATACCTATTGAATCCAAGCTACAGGTGACACGACTCAATAATTGTGAACAATTGTAACAAAGCTTTCTTCATTATCATAGAAAATATTAATGGAAAATAAGATGGCAGTGATGTAATGGTTTGGATCTCAAGGTGTATATATATGTATATATATATATATATATATATATATATATATATATATATATATATATATATATATATATATATATATATATATATATATATATATATATATATATATATATATATATATATATATATATATATATATATATATATATATAAATAACCAATCCAAAGATAAGTTGATATGTTCCAGCTCATCCATCAACGCGGCAACACATAACGTGTTTGCCTAGTTATTCCTTAACTTTCCAGCTTGACCTGATCTGATGAGTTTCCCAGATCGTCTGTTTGGCTGATCTGAAGATGGCGAGCCGCATTGTCCTCGACACCACACAGCCCCATGTCGATCAGTCAAACCGTGTGACCTGTGCAGCGCTTACAGACAAACAGGATACACAGAGTGGGATGGAAGGTCTCGCTATCGC
>OZ023332.1:1592719-1605219 GCA_964007535.1 Brachyptera risi
TTAAATATATATATATATATATATATATATATATATATATATATTTATATATAAATATATATATACATATATATATATATATATATATATATATATATATATATATATATATATATATATATATATATATATATATATATATATATATATTTATATATATATATATATATATATTTATATATATATATATATATATATATATATATATATATATATATATATATATATATATATATATATATATATATATATATATATATATATATATATATATATGTATAATGATAACTCTAGTATTCTACACACCTTGACGTATAGAGAAAATCCTTCATTGTTGGGCAAATATCGAATCTAGAAAGAAGTTAATCTCGGCAACCTAAATCTTTATTCATTTTCACAATTTATTTGATGAATTAAAACAGTCAATTTAACCATTCTCTTTGAAACAGCTGATTCGAATTGCATACAAAATCGTGATAATGTGTATCATTCATGTGTACACAAGTCCAGAAAATTTCATCCTATTTGGAGAGATTCTATTTTTATTTATTTATTTATTTATTTATTTATTTTTTTTTGTGAGGAGGGGAAATCTTGCATAAGACCCCCACAGGTTGAATTGTGGGGAGTGTCGGATTCTTACCGACTAAAACCCCTCCTCATCTGTGGGTGACCCTGACAACGTGGTCATTTCATCACTCATTTTCATTCTGATTGTTTCGGATATAATTACTCGAAATTAATGTTAATAAATTACCATGTGAGCTCGATCAAATTTTATCTATCCAATCAGTTTTATGTAGGAAAATGAATACATTGTTTCATAGCATTACTATCATCGGCCAAAACTTTGGAAATTGAGTCTTCAAATGCTAGCTGTTGTCTGATATTGTTATATTTTGAACATTTCAAAAATATATGTTTTATGGTCAACACCTCATCACAAGTGTCGCAAATAGGAGGAATTTTTTCTGGAGTGAACAAAAAAGCATGCGTGAGCAGTGAATGCCCAATTCGCATACGTGCGAGAACTACTTCTTCTCTTCGGGACCCTCGAATCGAGGAATCCCAAAAGTTAAGAAAAAGTGAACAAAAGTATGAAGTGTTATTCAAAAGTAAATGGCAATCAGAATGGAACAGAGAAATAAACAACAAGCTTCATGATATCAAACCTACAATTGAAGTTTGGGATTTTATTTTCCGAATTTTCTTGTCCAGCCTAATCTTACGAGGTTTTTAGAAACTTTGAGAAGATATTTTTCCAAATTGTTCTAACCGATTCATTCCAGAACCTTCATAGTTCCAAGTGGGATAAGTTTGCGTGTATGAAAAAAGTTCCATGTCGTCGATCGGTCAACCCCTGCGACCTGTGCTGTGCTCACAAAAAAAAAAACACTCGGACAAAAAAAAATGCCCTATAAGAGTGAAATGGAATCTCCGCTTATGCTCATCTACTAACGATGAAATTCAGATTCTTCTCAAGTAGAAAAAGTTCATTCCGATTTTTATTGTTGACTCCATTTATCCACTCAAATTGGGCTTGAGAAAGCCTGTACTGATGACCATGAGATCTATTGGCGGCGATGGATTGGGAATGAGGTGATGGAGCAGGAGAGAGGATCGAGATGAAAAGTTAGGATGAACACGGGTGGTCGTCTGGAACCATTCGTATGTAGCTCTCCTCGAAACGGAAAACCTCTCAGAAGTATCGACCACGGTCTCCTGAATGACGGTTCAACGTGCTAGCCACTGAAGATAAGACCAACTTGGTTGAGGAAAGAAACTTATAAATCGTGGACATTATGAATACAAGTTGTGAGAGATAGCGGGCCTGTCACTTCACTGGCGTCTGCCCCCGTCCTATGTTGTGGCGCCGGCGCCAGCACGTGGTCCAGGGGGAAGGGGCGGGGGGGAGGGGGTACGTGATCTATTGGCGTACCACTGTACGCGATCTATTGACGTACCACTGTACGCGATCTATTGACGTACTACTGTACGCGATCTATTGACGTACTACTGTACGCGATCTATTGGCGTACCACTGTACGCGATCTATTGACGTACCACTGTACGCGATCTATTGACGTACCACTGTACGCGATCTATTGACGTACCACTGTACGCGATCTATTGACGTACTACTGTACGCGATCTATTGACGTACCACTGTACGCGATCTATTGACGTACCACTGTACGTGATCTATTGACGTACCACTGTACGCGATCTATTGACGTACTACTGTACGCGATCTATTGACGTACTACTGTACGCGATCTATTGACGTACCACTGTACGCGATCTATTGACGTACCACTGTACGCGATCTATTGACGTACTACTGTACGCGATCTATTGACGTACCACTGTACGTGATCTATTGACGTACCACTGTACGCGATCTATTGACGTACCACTGTACGCGATCTATTGGCGTACCACTGTACGCGATCTATTGACGTACCACTGTACGCGATCTATTGACGTACCACTGTACGCGATCTATTGACGTACCACTGTACGCGATCTATTGACGTACCACTGTAAGCGATCTATTGACGTACCACTGTACGCGATCTATTGACGTACCACTGAACGCGATCTATTGACGTACTACTGTACGCGATCTATTGACGTACCACTGTACGCGATCTATTGACGTACCACTGTACGCGATCTATTGACGTACCACTGTACGCGATCTATTGACGTACCACTGTACGCGATCTATTGACGTACTACTGTACGCGATCTATTGACGTACCACTGTACGCGATCTATTGACGTACCACTGTACGCGATCTATTGACGTACCACTGTACGCGATCTATTGACGTACCACTGTACGCGATCTATTGACGTACCACTGTACGCGATCTATTGACGTACCACTGTACGCGATCCATATGCGTACCACTGTACGCGATCTATTGACGTACCACTGTACGCGATCTATTGACGTACCACTGTACGCGATCTATTGACGTACCACTGTACGCGATCTATTGGCGTACCACTGTACGCGATCTATTGACGTACCACTGTACGCGATCTATTGACGTACCACTGTACGCGATCTATTGACGTACCACTGTACGCGATCTATTGACGTACCACTGTACGCGATCTATTGAGGAACCACTGTACGCGATCTATTGACGTACCACTGTACGCGATCTATTGGCGTACCACTGTACGCGATCTATTGACGTATCACTGTACGCGATCTATCGGCGTTCCACTGTACGCGATCTATTGGCGTACCACTGTACGCGATCTATTGACGTACCACTGTACGCGATCTATTGACGTACTACTGTACGCGATCTATTGACGTACCACTGTACGCGATCTATTGACGTACCACTGTACGCGATCTATTGACGTACCACTGTACGCGATCTATTGACGTACCACTGTACGCGATCTATTGACGTACCACTGTACGCGATCTATTGACGTACCACTGTACGCGATCTATTGGCGTACCACTGTACGCGATCTATTGACGTACCACTGTACGCGATCTATTGACGTACCACTGTACGCGATCTATTGACGTACCACTGTACGCGATCTATTGACGTACCACTGTACGCGATCTATTGACGTACCACTGTACGCGATCTATTGACGTACCACTGTACGCGATCTATTGGCGTACCACTGTACGCGATCTATTGGCGTACCACTGTACGCGATCTATTGACCTATCACTGTACGCGATCTATCGGCGTTCCACTGTACGCGATCTATTGGCGTACCACTGTACGCGATCTATTGGCGTACCACTGTACGCGATCTATTGGCGTACTACTGTACGCGATCTATTGACGTACCACTGTACGCGATCTATTGACGTACCACTGTACGCGATCCATTGGCGTACTACTGTAAGCGATCTATTGGCGTACCACTGTACGCGATCTATTGGCGTACCACTGTACGCGATCTATTGACGTACCACTGTACGCGATCTATCGGCGTACCACTGTACGCGATCTATCGACGTATCACTGTACGCGATCTATTGACGTACCACTGTACGCGATCTATTGGCGTACCACTGTATGCGATTTATTGACGTACCACTGTACGTGATCTATTGACGTACCACTGTACGCGATCTATTGGCATACTACTGTACGTGATCTATTGGCGTACCACTGTACGCGATCTATTGACGTACCACTGTACGCGATCTATTGGCGTACTACTGTAAGCGATCTATTGGCGTACCACTGTACGCGATCTATTGGCATACCACTGTACGCGATCTATTGACGTACCACTGTACGCGATCTATCGGCGTACCACTGTACGCGATCTATTGACGTATCACTGTACGCGATTTATTGACGTACCACTGTACGCGATCTATTGACGTACTACTGTACGCGATCTATTGGCGTACCACTGTATGCGATCCATTGACGTACCACTGTACGCGATCCATTGACGTACCACTGTACGTGATCTATTGACGTACCACTGTACGCGATCTATTGGCATAAAACTGTACGTGATCTATTGGCGTACCACTGTACGCGATCTATTGACGTACCACTGTACGCGATCTATTGGCGTACTACTGTAAGCGATCTATTGGCGTACCACTGTAAGCGATCTATTGACGTACCACTGTACGCGATCTATTGACGTACCACTGTACGCGATCTATTGGCGTACCACTGTACGCGATCCATTGACGTACCACTGTACGCGATCTATCGGCGTACCACTGTACGCGATCCATATGCGTACCACTGTACGCGATCTATTGGCGTACCACTTTACGCGATCTATTGGCGTACCACTGTACGTGATCTATTGGCGTACCACTGTACGCGATATATTGACGTACCACTGTACGCGATCCATATGCGTACCACTGTACGCGATCTATTGACGTACCACTGTACGCGATCTATCGGCGTACCACTGTACGCGATCCATATGCGTACCACTGTACGCGATCTATTGGCGTACCACTGTACGCGATCTATTGGCGTACCACTGTACGCGATCTATTGACGTACCACTGTACGCGATCTATTGACGTACCACTGTACGCGATCTATCGGCGTACCACTGTACGCGATCCATATGCGTACCACTGTACGCGATCTATTGACGTACCACTGTACGCGATCTATCGGCGTACCACTGTACTCGATCCATATGCGTACCACTGTACGCGATCTATTGACGTACCACTGTACGCGATCTATTGACGTACCACTGTACGCGATCCATCGGCGTACCACAGTACGCGATCTATTGACGTATCACTGTACGCGTTCTATTGACGTACCACTGTACGCGATCTATTGGCGTACCACTGTACGCGATCTATTGACGTACCACTGTACGCGATCCATATGCGTACCACCGTACGCGATCTATTGACGTACCACTGTACGCGATCTATCGGCGTACCACTGTACGCGATCCATTGACGTATCACTGTACGCGATCTATTGACGTACCACTGTACGCGATCTATCGGCGTACCACTGTACGCGATCCATATGCGTACCACTGTACGCGATCTATTGACGTACCACTGTACGCGATCTATCGACGTACCAATGTACGCGATCTATTGGCGTACTACTGTACGCGATCTATTGGCGTACTACTGTACGCGATCTATTGACGTACCACTGTACGCGATCTATTGACGTACCACTGTACGCAATCTATTGGCGTACCACTGTACGCGATCTATTGGCGTACCACTGTACGCGATCTATTGGCGTTCCACTGTACGCGATCTATTGGCCTACTACTGTACGCGATCTATTGGCGTACCACTGTACGCGATCTATTGGCGTTCCACTGTAGTCGATCTATTGGCCTACTACTGTACGCGATCTATTGGCGTACCACTGTACGCGATCTATTGACGTACCACTGTACGCGATCTATTGACCTACTACTGTACGCGATCTATTGACGTACCACTGTAAGCGATCTATTGACGTACCACTGTACGCGATCTATTGACGTACCACTGAACGCGATCTAATGACGTATCACTGTACGCGATCTATTGGCGTACCACTGTACGCGATCTATTGACGTACCACTGTACGCGATCTATTGACGTACTACTGTACGCGATCTATTGACGTACCACTGTACGCGATATATTGGCGTACCACTGTACGCGATCTATTGGCGTACCACTGTACGCGATCTATTGACGTACTACTGTACGCGATCTATTGACGTACCACTGTACGCGATCTATTGACGTACCACTGTACGCGATCTATTGACGTACTACTGTACGCGATCTATTGACGTACCACTGTACGCGATCTATTGGCGTACCACTCTACGCGATCTATTGACGTACTACTGTACGCGATCTATTGACGTACCACTGTACGCGATCTATTGGCGTACCACTGTACGCGATCTATTGACGTACCACTGTACGCGATCTATTGACGTACTACTGTACGCGATCTATTGACGTACCACTGTACGCGATCTATTGGCGTACCACTGTACGCGATCTATTGGCGTACCACTGTACGCGATCCATTGGCGTACCACTGTACGCGATCTATTGACGTACTACTGTCCGCGATCTATTGACGTACCACTGTACGCCATCTATTGACGTACCACTGTACGCGATCTATTGACGTACTACTGTACGCGATCTATTGACGTACCACTGTACGCCATCTATTGACGTACCACTGTACGCGATCTATTGACGTACCACTGTACGCGATCTATTGACGTACCACTGTACGCGATCTATTGACGTACCACTGTACGCGATCTATTGACGTACCACTGTACGCGATCTATTGAAGTACTACTGTACGTGATCTATTGACGTACCACTGTACGCGATCTATTGACGTACTACTGTACGCGATCTATTGGCGTACCACTGTACGCGATCCATTGGCGTACTACTGTACGCGATCTATTGGCGTACCACTGTACGCGATCTATTGACGTACTACTGTACGTGATCTATTGACGTACCACTGTACGCGATCTATTGACGTAACACTGTACGCGATCTATTGGCGTACCACTGTACGCGATCCATTGACGTACCACTGTACGCGATCTATTGACGTACTACTGTACGCGATCTATTGACGTACCACTGTACGCGATCTATTGGCGTACCACTGTACGCGATCTATTGGCGTTCCACTGTACGCGATCTATTGGCCTACTACTGTACGCGATCTATTGGCATACTACTGTACGTGATCTATTGGCGTTCTACTGTACGCGATCTATTGGCGTATCACTGTACGCGATCTATTGACGTACCACTGTACGCGATCTATTGGCATACTACTGTACGTGATCTATTGGCGTACTACTGTAAGCGATCTATTGGCGTACCACTGTACGCGATCTATTGGCCTACTACTGTACGCGATCTATTGGCGTACCACCGTACGCGATCTATTGGCGTACCACTGTACGCGAGCTATTGGCGTACCACTGTACGCGATCTATTGGCGTACCACTGTACGCGATCTATTGACGTACTACTGTACGCGATCTATCGACGTACCACTGTACGCGATCTATTGACGTACCACTGTACGCGATCTATTGGCGTACCACTGTATGCGATCCATATGCGTACCACTGTACGCGATCTATTGACGTACCACTGTACTCGATCTATCGGCGTACCACTGTACGCGATCTATTGACGTACCACTGTACGCGATCTATTGGCGTACCACTGTACGCGATCTATTGACGTACCACTGTACGCGATCTATTGACGTACCACTGTACGCGATCTATTGACGTACCACTGTACGCGATCCATATGCGTACCACTGTACGCGATCTATTGACGTACCACTGTACGCGATCTATTGACGTACCACTGTACGCGATCTATCGGCGTACCACTGTACGCGATCTATTGACGTATCACTGTACGCGTTCTATTGGCGTACCACTGTACGCGATCTATTGACGTACCACTGTACGCGATCTATCAGCGTACCACTGTACGCGATCCATATGCGTAACACTGTACGCGATCTATTGACGTATCACAGTACGCGATCTATTGACGTACCACTGTACGCGATCTATTGGCGTACTACTGTACGCGATCTATTGGCGTACCACTGTACGCGATCTATTGACGTACCACTGTACGCGATCCATATGCGTACCACTGTACGCGATCTATTGACGTACCACTGTACGCGATCTATCGGCGTACCACTGTACGCGATCCATTGACGTATCACTGTACGCGATCTATTGACGTACCACTGTACGCGATCTATTGACGTACCACTGTACGCGATCTATTGGCGTACCACTGTACGCGATCCATATGCGTACCACTGTACGCGATCTATTGACGTACCACTGTACGCGATCTATCGACGTACCAATGTACACGATCTATTGGCGTACTACTGTACGCGATCTATTGGCGTACTACTGTACGCGATCTATTGACGTACCACTGTACGCGATCTATTGACGTACCACTGTACGCAATCTATTGGCGTACCACTGTACGCGATCTATTGACGTACCACTGTACGCGATCTATTGGCGTTCCACTGTACGCGATCCATTGGCCTACTACTGTACGCGATCTATTGGCGTACCACTGTACGCGATCTATTGGCGTTCCACTGTACGCGATATATTGGCCTACTACTGTACGCGATCTATTGGCGTACCACTGTACGCGATCTATTGACGTACCACTGTACGCGATCTATTGACGTACTACTGTACGCGATCTATTGACGTACTACTGTACGCTATCTATTGACGTACCACCGTACGCGATCTATTGACGTACTACTGTACGCGATCTATTGACGTACCACTGTACGCGATCTATTGGCGTACCACTGTACGCGATCCATTGGCGTTCCACTGTACGCGATCTATTGGCCTACTACTGTACGCGATCTATTGGCGTACCACTGTACGCGATCTATTGGCATACTACTGTACGTGATCTATTGGCGTACTACTGTACGCGATCTATTGGCGTACCACTGTACGCGATCTATTGACGTACCACTGTACGCGATCCATTGACGTACTACTGTACGCGATCTATTGACGTACTACTGTACGCGATCTATTGACGTACCACTGTACGCGTTCTATTGACGTACCACTGTACGCGATCTATTGACGTTCCACTGTACGCGATCTATTGACGTACCACTGTACGCGATCTATTGACGTACCACTGTACGCGATCTATTGGCGTACCACTGTACGCGATCTATTAACGTACCACTGTACGCGATCTATTGACGTACCACTGTACGCGATCTATTGACGTACCACTGTACGCGATCTATTGACGTACCACTGTACGCGATCTATTGACGTACCACTGTACGCGATCTATTGACGTACCACTGTACGCGATCTATTGACGTACTACTGTACGCGATCTATTGACGTACCACTGTACGCGATCTATTGGCGTACCACTGTACGCGATCTATTGACGTACCACTGTACGCGATCTATTGACGTACCACTGTACGCGATCTATTGGCGTACCACTGTACGCGATCTATTGGCGTACCACTGTACGCGATCTATTGACGTACCACTGTACGCGATCTATTGACGTACCACTGTACGCGATCTATTCACGTACCACTGTACGCGATCTATTGACGTACCACTGTACGCGATCTATTGACGTACCACTGTACGCGATCTATTGACGTACCACTGTACGCGATCTATTGGCGTACCACTGTACGCGATCTATTGACGTACCACTGTACGCGATCTATTGACGTACCACTGTACGCGATCTATTGACGTACCACTGTACGCGATCTATTGACGTACCACTGTACGCGATCTATTGGCGTACCACTGTACGCGATCTATTGACGTACCACTGTACGCGATCTATTGACGTACCACTGTACGCGATCTATTGACGTACCACCGTACGCGATCTATTGACGTACCACTGTACGCGATCTATTGACGTACCACTGTACGTGATCTATTGACGTACCACTGTACGCGATCTATTGACGTACCACTGTATGCGATCTATTGGCGTACCACTGTACGCGATCTATTGGCCTACTACTGTAAGCGATCTATTGGCGTACCACTGTACGCGAGCTATTGGCGTACCACTGTACGCGATCTATTGGCCTACTACTGTAAGCGATCTATTGGCGTACTACTGTACTTGATCTATTGGCCTACTACTGTAAGCGATCTATTGGCGTACCACTTTTCGCGATCTATTGGCATACTACTGTACGTGATCTATTGGCGTACCACTGTACGCGATCTATTGACGTACCACTGTACGCGATCTATTGGCGTCGGTGTGTGATATGTCAGACGATGCGGTAACGGGATGACATATTATTTCATCAGGTTCCTGAATGGTGGGAGTGAGTCGGTCGTGGCCTGTTGTTATGGAACTATCCCAGTATTAGGGAGATAGAATAGCCTCAGATGGAAAAACGTCAAATCATTCATGTGACATGTTTCTTGAGAAACTTGGGTTTTAAAAGCATATTGACGTTCATCCAGTGGAATAAAGTCAAGCGGTGTTCCGACGTTTTTTCACTGAATAACGTCAAAATATCTGTTGTTACTTTAATCCAGTAAGAAACTATGGTTCAACAACCACTTGACGTCATTCCACGAAATAACATCAAACAACAAATTCCCTCGTAAAATGTAAATTTGCATATAATTGTGGATTAGAAAATTCGGAAAGAGGACGTCAACATATTTTTCATTTTCCGGCAAAATTGAAATAAGAAAGATGGTCCAATTTCTTGTTGACGTTATTCCAGTCGTAACAACATCAACATGTTGATTTGACGTTGTTCGGTGGAGTAGAGTCAGATGCGATCTGACCTCACTCTCATGCGAGGTTTTCATTAGAATAAAATCCAGAGAAAAGTCAAATTTCTTGTTGACGTTATTCCAGTCGTAACAACATCAACATGTTGATTTGACGTTGTTCGGTGGAGTAGAGTCAGATGCGATCTGACCTCACTCTCATGCGAGGTTTTCATTAGAATAAAATCCAGAGAAAAGTCAAATTTCTTGTTGACGTTATTCCAGTCGTAACAATGTCAAATGTTTATCCGACCCAGCACAGAAATGAGGTCAAATTGCATCTGACGTTATTCAGTGGAATAACGTCAGATTGATATTTGACGTTGTTCCAACTGGAATAACGTCAACAAGAAATTTGACCATTTTCCTCACTTTATCGTTTCCCTCAATAGGAAAAACAGGAAAATGATTTGCTTTCACCCCGGGAAATTGAAGAAATGGCGTCGACGCTTCCTTTTCGTTCCTCTTTTCCTTATCGAGTCAGAGATATCTGTCTTAAAGTTCGGACAATTTGATTTTACTTCATTCCAGTAGAACAAAGTCAAATTCACTTCTCATAAGGAGGCCTCTTCAGCAACGGAATGAAGTCAAATCGATAAATTTTGACTTTATTCAACCGGAATAAAGTCAAAAATGTGGAAAAAAACATCATGTTAACGAACACTTCAACGTTAGTCCATTCGACGCTATTGCGCTCCCCCGACCTGTAGGACGGCAGGAAACCACGATGTACCCCTATCAGGATGATTGACCATGGCGGAAATCGAGCCCCGGTCTCCCGGATGACGGTTCAGTGTGTAACCACTCGACCACGCGTCACAGTCTCAGCATATTTCATCATGAGTGATCATGAGGGGTCGATATAAGACAGGCGCACGTCGCTTCCTAGTGAATCTCGTATCACCGTCTGTTAGACACGCCAAGATTCCAATGAAGTTTCTCACACATGTGGAACTGATGGTATTTATCTTCTACACAGGAACAATAAGGATGATATTTATTCTCTCTCATGGATTATACAAGATGTTGAGAGTGAGGATAACGCAATGGCCCAACAACCCGACCGAAGAGTGGTCTGGTGTCCTCGAGTGTCACGTAGACACTCGGGCACGAGGAGGTTTGGTGGCAAAAGACCTCCCAAACGTTGACATTAAGTGGTTCCAGTTTTACGACTCCTCACTGAACTCTGGCTGATTAGAACACGAAACATATTGCCTAGGGAGGGTGACAAGACAGGAGAGAGAGAGAGAGAGAGAGAGAGAGAGAGAGAGAGAGAGAGAGAGAGAGAGAGAGAGAAGAGTTGTCACTATGCGGCCCCCACGTACACAAAGATAGCGTAACCTAGTTCGGTTTTATGGGCTCAGTTCAAACGGGACACAATTCACACACAACAAAAGCTCGCTCGCTTTTTATTGACTTTCATTTCAATCAGGAAGTGGGATATTCGAAACAACCAATGAAAGGTGTGTTTATATATTCACATATATTCACATATACATATATATATATATATATATATATATATATATATATATATATATATATATATATATATATATATATATATATTATTATTAGTAAAGTTTTCGGACACACTTGTGTTATCT
>OZ023332.1:1610219-1735219 GCA_964007535.1 Brachyptera risi
TTCGTTTCTATGTTTTTTGTCGGTTCTCCACAGGTCAAACGGCTACAGCTATCAACTTCAAATTTTTTTCCGTCATGGTTCCTCATCTAACGCAGATCTGTAAAGTTTTGTGGCATCATGAGGTGATAACTTTTATCTTTATGAATTTTAGAAATTTCAAAAATACTCGTTAGAATATCACGGCGGAAAAAAAAGAAAATATTTTCATTCTCCAAAATAAATGAAATTTTGTGTCAAGTTGAACTATATTTTGATACACATTTTTGAAAATTCTCAGCTTGATCGGGTGAGCCATTTCGAAGAAAAAATATAAAATGTACTAAATTGGCACCACTCGAAGCAGTTTTTACCCATTTATAACTTGAATGTCACCCAATTGGCGAATGTAGGCAAAATTTTGGCAAAGACAACAACATACCATTACTATCCGCTCGTCTAACAACGCATATATGGCGTTTTCCTAGTCTCTAGAGTGACTGTCTCTCGACTCGTCTGAACGAGAGACCTGGCTTGTGATGTCTCGAGGATACGGCTGTGACATCGATCAGTTCAATACCAATCACGTGATGCTCTTCTCCCCAACTTGACTCTCATTCAATGAATAGATAAATCAAACACTCGGAATATGTTCCATAATGTAATGATGATTGGCTTCAAGAATCCAGAACTTTTCTAATGTAAAATATAAAATAAATAATATCCCACTGTTTTTCCAGAAGCTGTCAAATAAATCGTGTCCCATTTCCCAGGAGTTCCGATCGCAAGAGCCGGCGAGTTGATTGGCGGGACTCCCAGTCGTCGGTGCTAGAGGAACCGATGAGCGCAATGCCACGTATAGTCGAGGCGCTGTGAGATGGCTACTAGAAACAACCCCGAAGACAAGAACAGTTGGACATTTTCAAGAACAAATTTGAACTCTTTAAACGTAGTGGTAATAATCACTTCATAGTCCCTCGTGTATTTGTAGTATGGCAATATAACCAGGCAAACGCGTTATGTGTTGCCGCGTTGATGGATGAGCTGGAACATATCAACTTATCTTTGAATTGGTTATTATATATATATATATATATATATATATATATATATATATATATATATATATATATATATATATATATATATATATATATATATACACCTTGAGATCCAAACCATTACATCACTGCCATCTTATTTTTTATTATTGATTTCTATGATAATGAAGAAGGCTTTGTTTCAATCGTTCACAGTTGAGAGGTGACACCTGGGCTTGGATTAAATTGGTATCTTAATAGCTTCAAGTGATCCACAAAAATACATTATATATTTTCTTACATCGGAACAGCTCTTCCGATTTGAGTGAAAGTTCGGAATAATGTGTATCATCATCGGATTAACATTCCCTGAGAATTTGAATTCTCTCGGATGAGACATTTTTCCTTAATTTTTTCCTCTGGGTTATTCTCATGAGATTTTTGAAAACTTTGGAATGAGTTTTCTCAGAAGTGGTTTGACCAATCGCGTCTTAAAACAATACAGTATCGAATTAGATAATGATACTTGTGTGTGCCAAGTTTCAACTCATCTTGAATTTTCGTCTGACCTGTGGAGCGCGAAAAAAAAAAAGTACTTTTTTTGGGTGTGGTGAAATTGAGTCTTCGCTTCGCTCATCCAATGAGCATGAGTATGAACAATCAATAACTGGAACATTGTATTATGGAACAACGTATAATGTATTCTCTAGCTGATTCAACTATTGGTACCGGAGGAAGAAATCCGCTAGTTGATATACAAGACATCTGAACGATGGAATATCCTAAAATAAGCACAAAAAGCTTTTGCCCGTATTCGATCCGCTAGCAGTTTTTCAAAAAAGAGAATCATTTCATACATTCATTTCTTTGATCATTTCTCCGGTCACGATCTAATCACCGGCACGCACGCAAGTGTAATGATGAGAGCTGAATCGACTACTCTGTGTGGCCCCAGTGACTGAAGTAGCTTCACCGTGGATATCATTGCATGTGCATGTGACGACTCTTTGTGGGCTGATTGGGCTCATTCGCCGTCTCTCTCTCTCTGCGAGTCGGTAGTTTGTCAGATCCGTAACAGTTTCAAAAATAAGAGAAGAAAAAAACACCGAGACGCGTGGCCGAGTGGTAACACACTGAACAGTCATTCATGAGACCGGGGTTCGATTCCCGCCATAGTCGACCATCCTGACGGAGGTGCATCGTGGTTTCCCTCTGTTGTTCAGGTTGATACTGGGATGGTTCATCAACAACAGGCCACGACCGGCTCCTTCTCAACATCCAAAAAACCTGATGGAATAACCTTTCATCTCATCATCCCTTCATCTCATTCATCATCCACCGACGCCAATAGATCGTAGTCATCAGTTAGTGACTCGTTAAAACCCAATATGAAAATAATAAAAAGCTGGAATAAATGATTCGAAAATGGAATTGATTGAATTATTGAAATATATTCTCAATTTGACCAGACAGGGTGTTATAGTGAATAGCAGTGATTCCACGTTGATGCACGAGGTCATAGGTCATACTGCAGGCCGCCAGTGTGACCCCGAGTCATATGAGTAGTTCGTGTAGTATTTGTTCAATGACTCATATTATGTCACCTCAGCTATAGCTCGATCCAGACACAAGGATGAGTGGGATATGTGCGTGAATAAGGCTCGGCTGACACCACATGTGTGGGAACTCCAGCCTCGCATCGATACGTGGACAAGTGGTCGATATGCAAACACCCTCATGTTCTATCTCGTCCAGTGGTTAGAGGAGGAGCCGGCAGCCGCGCCAGCATCTGGTATCTGTTCCCTGTGAGTGGTTCGAATCATCGCTGTCTGCTGCCACTCCACGTGAAGACAAGCGTGGGGGCAACATCCACGTCAGATGACACCACAGGCCATCGCGGCACAGTCATGTGGGACAAGATTAAATCCAAACATTACTGGATAATATTCTGGATATCCATTGATGAAAATATGTATCTCCCTAATTCAGTGAGAAACAGAAATAATTCACTGGATTTCCGACATGATATGCCCGATATTCCTGTGGATCCTGCTGAGACAATGAGTCGTGACGTAGCGATCGTAGTCAATAGATCTTAGTCAATAGATCTTAGTCAATAGATCTTAGTCAATAGATCATGATCAATAGATCGTAGTCAATAGATCTTAGTCAATAGATCTTGATCAATAGATCGTAGTCAATGGATCGTAGTCAATAGATCGTTGTCAATAGATCGTAGTCGATAGATCGTAGTCAATAGATCGTCGTCAATAGATCGTAGTCAATAGATCGTTGTCAATAGATCGTAGTCAATAGATCGTTGTCAATAGATCGTAGTCAATAGATCGTCGTCAATAGATTGTAATCAATAGATCGTAGTCAATATATCGTAGTCAATAGATCGTCGTCAATAGATTGTAATCAATAGATCGTAGTCAATATATCGTAGTCAATAGATCGTAGTCAACAGATCGTAATCAATAGATCGTAGTCAATATATCGTAGTCAATAGATCGTAGTCAACAGATCGTAATCAATAGATCGTAGTCAATAGATCGTTGTCAATGGATCGTGGTCGATAGATCGTACTCAATAGATCGTTGTCAATAGATCGTTATCAATAGATCGTAGTCAATAGATCGTAGTCAATAGATCGTAGTCAACAGATCGTAATCAATAGATCGTAGTCAATAGATCGTTGTCAATGGATCGTGGTCAATAGATCGTAGTCAATAGATCGTCGTCAATAGATTGTAATCAATGGATCGTAGTCAATATATCGTAGTCAATAGATCGTGGTCAATAGATCGTACTCAATAGATCGTTTTCAATAGATCGTTATCAATAGATCGTAGTCAATGGATCGTGGTCAATAGATCGTAGTCAATATATCGTAGTCAATAGATCGTCGTCAATAGATCGTAGTCAATGGATCGTGGTCAATAGATCGTAGTCAATAGATCTTAGTCAATAGATCTTGATCAATAGATCGTAGTCAATGGATCGTGGTCAATAGATCGTAGTCAATATATCGTAGTCAATAGATCGTCGTCAATAGATCGCAGTCTATGGATCGTGGTCAATAGATCGTAGTCAATAGATCTTAGTCATAGATCTCGATCAATAGATCGTAGTCAATGGATCGTAGTCAATAGATCGTTGTCAATGGATCGTGGTCAATAGATCGTAGTCAATAGATCGTCGTCAATAGATTGTAATCAATGGATCGTAGTCAATATATCGTAGTCAATAGATCGTGGTCAATAGATCGTACTCAATAGATCGTTTTCAATAGATCGTTATCAATAGATCGTAGTCAATGGATCGTGGTCAATAGATCGTAGTCAATATATCGTAGTCAATAGATCGTCGTCAATAGATCGTAGTCAATGGATCGTGGTCAATAGATCGTAGTCAATAGATCTTAGTCAATAGATCGTTATCAATAGATCGTAGTCAATGGATCGTGGTCAATAGATCGTAGTCAATATATCGTAGTCAATAGATCGTCGTCAATAGATCGTAGTCAATGGATCGTGGTCAATAGATCGTAGTCAATAGATCTTAGTCAATAGATCTTGATCAATAGATCGTAGTCAATGGATCGTAGTCAATAGATCGTTGTCAATAGATCGTAGTCAATAGATCGTAGTCAATAGATCTTAGTCAAGAGATCTTGATCAAGAGATCGTAGTCAATGGATCGTAGTCAATAGATCGTTGTCAATAGATCGTAGTCGATAGATCGTTATCGATAGATCGTAGTCAATGGATCGTGGTCAATAGATCGTAGTCAATATATCGTAGTCAATAGATCGTCGTCAATAGATCGTAGTCAATGGATCGTGGTCAATAGATCGTAGTCAATAGATCTTAGTCAATAGATCTTGATCAATAGATCGTAGTCAATGGATCGTAGTCAATAGATCGTTGTCAATAGATCGTAGTCGATAGATCGTTGTCAATAGATCGTAGTCAATAGATCGTCGTCAATAGATCGTAGTCAATAGATCGTTGTCAATAGATCGTAGTCAATAGATCGTTGTCAATAGATCGTAGTCAATAGATCGTCGTCAATAGATTGTAATCAATAGATCGTAGTCAATAGATCGTCGTCAATAGATTGTAATCAATAGATCGTAGTCAATATATCGTAGTCAATAGATCGTAGTCAACAGATCGTAATCAATAGATCGTAGTCAATATATCGTAGTCAATAGATCGTAGTCAACAGATCGTTATCAATAGATCGTAGTCAATAGATCGTTGTCAATGGATCGTGGTCAATAGATCGTACTCAATAGATCGTTGTCAATAGATCGTTATCAATAGATCGTAGTCAATAGATCGTAGTCAATAGATCGTAGTCAACAGATCGTAATCAATAGATCGTAGTCAATAGATCGTTGTCAATGGATCGTGGTCAATAGATCGTAGTCAATAGATCGTCGTCAATAGATTGTAATCAATGGATCGTAGTCAATATATCGTAGTCAATAGATCGTGGTCAATAGATCGTACTCAATAGATCGTTTCCAATAGATCGTTATCAATAGATCGTAGTCAATAGATCGTAGTCAATAGATCGTAGTCAACAGATCGTAATCAATAGATCGTAGTCAATAGATCGTTGTCAATGGATCGTGGTCAATAGATCGTACTCAATAGATCGTAGTCAATAGATCGTAGTCAATAGAACGTGGTCAATAGATCGTAGTCGATAGATCGTAGTCAATAGATCGTTATCAATAGATCGTAGTCAATGGATCGTAGTCAATAGATCGTAGTCAGTAGATCGTAGTCAATGGATCGTTGTCAATAGATCGTAGTCAATAGATCGTGGTCAATAGATCTTCGTCAATAGATCGTGGTCAATAGATCGTAGTCAATGGATCGTTGTCAATAGATCGTAGTCAATAGATCGTGGTCAAAGGATCGTAGTCAATAGATCGTTGTCAATGGATCGTAGTCAATAGATCGTAGTCAACAGATCGTAATCAATGGATCGTAGTCAATAGATCGTAGTCAATAAATCGTAGTCAATGGATCGTAGTCAACAGATCGTAATCAATGGATCGTAGTCAATAGATCGTAGTCAATAGATCGTAGTCAATGGATCGTTGTCAATAGATCGTTGTCAATAGATCTTAGTCAATAGATCGAAGTCAATAGATCGTTGTCACTGGATCGTGGTCAATAGATCGTAGTCAATAGATCGTGGTCAATAGATCGTAGTCAATAGAACGTGGAAAGTAGATCGTATCCAATGGATCAAAGTCAACAGATCGTAGTCAATGGATCGTAGTCAATAGATCGTAGTCAATAGATCGTTGTCAATAGATCGTGGTCAATAGATCGTGGTCAATGGATCGTTGTCAATAGATCGTGGTCAATAGGTCGTTGTCAATAGATCGTAGTCAATAGATCGTAGTCAATAGATCGTAGTCAATAAATCGTTGTCAATAGATCGTATCCAATAGATCGTAGTCAATAGATCGTGGTCAATAGATCGTAGTCAATGTTTCGTTGTCAATAGATCGTTGTCAATAGATCGTGGTCAATAGATCGTAGTCAATAGATCGTGGACAATAGATCGTAGTCAATAGATCGTAGTCAATAGATCGTTGTCAATAGATCGTAGTCAATAGATCGTGGTCAATAGTTCGTAGTCGATAGATCGTTGTCAATAGATCGTAGTCAATAGATTGTTTTCAATAGATCGTAATCAATAGATCGTAGTCAATAGATCGTTGTCAATAAATCGTAGTCAATAGATCGTAGTCGATAGATCGTAGTCAATAGATTGTTTTCAATAGATCGTAATCAATAGATCGTAGTCAATAGATCGTAGCCAATAGATCGTAGTCAATAGATCGTAGTCAATGGATCGTGGTCAATAGATCGTAGTCGATAGATCGTAGTCAATAGATCGTAGTCAATAGATCGTAGTCAATGGATCGTAGTTAATAGATCGTAGTCAATAGATCGTAATCAATAGATCGTGGTTGAGAGATCGAAGTCTAACTAACCTAACCTCGCAAGTCACGTCACCCAACCTAACCTAACCTCGCAAGTCACGTCACCCAACCTAACCTAACCTCGCAAGTCACGTCACCCAACCCAACCCGACCTCGCAAGTCACGTCACCCAACCTAACCTGACCTCGCAAGACACGTCACCCAACCCAACCCAACCTCGCAAGTCACGTCACCCAACCTAACCTAACCTCGCAAGTCACGTCACCCAACCTAACCTAACCTCGCAAGTCACGTCACCCAACCCAACTCGACCTCGCAAGTCACGTCACCCAACCCAACCCGACCTCGCAAGTCACGTCACCCAACCTAACCCAACCTCGCAAGTCACGTCACCCAACCTAACCTTACCTCGCAAGTCACGTTACCCAACCTAACCTAACCTCGCAAGTCACGTCACCCAACCCAACCCGACCTCGCAAGTCACGTCACCCACCCTAACCTAACCTCGCAAGTCACGTCACCCAACCTAGCCTAACCTCGCAAGTCACGTCACCCAACCCAACCTAACCTCGCAAGTCACGTCACCCAACCTAACCCAACCTCGCAAGTCACGTCACCCAACCTAACCT
The DNA here is from genome assembly GCA_964007535.1 of Brachyptera risi. Lineage (NCBI taxonomy): Eukaryota > Metazoa > Arthropoda > Insecta > Plecoptera > Taeniopterygidae > Brachyptera > Brachyptera risi. The sequence goes on from OZ023332.1 coordinate 1,617,842, forward strand.
AACCTCGCAAGTCACGTCACCCGACCCAACCTAAACTCGCAAGTCACGTCACCCAACCTAACCTAACCTCGCAAGTCACGTCACCCAACCCAACCTAACCTCGCAGTTCACGTCACCCAACCTAACCTAACCTCGCAAGTCACGTCACCCGACCCAACCTAACCTCGTAAGTCACGTCACCCAACCTAACCTAACCTCGCAAGTCACGTCACCCAACCCAACCTAACCTCGCAAGTCACGTCACCCAACCCAACCCGACCTCGCAAGTCACGTCACCCAACCTAACCTAACCTTGCAAGTCACGTCACCCAACCTAGCCTAACCTCGCAAGTCACGTCACCCAACCTAACCTAACCTCGCAAGTCACGTCACCCAACCTAACCTGACCTCGCAAGTCACGTCACCCAACCCAACCCGACCTCGCAAGTCACGTCCTCCAACCTAACCTAACCTTTTAAGTCACGTCACCCAACCTAGCCTAACCTCGCAAGTCACGTCACCCAACCTAACCTTACCTCGCAAGTCAAGTCACCTAACCTAACCTCGCATGTCACCTAACCTTACCTCGCAAGTCACGTCACCCAACCTAACCTCGCAAGTCACGTCACTCAATCTAACCTTACCTGTCAAGTCACGTCACCTAACCTAACCTCGCATGTCACCTAACCTAACCTAACCTCGCATGTCACGTCACCTAACCTAACCTCGCATGTCACGTCACTCAATCTAACCCAACCTCGCAAGTCACGTCACCCAACCTAACCTCGCAAGTCACGTAACCTGACCTAACCTCGCATGTCACCTAACCTAACCTAACCTCGCAAGTCACGTCACCCAACCTAACCTCGCAAGTCACGTCACTCAATCTAACCTAACCTCGCAAGTCACGTCACCTAACCTAACCTCTTAAGTCACGTCACCTAACCTAACCTCGCATGTCACCTAACCTAACCTAACCTTGCAAGTCACGTCACCCAACCTAACCTCGCAAGTCACGTCACTCAATCTAACCTAACCTCGCAAGTCAAGTCACCTAACCTAACCTCGCCAGTCACGTCACCTAACCTTACCTCGCATGTCACCTAACCTAACCTAACCTCGCAAGTCACGTCACCTAACCTAACCTCGCATGTCAACTAACCCAACCTAACCTTGCAAGTCACGTCACCTAACCTAACCTCGCATGTCACCAAACCTTACCTCGCAAGTCACGTCACTCAACCTAACCTCGCAAGTCACGTCACCTAACCTAACCTCGCAAGTCACGTCACCTAACCTAACCTCGCATGTCACCTAACCTAACCTAACCTCGCAAGTCACGTCACCTAACCTAACCTCGCATGTCACCTAACCTAACCTCGCAAGTCACGTCACCCAACCTAACCTCGCAAGTCACGTCACTCACTCTAACCTTACCTCGCAAGTCACGTCACCTAACCTAACCTCGCAAGTCACGTCACCTAACCTAACCTCGCAAGTCACGTCACCTAACCTAACCTCGCAAGTCACGTCACCTAACCTAACCTCGCATGTCACCTAACCTAACCTAACCTCGCATGTCACGTCACCTAACCTGACCTCGCAAGTCACGTCACCTAACCTAACCTCGCATGTCACGTCACCTAACCTAACCTCGCAAGTCACGTCACCTAACCTAACCTCGCATGTCACCTAACCTAACCTAACCTCGCAAGTCACGTCACCCAACCTAACCTCGTAAGTCACGTAACTCAATCTAACCTAACCTCGCAAGTCACGTCACCTAACCTAACCTCGCAAGTCACGTCACCTAACCTAACCTCGCATGTCACCTAACCTAACCTTACCTCGCAAGTCACGTCACCTAACCTAACCTCGCATGTCACCTAACCTAACCTAACCTCGCAAGTCACGTCACCTAACCTAACCTCGCATGTCACTTAACCTAACCTCGCAAGTCACGTCACCCAACCTAACCTCGCAAGTCACGTCACTCAATCTAACCTAACCTCGCAAGTCACGTCACCTAACCTAACCTCGCAAGTCACGTCACCTAACCTAACCTCGCATGTCACCTAACCTAACCTAACCTCGCAAGTCACGTCACCTAACCTAACCTCGCAAGTCACGTCACTCAATCTAACCTAACCTCGCAAGTCACGTCACCTAACCTAACCTCGCAAGTCACGTCACCTAACCTAACCTCGCATGTCACCTAACCTAACCTAACCTCGCAAGTCACGTAACCTAACCTAACCTCGCATGTCACCCAACCCAACCCAACCTGACGTCAAGAAGAACAGCTCGGCAGATCGTCAGTGACGTCACTTGAAGCTACGGAAGATGTATCAGTGACCAATCATGTATACAGCAAGTGTGTGGCAATCTGTTCTGCCTTGCAACCCAAGGTGCGCAACGAGTCCTTGAACTAGTGGTCGTTACGCCCGTGACGGCGTGAAGGTCAGGCTAATCAGGCTAATTGTGACACGTTCCTGTACCGATAATAGGGCAATTAGTGTCCAGCTCGGCTGTGAAGTCTAGGAGGCAGTGTCTTCTTGGCTGTCAGGTGCAGGAGGTAGTGTCTTCTTGGCTGTCAGGTGCAGGAGGCAGTGTCTTCTCGGCTGTCAGGTGTAAGGAAGTGTCTTCTTGGCTGTCAGGTGCAGGAGGTAGTGTCTTCTTGGCTGTCAGGTGCAGGAGGCAGTGTCTTCTTGGCTGTCAGGTGTAAGGAAGTGTCTTCTTGGCTGTCAGGTGCAGGAGGCAGTGTCTTCTTGGCTGTCAGGTGCAGGAGGCAGTGTCTTCTTGGCTGTGAGGTGGAGGAGGCAGTGTCTTCTTGGCTGTGAGGTGTAAGGCAGTGTCTTCTCAGCTGTGAGGTGCAGGAGGCAGTGTCTTCTTGGCTGTGAGGTGCAGGAAGCAGTGTCTTCTCAGCTGTGAGGTGCAGGAGGTAGTGTCTTCTCAGCTGTCAGGTGTTGAACGCCTCTCGCCACATCTTGTGGTGCGTCGACTGGTGAGTAGAACACGACATCGACTGTGGGCTTGTAGACTCTGAAAAAAAATGTGGGATTTTTAATACTAGGAAAACGCCAATTAGCGTTGTTAGACGAGCGGATAGTAATAGTATGTTGACTTCATTGCCAAAATTTTGCCTACATTCGACAATTGGGTGACATTCAAGTTATAAATGGGTAAAAACTGCTTCGAGTGGTGCCAATTTTGCCCATTTTATATTTTTTCTCCAAAATGGCTGACCCGATCAAGCTGAGAATCTCCAAATATGTGTATCAGAATTTAATTCAACTTTACTCAAAATTTCATTTCCTTTGAAAATATTTTTTTTCCGCCGTTTTATTCTAATGAGTATTTTTGAAATTTCTAAAATTCATAAAAATGAAAGTTATCACTCGATAATGCCACAAAACTTTACAGATCTAAGTTAGATGAGGGACCATAATGAAGAAAAGTTCGAAGTTGATAGCTGTAGCCGTTTGACCTGTGGAGAACCGACAAAAAAAAAAAAAAAAAAAAAACGAACACCAATTTTTTTCAGTATGCCAAATTGAATCCTTGCTGAAGCTCGTCCGATCATCATTCTATTTCATGATCGGCAACTAAGAAAAAAAAGCGATGACTCCGTTTAATTTATCCGATCTCAATTGAGAACGGTCCGCTCTAGAGATCATTAGGTGAGCGGAGCGAAGACGTGATTTAGCCTCACTCGAAAGAAACCAAAGTGTTTTCTCTCTTATTCGCGCTCAATGAATGGGTCGAGTGGAGGTTCGCATTCAGCTGGTGCCTGACGTACACAAGTCTCATCTCCTGACTCCTTTTGATGCTCAATCGATTGCATCAATTCAATTCAATTAATTTGTATTCCATATCAGTTTTAATCACAATCACACTCATATGTACATCTGATTATAAAAGTACGAGTATTGAAATAAGTCAAGTTATATATATAATAGTTGATGACGTTATGATGAAAAAAATTAAAATTGAAATTAAAAAACAATCGTGTCAAAGTCATATGTTTTTGTACATTCGTCAACCACATTCAATCACCATTCATTTCCTTTTCTTCTTACACAGTAATTACATCTGCAAGTAGAAGCTCTCAAGTAATGGTATAAAATAAATGTGAAATAAGGAATAATCACAGGATAATATGACTCCTGAAAATACCTGTTGAATAACAAATACGCTTCTGAAATAAACATGAGAATAAACCATGAATTGAAAACTTTTAAATAATTTCCTCTGATGGAATCAATGTGAATATAATTGACTCACATAATTCTGAAGCCTCGCGTGGATTGGATGAGCCGTTTCCATGGGAACAATGGTTCAATGTGATGTTCACATCAATCAAATGCCACCCTCGGTAGCTCGGTCAGCTGAGGCACCGCTTCAGAAACTGAAGTCACCGTTGGGCGTGGGTGCGAATCCCGCATAAGGCAAGGGTTTATTTAAATTTCCTATCACTTATCATCACTTCATAGTTTTATAATTATCTGCTCATTCGTACCCCCGTAAAACCTAGCTGTTGTTGAAACTTTGAGATGATATTTCTCAAAATCGGTCCGACCGATTCATTCCAAAAACTATACAGTTTCTAAGTTGGATAAGTTCGCGTGCACAAAAAAGTTGCATGTTGGTCAGTCAACCCTTGCGACCTGTGGAGTGCTTACAAACGACAAAAAAAGCATACACATACGCACAGTCAAGGCCCTATAAGAGTGGGATGGAATCTTCGCTACGCTCATCTAAGTCAAGCCTGGAGATGGGCTCATAGAATTGTCGGAACAAAATTCAAATCCGTCGGCATTTCCGTTCCACTCCAAACAAGACTAGTGAGTCTTGGTGGGGCATCAAGCTAAGCGTTGCTAAGCGACGGGTGGCTGGGAACAGCTGTTGTATTCGGAGCTAGGTCCAATGATTTCTCCAGGACAAGAACTTGTTTTACCCATTGTGGACTATATCAGAAAACCACTCTACTTCCGCGGGGGTTGGATATATGAAGCTGCGCCCAGTTTCCACAGTTTCCACAGTTTCCACAGTTTCCACAGTTTCCACAGTTTCCACAGTTTCCACAGTTTCCACAGTTTCCATAGTCTCTACAAACTTCCGTCCAATGGACCATGTTCTCAATCAGTGCTTTCCATGCAAGCTCAAATGAAATTTACAGTCCATTCTCTGCATTCGAATGAAAATAATTATTTTCTCCAAAATAAAAGATCAATATTGATAATTTGCATCAATGTGCATACTTATTTATCTCGCAATTCAATCTAGGAAACCTGATAGTTGATCTCAATACCGAATGAAACTTGGAATATATTATCGATTCACGAGAATTGAAACACCACATTTGACAGAAAAATGATTCCCTGAGCATGTATCTATAGGAAGGAAGTGTTACACCGATCGACCGCTCCGAGTATTGCGCGGGTGGTTCGGTTCTTTATCTCACGCGGACACGACTTGGCCAGCATAATGTGGCTTTGCTACACACTCTGTGATCTTGAACAACCATCCCGCCGTAACTCATGTCAATTATACAGAATCTACTCTTCTGATAACAGCTTGTTGTTCAGAAGTCCCGCCGGAATAATTCGAGCGATAAGAGTTAATTGTTCACAAAAATAGCAGGAAAAACAGACCTGAAATAGGCGTACAGATATGACTCATGCCATGTTAACATTATGTAAAACTGAAGTCATCGATCGACCGTCTCCCGTATCCACTAGCGTTAGCTGTCGGTGGTCTCGAGCCGCCCACAACAGGCCCATGGCTTGAACCTCCCTGATGGCTGGACTTGTCCAACTTTCAACACGATGGCATTTCTTAGAGGCGGAAATATCCGCAGAATGGTTTCAAAATGTCCGTCATTCATTTCTCTCATTCATATTGAGCTCAACGGCACACTGTACTGATGACAGATCTATTGGCGTCGGTGAATGATTTATGAGATGGTGGGATGATGAGACGAGAGGTTTTTATTGCGTGTTTTCGGACACTGGTTGGAGTCGGTCGTGGCCTGTTGTTAAGGCACCATCCCAGTATCGACCTGAACGACTGAGGGAGACCACAGATAAGAGCCTGGAATACTCTCATCATAGGAACGTGAGATAGTTGTCTTATAATGCTCAATATGAAGCAATGTATTTCAATGGTTTTCGTCACCTGCTACAGCTTCTTGAGCGGCTGCTGTACGGCAGGGCTCTATACTCGACCCGTTCTAGGAAGAAAAGATGAGAATCTACCAGCGTAATTACATTTACAGAGCTGTATGTAACTGAGAACTACGTTAGAAGTATTAAATATTCTGCTATGCTCTATTTTTTTGAATTTTCTGCATGCCACAGTCGTCTTCACTTAATGAAAATGTCTTTCAATTTGTATATGTGTGAGATGCTATAGAAGTTGAAAGATCGCTAAATTTCTTCGCATTTTTGTCAAAATGTGAGCCTTGAATAATATTGCTCGAAATCATTTAAAACACTCCAATATTTTAATTTTAAATATACAATTTTGTAGAGGAAGGTTTACAGATTGTGATGGTATTGGATAGTTTCTATTAGCTTCAAAGGTGAGCCGTGTAGAGCAGATCTAGTTTAGTGCTTTTGGCCGTTCATGAAAAAATGACGGCAAAGAAGTTGAAACTGACAGACGATGCGTTGGATATACGTCATAGATCTCGAATGCCCAGGGCAATTCCGTGAAATGTCAAACTTGAAAAACTCGTAATTGAATCAGGGAGAGACCTTATGAATCGTAGTTGTCACTGAAAATCGTTAGATAATCATCTCCATTTCTCTGTAGGAGCAATTGTCAGAGGTTAAATGTACTTTAATATTCATTCATGCGCTGTAACTTCGGCTAAAAAATACGCCAATGTTCCTGATGCAATTTCAATTATTCAAGAATACACATGTTCAATGAAGCTTGACTAAAATTTTCCCAATTTGAAATTCATTTCAAAATTACTTTTCGACTCTGCTGACCAAACGGCTGTTGGATTTCCACCAATCAAAGTCCTGACCTCTTGGAGCCAGCTAGCCCAGCACGTTATTGCAGGTGGTTTACTAGATGAGGCTCCAGATGACCACGGCCCTGTCCCAGGCAGTATATAACTGGCACAGTATAGGCACCGAGTGTGGCCGGTGAGCGCGCTGCTAACATTACATGACGCGCTCCCGGTGGTAGTTTCGAGCAGTTTTATGGGTTAGGATTTCATCTGACAGCTGCTTGGATCCAGTGTTGTTGTTATGGCCGACGTCGTGAACAGGGTTAATGATTCAATCATTAAATATGGTTTTAAACCCATCACAGCCTGCTATATGTGGCCGGCCAGTTCTTCAGTAAAGGAACTAGTTTGTTCAAAGCTGGCCATGTTTTGGATTTGTGGGAGGTTCGTGTTAATAACTCGAGCTTCACATCAGCTAAAGTGGTTCGCCAAACTTTCATTGGTTATACGAAGTTATAACCATATTATTGTGAATAGAAGCAATGTATTCAAGATTTCTTTAGATAGAAACAATCAATTCCAGAATTTATTTTCACAGAATAATCTATTTGAGGTTTTCTGTCAATAGACGCAATCAATTTAAGGTTATTTTTCTACATGAGGGCGTCCAAGGGTGAGCTCGCTCACCCTTTTCATCTCCCACTCATCTGTACTCTCCATAACCTAGCTGTTGGTGGGGTCGTTAAGCAACATAGAAAAATGAGCATTTAATGCATTTAATAAAAGTATTAGATTATCACGATTAATAATATTATTATTGGATTATAAGTGAAATATCAAAGGTGGGTTTACTCTACTCTGTTGATGAGAAAAGTTATTTCAGGATTTTATGTCAATAGAAGAAATCATGTAACGTTTTTTTGTAAATAGAAGCAATGTATTTAAGATTTCTGTCAAAAGGAACAATCAATTTAGGAGTTTATTTTTACAGAAGAATCCATTTTAGGTTTTCTGTCAATAGAAGCAATCAATTTAAGGTTCAATTTTCTATATGAGGGCGTCCAAGGGTAAGCTTATACGAAGTTCGGATCGAAGTAGGCCCCTAAGCCAAAGTATACCTAGGCCTAACGCACAATATTATACAGCTTTACATCAGTGTTTATTATTATTATTATTAACTCTTGCAGTTGCACATAAATGCGCGGTGGCAAGTTCCCTATCAATCCTATCCTATCGCCTCCCTAACCTTCTGACGGAATAGCTTCAACCCTATTTCATCCTCCTCAAGTATACTTCTACTAAGCCCATTCCAATCCCTACCTGTCCTATTCAAGAAAGAGAACTTACCGACATCTAATCTAGCCCCCTTTATAACTACTGCTCTATCATGACTTCGCCTACCCCCATACCCTGACTCATTCCTTTCAATCAACCTATTCAACTCTCCCCAGCCCCCTTCTCCTTCCATTACCCTGAAGAAATTACAGATCCGATCCTCCTTTCTCCGTATTTCCAATTCCCGCCATCCCAAGTCTCGGATCATCTCAGATGGACTCTCCAATATTCTCACCCTCTCCCCCCTTTCATTCTCCCCCCATTTCCACCTCCTAACCCTACCTGTAACCCTTCTAACTGCAATCCTTTGCACCCTTTCCACATCCCTTATCTCACCTAATCTATAAGGATCCCAAACTGAACTAGCATATATCACCATGGGACGCACTAACGAGAAATAAGCCTTTTCCTTCATCTTCATACTTGTCCCCCTAAGCTGCCTCATTACAAAGTTTAGTGCATTTATACTCTTTTTTACTATTCTCTCAATCTGACTCCCCCACCCTAGACGTCTATCAAATACCACCCCCAAGTACTTGTAATTTTCCACTGACTCAAGTGACTTCCCTCCTACATCATACACTACATCAGCCCTCACTCTCCTCCTACCAAAGGTGACTAACTTACACTTCCCTTCATTTAACCCCATCTTGTTCAACTGAACCCAACAATTAAGTGCCGTCAAATCTGCCTGAATAGCTACTACATCCTCCTCTGTATTGATTTCCCTATAAACCACACAATCATCTGCAAATTTTGTTGGTGTTGGATCGTCGGTTCATACACCCCACAACACAACAATTAGAATTACCTTTTCTCACACCTTTCAAACAATCGGTACTATTCATTTCATTTCAACTTGTTCACCCATTAATCAATATGCATTTTCCGATCCCACCCATACAACTTCACCCACGACGTTGCGAAATGTTGCCGCCAGTATCGCAACATGTCCGTACGCACGGTGCCTATATCAGGGCTGACTCCTCTGCATCATGGGGGCTCAGTATACCAAGGCACACTATATCAACCCTGAGGACCACCTTACAAATGTGATCACTTCTTTTCTGAAATCCGAGATGATAAATTGGCATTCACCAAGCCTGTCAAACAACCATTGACTCGGATGACTTGTTCTTCAGATCTCTGACGTCATACGTGTCTTGACCATGGTGCGAGTCAACCCCGTGACAGCTCTGTGGACGACCAATGAGAGTAGAGCAGCATCAGGGCAGCCAATGGGCGACAAGGAGAAACCACTCTCGTCTGATTACCAGATACGGCGCAGATCTGTTGAATCAACGAGCACTGTCAGCGCAGGATTCTTCCTCCAGGCAAGTCCTCAGGCCAGGACACTGGAGTCATTTGATTGGTTGATCCTCTCCAGGAGAACCACCAATCATGACAGCATGAGTCACAGGCTCTTGGTATGCACACATTCATCATTCTCATCACATTCACATTCATCATCATTCATCATCATCCATCATTTTACACATTCATTTTGTAGCCCACCTCGACAGCAGGGTCAGAACTTCATGTTGGTACCAAGATGCATTGAGGGTTGCGTTTGCCCGTTGGAGATGGTGTCCTCACTTCCCATCCCTCCCATGTGTAAAATATGTTCCAATTCAAGGTCCCCGTTCAAAGTACTATTGACCGTGCGTAGATAAGTGGTGATAGAAGGAACTGACGTCAAGTTCAAGGCCGGCTCGCTGTCATCAAGTTCACCAGCCTGTCAACTGTTTCTACAAAACACCACCAGATAGAGCAGCGATCCATATCACACAGGAAAGAACTCATACAATGGAACGTGTTTTCGAATGAGTGAAGACACCATCTCCTGGCGGCAAACCAACGCAACCCTCAATGAATCTTGGTTGATACTCATACACAGGCTGGCCAGGTTGCCATGACGAGTACAGTGTCCATTATCCGGTCTATGAGAGCAAGGAGCTGGGGACTGAAATCAGGTGGGGCTTGAGTTCGAGGCCCGCGTGAGGCATTGGTTTGGGTTAACGTCCTTTCACCTATCAGCACTTCATCGTTTCATTATCACACGCTCATTTGTGCCCCCGTATAACCTAGCTGTTGGTGGGGTCGCTGAGCAGCATTGGAGAGAGATTCCAGTTCCACATGCAATGAGAGGTGACCAACTGACTCCCCGTGGGGGGTAGAACCCCGAGCCTCTTGATATGATTGAGCAACTTGGTCAAGCCACCCTCCGTGGCTGAATCAACTGAGGTACCGCTTTGAAACCTGGGGTCTGGTGGGATGTGTGATGGAGCTCACCGATATAGTCTTACCCTTTGACGTGTTGACCTGGCAACCCGCACGACAGTCTCACACTCTGACGTGCTAGCCTGGCAACCCGCACGACAATCTCACGCTCTGACGTGCCAGCCTGGCAACCCGCACGACAATCTCACGCTCTGACGTGCTAGCCTGGCAACCCGCACGACAGTCTCACACTCTCACGTGCTAGCCTGGCAACCCGCACGACAGTCTCAAGCTCTCACGTGCTAGCCTGGCAACCCGCACGACAGTCTCACCCTGTGACGAGCTAGCCTGGCAACCCGCACGACAGTCTCATGTGACGTCACTGTGTTGTGTCAAGCAGGACGACATGAAGCTGGTGTCACGTGGCAGTATCGATAGTGTCGGCACAACACTGACCGAGACGAGTCAGGACAGCGACGACCGACCGCCCACCTCGCCCGGCGTCAAGCGGAAACTGTTCAGGTAATCCATCACGTGACCGCGCGGCTCGACTATTCCCACGAACCGGACAACGGTTCGTGGGAATAGTGCGTTCGTGGGTCGGATCCGGTGAATGAAAACTTCGTGAAATTGATTCTAATTATTGTATTTTTAGTTTGAGTGGATCAATCTGTCATTGATTTCTGAATGTACCTTTGGAGTCATGCGCGTATTCATGACCTTGGCACGGTCGCTGCGAGCTCGAGAGTGATGCCGAGGTATGAGCGGGAGAAATCACAGAACGACATGTCGGATTGGGACATTAAGGGCATATAGGCCACGCGTCCTCATGAAGCTGAAGCGGGATTAGGATGACGCGTATTCTGTGCGTATTCATGACCTTGGCATGGTCGCTGCGAGCTCGAGAGTGATGCCGAGGTATGAGCGGGAGAAATCACAGAACGACATGTCGGATTGGGACATTAAGAAGCATATAGGCCCGTGGTCCTCATGAAGCTGAAGCGGGATTTGGATGACGCGTATTCTGTGCGTATTCATGACTTTGGCATGGTCGCTGCGAGCTCGAGAGTGATGCCGAGGTATGAGCGGGAGAAATCACAGAACGACATGTCGGATTGGGACATTAAGAGGCATATAGGCCCGTGGTCCTCATGAAGCTAAAGCGGGATCTAGATGACGCGTATTCTGTGCGTATTCATGACCTTGGCACGGTCGCTGCGAGCTCGAGAGTGATGCCGAGGTATGAGCGGGAGAAATCACAGAACGACATGTCGGATTGGGACATTAAGAAGCATATAGGCCACGCGTCCTCATGAAGCTAAAGCGGGATTTGGATGACGCGTATTTTGTGCGTATTCATGACCTTGGCACGGTCGCTGCGAGCTCGAGAGTGATGCCGAGGTATGAGCGGGAGAAATCACAGAACGACATGTCGGATTGGGACATTAAGAAGCATATAGGCCACGCGTCCTCATGAAGCTGAAGCGGGATTAGGATGACGCGTATTCTGTGCGTATTCATGACCTTGGCACGGTCGCTGCGAGCTCGAGAGTGATGCCGAGGTATGAGCGGGAGAAATCACAGAACGACATGTCGGATTGGGACATTAAGAAGCATATAGGCCACGCGTCTTCATGAAGCTGAAGCGGGATTTAGATGACGCGTATTCTGTGCGTATTCATGACCTTGGCACGGTCGCTGCGAGCTCGAGAGTGATGCCGAGGTATGAGCGGGAGAAATCACAGAACGACATGTCGGATTGGGACATTAAGGGCATATAGGCCCGTGGTCCTCATGAAGCTGAAGCGGGATTAGGATGACGCGTATTTTGTGCGTATTCATGACCTTGGCATGGTCGCTGCGAGCTCGAGAGTGATGCCGAGGTATGAGCGGGAGAAATCACAGAACGACATGTCGGATTGGGACATTAAGGGCATATAGGCCCGTGGTCCTCATGAAGCTAAAGCGGGATTAGGATGACGCGTATTCTGTGCGTATTCATGACCTTGGCATGGTCGCTGCGAGCTCGAGAGTGATGCCGAGGTATGAGCGGGAGAAATCACAGAACGACATGTCGGATTGGGACATTAAGAGGCATATAGGCCCGTGGTCCTCATGAAGCTGAAGCGGGATTTAGATGACGCGTATTCTGTGCGTATTCATGACCTTGGCACGGTCGCTGCGAGCTCGAGAGTGATGCCGAGGTATGAGCGGGAGAAATCACAGAACGACATGTCGGATTGGGACATTAAGAAGCATATAGGCCACGCGTCCTCATGAAGCTAAAGCGGGATCTAGATGACGCGTATTCTGTGCGTATTCATGACCTTGGCACGGTCGCTGCGAGCTCGAGAGTGATGCCGAGGTATGAGCGGGAGAAATCACAGAACGACATGTCGGATTGGGACATTAAGAAGCATATAGGCCACGCGTCCTCATGAAGCTAAAGCGGGATTAGGATGACGTGTATTTTGTGCGTATTGATGACCTTGGCATGGTCGCTGCGAGCTCGAGAGTGATGCCGAGGTATGAGCGGGAGAAATCACAGAACGACATGTCGGATTGGGACATTAAGAAGCATATAGGCCACGCGTCCTCATGAAGCTGAAGCGGGATTAGGATGACGCGTATTCTGTGCGTATTCATGACCTTGGCATGGTCGCTGCGAGCTCGAGAGTGATGCCGAGGTATGAGCGGGAGAAATCACAGAACGACATGTCGGATTGGGACATTAAGAGGCATATAGGCCCGTGGTCCTCATGAAGCTGAAGCGGGATTAGGATGACGCGTATTCTGTGCGTATTCATGACCTTGGCATGGTCGCTGCGAGCTCGAGAGTGATGCCGAGGTATGAGCGGGAGAAATCACAGAACGACATGTCGGATTGGGACATTAAGAGGCATATAGGCCCGTGGTTCTCATGAAGCTGAAGCGGGATTAGGATGACGCGTATTCTGTGCGTATTCATGACCTTGGCACGGTCGCTGCGAGCTCGAGAGTGATGCCGAGGTATGAGCGGGAGAAATCACAGAACGACATGTCGGATTGGGACATTAAGAAGCATATAGGCCCGTGGTCCTCATGAAGCTAAAGCGGGATTTGGATGACGCGTATTCTGTGCGTATTGATGACCTTGGCATGGTCGCTGCGAGCTCGAGAGTGATGCCGAGGTATGAGCGGGAGAAATCACAGAACGACATGTCGGATTGGGACATTAAGGGCATATAGGCCCGTGGTCCTCATGAAGCTAAAGCGGGATTTAGATGACGCGTATTTTGTGCGTATTCATGACCTTGGCATGGTCGCTGCGAGCTCGAGAGTGATGCCGAGGTATGAGCGGGAGAAATCACAGAACGACATGTCGGATTGGGACATTAAGGGCATATAGGCCCGTGGTCCTCATGAAGCTAAAGCGGGATTTGGATGACGCGTATTCTGTGCGTATTCATGACCTTGGCATGGTCGCTGCGAGCTCGAGAGTGATGCCGAGGTATGAGCGGGAGAAATCACAGAACGACATGTCGGATTGGGACATTAAGGGCATATAGGCCCGTGGTCCTCATGAAGCTAAAGCGGGATTTAGATGACGCGTATTTTGTGCGTATTCATGACCTTGGCATGGTCGCTGCGAGCTCGAGAGTGATGCCGAGGTATGAGCGGGAGAAATCACAGAACGACATGTCGGATTGGGACATTAAGAAGCATATAGGCCCGTGGTCCTCATGAAGCTGAAGCGGGATTAAGATGACTCGTATTTTGTGCGTATTCATGACCTTGGCATGGTCGCTGCGAGCTCGAGAGTGATGCCGAGGTATGAGCGGGAGAAATCACAGAACGACATGTCGGATTGGGACATTAAGGGCATATAGGCCCGTGGTCCTCATTAAGCTAAAGCGGGATTAGGATGACGCGTATTCTGTGCGTATTCATGACCTTGGCATGGTCGCTGCGAGCTCGAGAGTGTTGCCGAGGTATGAGCAGGAGAAATCACAGAACGACATGTCGGATTGGGACATTAAGAAGCATATAGGCCCGTGGTCCTCATGAAGCTGAAGCGGGATTAAGATGACGCGTATTCTGTGCGTATTCATGACCTTGGCACGGTCGCTGCGAGCTCGAGAGTGATGCCGAGGTATGAGCGGGAGAAATCACAGAACGACATGTCGGATTGGGACATTAAGGGCATATAGGCCACGCGTCGTCATGAAGCTGAAGCGGGATTTGGATGACGCGTATTCTGTGCGTATTCATGACCTTGGCACGGTCGCTGCGAGCTCGAGAGTGATGCCGAGGTATGAGCGGGAGAAATCACAGAACGACCTTTCGGATTGGGACATTAAGAGGCATATAGGCCCGTGATCCTCATGAAGCTGAAGCGGGATCTAGATGACGCGTATTTTGTGCGTATTCATGACCTTGGCACGGTCGCTGCGAGCTCGAGAGTGATGCCGAGGTATGAGCGGGAGAAATCACAGAACGACATGTCGGATTGGGACATTAAGGGCATATAGGCCCGTGGTCCTCATGAAGCTAAAGCGGGATTAGGATGACGCGTATTCTGTGCGTATTCATGACCTTGGCATGGTCGCTGCGAGCTCGAGAGTGATGCCGAGGTATGAGCGGGAGAAATCACAGAACGACATGTCGGATTGGGACATTAAGAAGCATATAGGCCACGCGTCCTCATGAAGCTAAAGCGGGATTTAGATGACGCGTATTCTGTGCGTATTCATGACCTTGGCATGGTCGCTGCGAGCTCGAGAGTGATGCCGAGGTATGAGCGGGAGAAATCACAGAACGACATGTCGGATTGGGACATTAAGAAGCATATAGGCCCGTGGTCCTCATGAAGCTGAAGCGGGATTTGGATGACGCGTATTCTGTGCGTATTCATGACCTTGGCATGGTCGCTGCGAGCTCGAGAGTGATGCCGAGGTATGAGCGGGAGAAATCACAGAACGACATGTCGGATTGGGACATTAAGAAGCATATAGGCCACGCGTCCTCATGAAGCTAAAGCGGGATTTAGATGACGCGTATTCTGTGCGTATTCATGACCTTGGCATGGTCGCTGCGAGCTCGAGAGTGTTGCCGAGGTATGAGCGGGAGAAATCACAGAACGACATGTCGGATTGGGACATTAAGAGGCATATAGGCCCGTGGTCCTCATGAAGCTAAAGCGGGATTAGGATGACGCGTATTCTGTGCGTATTCATGACCTTGGCATGGTCGCTGCGAGCTCGAGAGTGATGCCGAGGTATGAGCGGGAGAAATCACAGAACGACATGTCGGATTGGGACATTAAGGGCATATAGGCCCGTGGTCCTCATGAAGCTAAAGCGGGATTTAGATGACGTGTATTTTGTGCGTATTCATGACCTTGGCACGGTCGCAGCGAGCTCGAGAGTGATGCCGAGGTATGAGCGGGAGAAATCACAGAACGACATGTCGGATTGGGACATTAAGAGGCATATAGGCCCGTGGTCCTCATGAAGCTGAAGCGGGATTTAGATGAGGCGTATTTTGTGCGTATTCATGACCTTGGCATGGTCGCTGCGAGCTCGAGAGTGATGCCGAGGTATGAGCGGGAGAAATCACAGAACGACATGTCGGATTGGGACATTAAGAAGCATATAGGCCCGTGGTCCACATGAAGCTAAAGCGGGATTTAGATGACGCGTATTCTGTGCGTATTCATGACCTTGGCACGGTCGCTGCGAGCTCGAGAGTGATGCCGAGGTATGAGCGGGAGAAATCACAGAACGACATGTCGGATTGGGACATTAAGAGGCATATAGGCCCGTGGTCCTCATGAAGCTGAAGCGGGATTTAGATGACGCGTATTTTGTGCGTATTCATGACCTTGGCATGGTCGCTGCGAGCTCGAGAGTGATGCCGAGGTATGAGCGGGAGAAATCACAGAACGACATGTCGGATTGGGACATTAAGAAGCATATAGGCCCGTGGTCCTCATGAAGCTAAAGCGGGATTTAGATGACGCGTATTCTGTGCGTATTCATGACCTTGGCACGGTCGCTGCGAGCTCGAGAGTGATGCCGAGGTATGAGCGGGAGAAATCACAGAACGACATGTCGGATTGGGACATTAAGAGGCATATAGGCCCGTGGTCCTCATGAAGCTGAAGCGGGATTTAGATGAGGCGTATTCTGTGCGTATTCATGACCTTGGCACGGTCGCTGCGAGCTCGAGAGTGATGCCGAGGTATGAGCGGGAGAAATCACAGAACGACATGTCGGATTGGGACATTAAGGGCATATAGGCCCGTGGTTCTCATGAAGCTAAAGCGGGATTAGGATGACGCGTATTCTGTGCGTATTCATGACCTTGGCACGGTCGCTGCGAGCTCGAGAGTGATGCCGAGGTATGAGCGGGAGAAATCACAGAACGACATGTCGGATTGGGACATTAAGAAGCATATAGGCCACGCGTCCTCATGAAGCTAAAGCGGGATTTAGATGACGTGTATTTTGTGCGTATTCATGACCTTGGCATGGTCGCTGCGAGCTCGAGAGTGATGCCGAGGTATGAGCGGGAGAAATCACATAACGACATGTCGGATTGGGACATTAAGAGGCATATAGGCCCGTGGTCCTCATGAAGCTAAAGCGGGATTTAGATGACGCGTATTTTGTGCGTATTCATGACCTTGGCATGGTCGCTGCGAGCTCGAGAGTGATGCCGAGGTATGAGCGGGAGAAATCACAGAACGACATGTCGGATTGGGACATTAAGAGGCATATAGGCCCGTGGTCCTCATGAAGCTAAAGCGGGATTTAGATGACGCGTATTTTGTGCGTATTCATGACCTTGGCATGGTCGCTGCGAGCTCGAGAGTGATGCCGAGGTATGAGCGGGAGAAATCACAGAACGACATGTCGGATTGGGACATTAAGAGGCATATAGGCCCGTGGTCCTCATGAAGCTAAAGCGGGATTAGGATGACGTGTATTTTGTGCGTATTCATGACCTTGGCACGGTCGCTGCGAGCTCGAGAGTGATGCCGAGGTATGAGCGGGAGAAATCACAGAACGACATGTCGGATTGGGACATTAAGAAGCATATAGGCCACGCGTCCTCATGAAGCTGAAGCGGGATTTAGATGACGCGTATTTTGTGCGTATTCATGACCTTGGCACGGTCGCTGCGAGCTCGAGAGTGATGCCGAGGTATGAGCGGGAGAAATCACAGAACGACATGTCGGATTGGGACATTAAGAAGCATATAGGCCACGCGTCCTCATGAAGCTGAAGCGGGATTTAGATGACGCGTATTTTGTGCGTATTCATGACCTTGGCACGGTCGCTGCGAGCTCGAGAGTGATGCCGAGGTATGAGCGGGAGAAATCACAGAACGACATGTCGGATTGGGACATTAAGAGGCATATAGGCCCGTGGTCCTCATGAAGCTAAAGCGGGATTAGGATGACGTGTATTTTGTGCGTATTCATGACCTTGGCACGGTCGCTGCGAGCTCGAGAGTGATGCCGAGGTATGAGCGGGAGAAATCACAGAACGACATGTCGGATTGGGACATTAAGAAGCATATAGGCCCGTGGTCCTCATGAAGCTAAAGCGGGATTAGGATGACGCGTATTCTGTGCGTATTCATGACCTTGGCACGGTCGCTGCGAGCTCGAGAGTGATGCCGAGGTATGAGCGGGAGAAATCACAGAACGACATGTCGGATTGGGACATTAAGAGGCATATAGGCCCGTGGTCCTCATGAAGCTAAAGCGGGATTAGGATGACGTGTATTTTGTGCGTATTCATGACCTTGGCACGGTCGCTGCGAGCTCGAGAGTGATGCCGAGGTATGAGCGGGAGAAATCACAGAACGACATGTCGGATTGGGACATTAAGGGCATATAGGCCCGTGGTCCTCATGAAGCTAAAGCGGGATTAGGATGACGCGTATTCTGTGCGTATTCATGACCTTGGCATGGTCGCTGCGAGCTCGAGAGTGATGCCGAGGTATGAGCGGGAGAAATCACAGAACGACATGTCGGATTGGGACATTAAGGGCATATAGGCCCGTGGTCCTCATGAAGCTAAAGCGGGATTTAGATGACGTGTATTTTGTGCGTATTCATGACCTTGGCATGGTCGCTGCGAGCTCGAGAGTGATGCCGAGGTATGAGCGGGAGAAATCACAGAACGACATGTCGGATTGGGACATTAAGAAGCATATAGGCCCGTGGTCCTCATGAAGCTGAAGCGGGATTTAGATGACGCGTATTCTGTGCGTATTGATGACCTTGGCATGGTCGCTGCGAGCTCGAGAGTGATGCCGAGGTATGAGCGGGAGAAATCACAGAACGACATGTCGGATTGGGACATTAAGGGCATATAGGCCACGCGTCGTCATGAAGCTGAAGCGGGATTTGGATGACGCGTATTCTGTGCGTATTCATGACCTTGGCACGGTCGCTGCGAGCTCGAGAGTGATGCCGAGGTATGAGCGGGAGAAATCACAGAACGACATGTCGGATTGGGACATTAAGAGGCATATAGGCCACGCGTCCTCATGAAGCTAAAGCGGGATTAGGATGACGCGTATTCTGTGCGTATTCATGACCTTGGCATGGTCGCTGCGAGCTCGAGAGTGTTGCCGAGGTATGAGCGGGAGAAATCACAGAACGACATGTCGGATTGGGACATTAAGGGCATATAGGCCACGCGTCCTCATGAAGCTAAAGCGGGATTAGGATGACGTGTATTTTGTGCGTATTCATGACCTTGGCACGGTCGCTGCGAGCTCGAGAGTGATGCCGAGGTATGAGCGGGAGAAATCACAGAACGACATGTCGGATTGGGACATTAAGAGGCATATAGGCCCGTGGTCCTCATGAAGCTGAAGCGGGATTAGGATGACGCGTATTCTGTGCGTATTCATGACCTTGGCATGGTCGCTGCGAGCTCGAGAGTGATGCCGAGGTATGAGCGGGAGAAATCACAGAACGACATGTCGGATTGGGACATTAAGGGGCATATAGGCCCGTGGTCCTCATGAAGCTAAAGCAGGATTTGGATGACGCGTATTCTGTGCGTATTCATGACCTTGGCATGGTCGCTGCGAGCTCGAGAGTGATGCCGAGGTATGAGCGGGAGAAATCACAGAACGACATGTCGGATTGGGACATTAAGAGGCATATAGGCCACGCGTCCTCATGAAGCTAAAGCGGGATTAGGATGACGTGTATTCTGTGCGTATTCATGACCTTGGCATGGTCGCTGCGAGCTCGAGAGTGATGCCGAGGTATGAGCGGGAGAAATCACAGAACGACATGTCGGATTGGGACATTAAGAGGCATATAGGCCACGCGTCCTCATGAAGCTGAAGCGGGATTTAGATGACGTGTATTTTGTGCGTATTCATGACCTTGGCATGGTCGCTGCGAGCTCGAGAGTGATGCCGAGGTATGAGCGGGAGAAATCACAGAACGACATGTCGGATTGGGACATTAAGAGGCATATAGGCCCGTGGTCCTCATGAAGCTGAAGCGGGATTTAGATGACGTGTATTTTGTGCGTATTCATGACCTTGGCATGGTCGCTGCGAGCTCGAGAGTGATGCCGAGGTATGAGCGGGAGAAATCACAGAACGACATGTCGGATTGGGACATTAAGGGCATATAGGCCACGCGTCGTCATGAAGCTGAAGCGGGATTTGGATGACGCGTATTCTGTGCGTATTCATGACCTTGGCACGGTCGCTGCGAGCTCGAGAGTGATGCCGAGGTATGAGCGGGAGAAATCACAGAACGACATGTCGGATTGGGACATTAAGAGGCATATAGGCCACGCGTCCTCATGAAGCTAAAGCGGGATTTAGATGACGCGTATTCTGTGCGTATTCATGACCTTGGCACGGTCGCTGCGAGCTCGAGAGTGATGCCGAGGTATGAGCGGGAGAAATCACAGAACGACATGTCGGATTGGGACATTAAGAGGCATATAGGCCCGTGGTCCTCATGAAGCTAAAGCGGGATTAGGATGACGCGTATTCTGTGCGTATTCATGACCTTGGCATGGTCGCTGCGAGCTCGAGAGTGATGCCGAGGTATGAGCGGGAGAAATCACAGAACGACATGTCGGATTGGGACATTAAGAGGCATATAGGCCCGTGGTCCTCATGAAGCTGAAGCGGGATTTAGATGACGCGTATTCTGTGCGTATTCATGACCTTGGCATGGTCGCTGCGAGCTCGAGAGTGTTGCCGAGGTATGAGCGGGAGAAATCACAGAACGACATGTCGGATTGGGACATTAAGAGGCATATAGGCCCGTGGTCCTCATGAAGCTGAAGCGGGATTTAGATGACGCGTATTCTGTGCGTATTCATGACCTTGGCATGGTCGCTGCGAGCTCGAGAGTGATGCCGAGGTATGAGCGGGAGAAATCACAGAACGACATGTCGGATTGGGACATTAAGAGGCATATAGGCCCGTGGTCCTCATGAAGCTGAAGCGGGATTTAGATGACGCGTATTCTGTGCGTATTCATGACCTTGGCATGGTCGCTGCGAGCTCGAGAGTGATGCCGAGGTATGAGCGGGAGAAATCACAGAACGACATGTCGGATTGGGACATTAAGAGGCATATAGGCCCGTGGTCCTCATGAAGCTAAAGCGGGATTAGGATGACGCGTATTCTGTGCGTATTCATGACCTTGGCACGGTCGCTGCGAGCTCGAGAGTGATGCCGAGGTATGAGCGGGAGAAATCACAGAACGACATGTCGGATTGGGACATTAAGAAGCATATAGGCCCGTGGTCCTCATGAAGCTAAAGCGGGATTAGGATGACGTGTATTTTGTGCGTATTCATGACCTTGGCATGGTCGCTGCGAGCTCGAGAGTGATGCCGAGGTATGAGCGGGAGAAATCACAGAACGACATGTCGGTTTGGGACATTAAGGGCATATAGGCCACGCGTCCTCATGAAGCTGAAGCGGGATTTAGATGACGCGTATTCTGTGCGTATTCATGACCTTGGCATGGTCGCTGCGAGCTCGAGAGTGATGCCGAGGTATGAGCGGGAGAAATCACAGAACGACATGTCGGATTGGGACATTAAGAGGCATATAGGCCCGTGGTCCTCATGAAGCTGAAGCGGGATTTAGATGACGCGTATTCTGTGCGTATTCATGACCTTGGCACGGTCGCTGCGAGCTCGAGAGTGATGCCGAGGTATGAGCGGGAGAAATCACAGAACGACATGTCGGATTGGGACATTAAGGGCATATAGGCCACGCGTCCTCATGAAGCTGAAGCGGGATTTGGATGACGTGTATTTTGTGCGTATTGATGACCTTGGCACGGTAGCTGCGAGCTCGAGAGTGATGCCGAGGTATGAGCAGGAGAAATCACAGAACGACAT
Source organism: Brachyptera risi (assembly GCA_964007535.1). Taxonomy (NCBI): domain Eukaryota; kingdom Metazoa; phylum Arthropoda; class Insecta; order Plecoptera; family Taeniopterygidae; genus Brachyptera; species Brachyptera risi. The sequence goes on from OZ023332.1 coordinate 1,639,733, forward strand.
GTCGGATTGGGACATTAAGAGGCATATAGGCCCGTGGTCCTCATGAAGCTGAAGCGGGATTAGGATGACGTGTATTTTGTGCGTATTCATGACCTTGGCATGGTCGCTGCGAGCTCGAGAGTGATGCCGAGGTATGAGCGGGAGAAATCACGGAACGACATGTCGGATTGGGACATTAAGAAGCATATAGGCCCGTGGTCCTCATGAAGCTAAAGCGGGATTAGGATGACGCGTATTCTGTGCGTATTCATGACCTTGGCATGGTCGCTGCGAGCTCGAGAGTGATGCCGAGGTATGAGCAGGAGAAATCACAGAACGACATGTCGGATTGGGACATTAAGAGGCATATAGGCCCGTGGTCCTCATGAAGCTGAAGCGGGATTAGGATGACGCGTATTTTGTGCGTATTCATGACCTTGGCATGGTCGCTGCGAGCTCGAGAGTGATGCCGAGGTATGAGCGGGAGAAATCACAGAACGACATGTCGGATTGGGACATTAAGAGGCATATAGGCCACGCGTCCTCATGAGGCTGAAGCGGGATTAAGATGACGCGTATTCTGTGCGTATTCATGACCTTGGCATGGTCGCTGCGAGCTCGAGAGTGATGCCGAGGTATGAGCGGGAGAAATCACAGAACGACATGTCGGATTGGGACATTAAGAGGCATATAGGCCCGTGGTCCTCATGAAGCTGAAGCGGGATTAGGATGACGCGTATTTTGTGCGTATTCATGACCTTGGCATGGTCGCTGCGAGCTCGAGAGTGATGCCGAGGTATGAGCGGGAGAAATCACAGAACGACATGTCGGATTGGGACATTAAGAGGCATATAGGCCCGTGGTCCTCATGAAGCTAAAGCGGGATTAGGATGACGCGTATTCTGTGCGTATTGATGACCTTGGCACGGTCGCTGCGAGCTCGAGAGTGATGCCGAGGTATGAGCGGGAGAAATCACAGAACGACATGTCGGATTGGGACATTAAGAAGCATATAGGCCCGTGGTCCTCATGAAGCTAAAGCGGGATTAGGATGACGCGTATTCTGTGCGTATTCATGACCTTGGCACGGTCGCTGCGAGCTCGAGAGTGATGCCGAGGTATGAGCGGGAGAAATCACAGAACGACATGTCGGATTGGGACATTAAGAAGCATATAGGCCCGTGGTCCTCATGAAGCTAAAGCGGGATTAGGATGACGCGTATTCTGTGCGTATTCATGACCTTGGCAAGGTCGCTGCGAGCTCGAGAGTGTTGCCGAGGTATGAGCGGGAGAAATCACAGAACGACATGTCGGATTGGGACATTAAGAGGCATATAGGCCCGTGGTCCTCATGAAGCTAAAGCGGGATTAGGATGACGCGTATTCTGTGCGTATTCATGACCTTGGCATGGTCGCTGCGAGCTCGAGAGTGATGCCGAGGTATGAGCGGGAGAAATCACAGAACGACATGTCGGATTGGGACATTAAGAAGCATATAGGCCCGTGGTCCTCATGAAGCTAAAGCGGGATTTAGATGACGCGTATTTTGTGCGTATTCATGACCTTGGCATGGTCGCTGCGAGCTCGAGAGTGATGCCGAGGTATGTGCGGGAGAAATCACAGAACGACATGTCGGATTGGGACATTAAGAAGCATATAGGCCACGCGTCCTCATGAAGCTGAAGCGGGATTTAGATGACGCGTATTCTGTGCGTATTCATGACCTTGGCATGGTCGCTGCGAGCTCGAGAGTGATGCCGAGGTATGAGCAGGAGAAATCACAGAACGACATGTCGGATTGGGACATTAAGAAGCATATAGGCCACGCGTCCTCATGAAGCTGAAGCGGGATTTAGATGACGCGTATTTTGTGCGTATTCATGACCTTGGCATGGTCGCTGCGAGCTCGAGAGTGATGCCGAGGTATGAGCAGGAGAAATCACAGAACGACATGTCGGATTGGGACATTAAGAGGCATATAGGCCCGTGGTTCTCATGAAGCTAAAGCGGGATTTAGATGACGCGTATTCTGTGCGTATTCATGACCTTGGCATGGTCGCTGCGAGCTCGAGAGTGATGCCGAGGTATGAGCGGGAGAAATCACAGAACGACATGTCGGATTGGGACATTAAGGGCATATAGGCCCGTGGTCCTCATGAAGCTAAAGCGGGATTTGGATGACGCGTATTCTGTGCGTATTCATGACCTTGGCATGGTCGCTGCGAGCTCGAGAGTGTTGCCGAGGTATGAGCGGGAGAAATCACAGAACGACATGTCGGATTGGGACATTAAGGGCATATAGGCCCGTGGTCCTCATGAAGCTGAAGCGGGATTAAGATGACGCGTATTCTGTGCGTATTCATGACCTTGGCATGGTCGCTGCGAGCTCGAGAGTGATGCCGAGGTATGAGCGGGAGAAATCACAGAACGACATGTCGGATTGGGACATTGAGAGGCATATAGGCCCGTGGTCCTCATGAAGCTAAAGCGGGATTTAGATGACGCGTATTCTGTGCGTATTCATGACCTTGGCACGGTCGCTGCGAGCTCGAGAGTGTTGCCGAGGTATGAGCGGGAGAAATCACAGAACGACATGTCGGATTGGGACATTAAGGGCATATAGGCCACGCGTCCTCATGAAGCTAAAGCGGGATTAGGATGACGCGTATTTTGTGCGTATTCATTACCTTGGCATGGTCGCTGCGAGCTCGAGAGTGTTGCCGAGGTATGAGCGGGAGAAATCACAGAACGACATGTCGGATTGGGACATTAAGAAGCATATAGGCCCGTGGTCCTCATGAAGCTAAAGCGGGATTTAGATGACGCGTATTGTGTGCGTATTCATGACCTTGGCATGGTCGCTGCGAGCTCGAGAGTGATGCCGAGGTATGAGCGGGAGAAATCACAGAACGACATGTCGGATTGGGACATTAAGGGCATATAGGCCCGTGGTCCTCATGAAGCTAAGGCGGGATTTAGATGACACGTATTTTGTGCGTATTCATGACCTTGGCATGGTCGCTGCGAGCTCGAGAGTGTTGCCGAGGTATGAGCGGGAGAAATCACAGAACGACATGTCGGATTGGGACATTAAGGGCATATAGGCCCGTGGTCCTCATGAAGCTAAAGCGGGATTAGGATGACGCGTATTCTGTGCGTATTCATGACCTTGGCACGGTCGCTGCGAGCTCGAGAGTGATGCCGAGGTATGAGCGGGAGAAATCACAGAACGACATGTCGGATTGGGACATTAAGAAGCATATAGGCCCGTGGTCCTCATGAAGCTAAAGCGGGATTAGGATGACGCGTATTCTGTGCGTATTCATGACCTTGGCACGGTCGCTGCGAGCTCGAGAGTGATGCCGAGGTATGAGCGGGAGAAATCACAGAACGACATGTCGGATTGGGACATTAAGAAGCATATAGGCCCGTGGTCCTCATGAAGCTAAAGCGGGATTAGGATGACGCGTATTTTGTGCGTATTCATGACCTTGGCACGGTCGCTGCGAGCTCGAGAGTGATGCCGAGGTATGAGCGGGAGAAATCACAGAACGACATGTCGGATTGGGACATTAAGAAGCATATAGGCCCGTGGTCCTCATGAAGCTAAAGCGGGATTTGGATGACGCGTATTCTGTGCGTATTCATGACCTTGGCATGGTCGCTGCGAGCTCGAGAGTGTTGCCGAGGTATGAGCGGGAGAAATCACAGAACGACATGTCGGATTGGGACATTAAGGGCATATAGGCCACGCGTCCTCATGAAGCTAAAGCGGGATTTAGATGACGCGTATTCTGTGCGTATTCATGACCTTGGCATGGTCGCTGCGAGCTCGAGAGTGATGCCGAGGTATGAGCGGGAGAAATCACAGAACGACATGTCGGATTGGGACATTAAGAAGCATATAGGCCCGTGGTCCTCATGAAGCTAAAGCGGGATTAGGATGACGCGTATTTTGTGCGTATTCATGACCTTGGCACGGTCGCTGCGAGCTCGAGAGTGATGCCGAGGTATGAGCGGGAGAAATCACAGAACGACATGTCGGATTGGGACATTAAGGGCATATAGGCCCGTGGTCCTCATGAAGCTAAAGCGGGATTTAGATGACGCGTATTCTGTGCGTATTCATGACCTTGGCATGGTCGCTGCGAGCTCGAGAGTGATGCCGAGGTATGAGCGGGAGAAATCACAGAACGACATGTCGGATTGGGACATTAAGAAGCATATAGGCCAGTGGTCCTCATGAAGCTGAAGCGGGATTTGGATGACGTGTATTTTGTGCGTATTGATGACCTTGGCACGGTCGCTGCGAGCTCGAGAGTGATGCCGAGGTATGAGCGGGAGAAATCACAGAACGACATGTCGGATTGGGACATTAAGAAGCATATAGGCCACGCGTCCTCATGAAGCTAAAGCGGGATTTGGATGACGCGTATTTTGTGCGTATTGATGACCTTGGCACGGTCGCTGCGAGCTCGAGAGTGATGCCGAGGTATGAGCGGGAGAAATCACAGAACGACATGTCGGATTGGGACATTAAGAAGCATATAGGCCACGCGTCCTCATGAAGCTAAAGCGGGATTTGGATGACGCGTATTTTGTGCGTATTGATGACCTTGGCACGGTCGCTGCGAGCTCGAGAGTGATGCCGAGGTATGAGCGGGAGAAATCACAGAACGACATGTCGGATTGGGACATTAAGAAGCATATAGGCCACGCGTCCTCATGAAGCTAAAGCGGGATTTAGATGACACGTATTTTGTGCGTATTCATGACCTTGGCATGGTCGCTGCGAGCTCGAGAGTGTTGCCGAGGTATGAGCGGGAGAAATCACAGAACGACATGTCGGATTGGGACATTAAGGGCATATAGGCCCGTGGTCCTCATGAAGCTAAAGCGGGATTTAGATGACGCGTATTCTGTGCGTATTCATGACCTTGGCATGGTCGCTGCGAGCTCGAGAGTGATGCCGAGGTATGAGCGGGAGAAATCACAGAACGACATGTCGGATTGGGACATTAAGAAGCATATAGGCCACGCGTCCTCATGAAGCTAAAGCGGGATTAGGATGACGCGTATTCTGTGCGTATTGATGACCTTGGCACGGTCGCTGCGAGCTCGAGAGTGATGCCGAGGTATGAGCGGGAGAAATCACAGAACGACGTGTCGGATTGGGACATTAAGAGGCATATAGGCCCGTGGTCCTCATGAAGCTAAAGCGGGAATAAGATGACGCGTATTCTGTGCGTATTCATGACCTTGGCATGGTCGCTGCGAGCTCGAGAGTGATGCCGAGGTATGAGCGGGAGAAATCACAGAACGACATGTCGGATTGGGACATTAAGAAGCATATAGGCCCGTGGTCCTCATGAAGCTAAAGCGGGATTAGGATGACGTGTATTCTGTGCGTATTCATGACCTTGGCACGGTCGCAGCGAGCTCGAGAGTGATGCCGAGGTATGAGCGGGAGAAATCACAGAACGACATGTCGGATTGGGACATTAGGGCATATAGGCCCGTGGTCCTCATGAAGCTGAAGCGGGATTTGGATGACGCGTATTCTGTGCGTATTCATGACCTTGGCACGGTCGCTGCGAGCTCGAGAGTGATGCCGAGGTATGAGCGGGAGAAATCACAGAACGACATGTCGGATTGGGACATTAGGGCATATAGGCCACGCGTCCTCATGAAGCTAAAGCGGGATTAGGATGACTTGTATTTTGTGCGTATTCATGACCTTGGCACGGTCGCTGCGAGCTCGAGAGTGATGCCGAGGTATGAGCGGGAGAAATCACAGAACGACATGTCGGATTGGGACATTAAGAAGCAAATAGGCCACGCGTCCTCATGAAGCTAAAGCGGGATTAGGATGACGCGTATTCTGTGCGTATTGATGACCTTGGCATGGTCGCTGCGAGCTCGAGAGTGTTGCCGAGGTATGAGCGGGAGAAATCACAGAACGACATGTCGGATTGGGACATTAAGGGCATATAGGCCCGTGGTCCTCATGAAGCTGAAGCGGGATTTAGATGACGCGTATTTTGTGCGTATTCATGACCTTGGCATGGTCGCTGCGAGCTCGAGAGTGATGCCGAGGTATGAGCGGGAGAAATCACAGAACGACATGTCGGATTGGGACATTAAGAAGCAAATAGGCCACGCGTCCTCATGAAGCTAAAGCGGGATTAGGATGACGCGTATTCTGTGCGTATTGATGACCTTGGCATGGTCGCTGCGAGCTCGAGAGTGTTGCCGAGGTATGAGCGGGAGAAATCACAGAACGACATGTCGGATTGGGACATTAAGAAGCATATAGGCCCGTGGTCCTCATGAAGCTAAAGCGGGATTAGGATGACGCGTATTCTGTGCGTATTCATGACCTTGGCACGGTCGCTGCGAGCTCGAGAGTGATGCCGAGGTATGAGCGGGAGAAATCACAGAACGACATGTCGGATTGGGACATTAAGAGGCATATAGGCCCGTGGTCCTCATGAAGCTGAAGCGGGATTTAGATGACGCGTATTCTGTGCGTATTCATGACCTTGGCATGGTCGCTGCGAGCTCGAGAGTGATGCCGAGGTATGAGCGGGAGAAATCACAGAACGACATGTCGGATTGGGACATTAAGAAGCATATAGGCCACGCGTCCTCATGAAGCTAAAGCGGGATTTAGATGACGCGTATTCTGTGCGTATTCATGACCTTGGCACGGTCGCTGCGAGCTCGAGAGTGATGCCGAGGTATGAGCGGGAGAAATCACAGAACGACATGTCGGATTAGGACATTAAGAAGCATATAGGCCCGTGGTCCTCATGAAGCTAAAGCGGGATTAGGATGACGCGTATTCTGTGCGTATTCATGACCTTGGCACGGTCGCTGCGAGCTCGAGAGTGATGCCGAGGTATGAGCGGGAGAAATCACAGAACGACATGTCGGATTAGGACATTAAGAAGCATATAGGCCCGTGGTCCTCATGAAGCTAAAGCGGGATTAGGATGACGCGTATTCTGTGCGTATTCATGACCTTGGCACGGTCGCTGCGAGCTCGAGAGTGATGCCGAGGTATGAGCGGGAGAAATCACAGAACGACATGTCGGATTAGGACATTAAGAAGCATATAGGCCCGTGGTCCTCATGAAGCTAAAGCGGGATTAGGATGACGCGTATTCTGTGCGTATTCATGACCTTGGCACGGTCGCTGCGAGCTCGAGAGTGATGCCGAGGTATGAGCGGGAGAAATCACAGAACGACATGTCGAATTGGGACATTAAGGGCATATAGGCCCGTGGTCCTCATGAAGCTAAAGCGGGATTTAGATGACGTGTATTCTGTGCGTATTCATGACCTTGGCATGGTCGCTGCGAGCTCGAGAGTGATGCCGAGGTATGAGCGGGAGAAATCACAGAACGACATGTCGTATTGTGGCATTAAGAGGCATATAGGCCACGCGTCCTCATGAAGCTAAAGCGGGATTAGGATGACGCGTATTCTGTGCGTATTCATGACCTTGGCACGGTCGCTGCGAGCTCGAGAGTGATGCCGAGGTATGAGCAGGAGAAATCACAGAACGACATGTCGGATTGGGACATTAAGAGGCATATAGGCCCGTGGTCCTCATGAAGCTGAAGCGGGATTTGGATGACGCGTATTCTGTGCGTATTCATGACCTTGGCATGGTCGCTGCGAGCTCGAGAGTGATGCCGAGGTATGAGCGGGAGAAATCACAGAACGACATGTCGGATTGGGACATTAAGGGCATATAGGCCCGTGGTCCTCATGAAGCTGAAGCGGGATTAGGATGACGTGTATTCTGTGCGTATTCATGACCTTGGCATGGTCGCTGCGAGCTCGAGAGTGATGCCGAGGTATGAGCGGGAGAAATCACAGAACGACATGTCGGATTGGGACATTAAGAGGCATATAGGCCCGTGGTCCTCATGAAGCTAAAGCGGGATTAGGATGACGCGTATTCTGTGCGTATTCATGACCTTGGCACGGTCGCTGCGAGCTCGAGAGTGATGCCGAGGTATGAGCGGGAGAAATCACAGAACGACATGTCGGATTGGGACATTAAGAGGCATATAGGCCCGTGGTCCTCATGAAGCTAAAGCGGGATTAGGATGACGCGTATTTTGTGCGTATTCATGACCTTGGCACGGTCGCTGCGAGCTCGAGAGTGTTGCCGAGGTATGAGCGGGAGAAATCACAGAACGACATGTCGGATTGGGACATTAAGAAGCATATAGGCCCGTGGTCCTCATGAAGCTGAAGCGGGATTTAGATGACGTGTATTCTGTGCGTATTGATGACCTTGGCATAGTCGCTGCGAGCTCGAGAGTGATGCCGATGTATGAGCGGGAGAAATCACAGAACGACATGTCGGATTAGGACATTAAGAGGCATATAGGCCCGTGGTCCTCATGAAGCTGAAGCGGGATTTAGATGACGTGTATTCTGTGCGTATTCATGACCTTGGCACGGTCGCTGCGAGCTCGAGAGTGATGCCGAGGTATGAGCGGGAGAAATCACAGAACGACATGTCGGATTGGGACATTAAGGGCATATAGGCCACGCGTCCTCATGAAGCTGAAGCGGGATTAGGATGACGCGTATTCTGTGCGTATTCATGACCTTGGCATGGTCGCTGCGAGCTCGAGAGTGATGCCGAGGTATGAGCGGGAGAAATCACAGAACGACATGTCGGATTGGGACATTAAGGGCATATAGGCCCGTGGTCCTCATGAAGCTAAAGCGGGATTAGGATGACGCGTATTCTGTGCGTATTCATGACCTTGGCATGGTCGCTGCGAGCTCGAGAGTGATGCCGAGGTATGAGCGGGAGAAATCACAGAACGACATGTCGGATTGGGACATCAAGAAGCATATAGGCCCGTGGTCCTCATGAAGCTGAAGCGGGATTAGGATGACGTGTATTTTGTGCGTATTCATGACCTTGGCATGGTCGCTGCGAGCTCGAGAGTGATGCCGAGTTATGAGCGGGAGAAATCACAGAACGACATGTCGGATTGGGACATTAAGAAGCATATAGGCCCGTGGTCCTCATGAAGCTGAAGCGGGATTAGGATGACGCGTATTCTGTGCGTATTCATGACCTTGGCATGGTCGCTGCGAGCTCGAGAGTGATGCCGAGGTATGAGCGGGAGAAATCACAGAACGACATGTCGGATTGGGACATTAAGGGCATATAGGCCCGTGGTCCTCATGAAGCTGAAGCGGGATTTGGATGACGCGTATTTTGTGCGTATTCATGACCTTGGCACGGTCGCTGCGAGCTCGAGAGTGATGCCGAGGTATGAGCGGGAGAAATCACAGAACGACATGTCGGATTGGGACATTAAGAGGCATATAGGCCCGTGGTCCTCATGAAGCTAAAGCGGGATTAAGATGACGCGTATTCTGTGCGTATTCATGACCTTGGCACGGTCGCTGCGAGCTCGAGAGTGATGCCGAGGTATGAGCGGGAGAAATCACAGAACGACATGTCGGATTGGGACATTAAGAAGCATATAGGCCACGCGTCCTCATGAAGCTAAAGCGGGATTTGGATGACGCGTATTCTGTGCGTATTCATGACCTTGGCACGGTCGCTGCGAGCTCGAGAGTGATGCCGAGGTATGAGCGGGAGAAATCACAGAACGACATGTCGGATTGGGACATTAAGAGGCATATAGGCCCGTGGTCCTCATGAAGCTGAAGCGGGATCTAGATGACGCGTATTTTGTGCGTATTCATGACCTTGGCACGGTCGCTGCGAGCTCGAGAGTGATGCCGAGGTATGAGCGGGAGAAATCACAGAACGACATGTCGGATTGGGACATTAAGAAGCATATAGGCCACGCGTCCTCATGAAGCTGAAGCGGGATCTAGATGACGCGTATTCTGTGCGTATTCATGACCTTGGCATGGTCGCTGCGAGCTCGAGAGTGTTGCCGAGGTATGAGCGGGAGAAATCACAGAACGACATGTCGGATTGGGACATTAAGAGGCATATAGGCCCGTGGTCCTCATGAAGCTAAAGCGGGATTAGGATGACGCGTATTCTGTGCGTATTCATGACCTTGGCATGGTCGCTGCGAGCTCGAGAGTGATGCCGAGGTATGAGCGGGAGAAATCACAGAACGACATGTCGGATTGGGACATTAAGAAGCATATAGGCCACGCGTCCTCATGAAGCTGAAGCGGGATCTAGATGACGCGTATTCTGTGCGTATTCATGACCTTGGCATGGTCGCTGCGAGCTCGAGAGTGTTGCCGAGGTATGAGCGGGAGAAATCACAGAACGACATGTCGGATTGGGACATTAAGAGGCATATAGGCCCGTGGTCCTCATGAAGCTAAAGCGGGATTAGGATGACGCGTATTCTGTGCGTATTCATGACCTTGGCATGGTCGCTGCGAGCTCGAGAGTGATGCCGAGGTATGAGCGGGAGAAATCACAGAACGACATGTCGGATTGGGACATTAAGAGGCATATAGGCCCGTGGTCCTCATGAAGCTAAAGCGGGATTTAGATGACGTGTATTTTGTGCGTATTCATGACCTTGGCATGGTCGCTGCGAGCTCGAGAGTGATGCCGAGGTATGAGCGGGAGAAATCACAGAACGACATGTCGGATTGGGACATTAAGAAGCATATAGGCCACGCGTCCTCATGAGGCTGAAGCGGGATTAGGATGACGTGTATTTTGTGCGTATTCATGACCTTGGCACGGTCGCTGCGAGCTCGAGAGTGATGCCGAGGTATGAGCGGGAGAAATCACAGAACGACATTTCGGATTGGGACATTAAGGGCATATAGGCCCGTGGTCCTCATGAAGCTAAAGCGGGATTAGGATGACGCGTATTTTGTGCGTATTCATGACCTTGGCATGGTCGCTGCGAGCTCGAGAGTGATGCCGAGGTATGAGCGGGAGAAATCACAGAACGACATGTCGGATTGGGACATTAAGAAGCATATAGGCCCGTGGTCCTCATGAAGCTAAAGCGGGATTAGGATGACGCGTATTCTGTGCGTATTCATGACCTTGGCATGGTCGCTGCGAGCTCGAGAGTGATGCCGAGGTATGAGCAGGAGAAATCACAGAACGACATGTCGGATTGGGACATTAAGAGGCATATAGGCCCGTGGTCCTCTTGAAGCTAAAGCGGGATTAGGATGACGCGTATTCTGTGCGTATTCATGACCTTGGCATGGTCGCTGCGAGCTCGAGAGTGATGCCGAGGTATGAGCAGGAGAAATCACAGAACGACATGTCGGATTGGGACATTAAGAAGCATATAGGCCCGTGGTCCTCATGAAGCTAAAGCAGGAATAAGATGACGCGTATTCTGTGCGTATTCATGACCTTGGCACGGTCGCTGCGAGCTCGAGAGTGATGCCGAGGTATGAGCAGGAGAAATCACAGAACGACATGTCGGATTGGGACATTAAGGGCATATAGGCCCGTGGTCCTCATGAAGCTAAAGCGGGATTTAGATGACGCGTATTTTGTGCGTATTCATGACCTTGGCATGGTCGCTGCGAGCTCGAGAGTGATGCCGAGGTATGAGCGGGAGAAATCACAGAACGACATGTCGGATTGGGACATTAAGAAGCATATAGGCCACGCGTCCTCATGAAGCTAAAGCGGGATTAGGATGACGCGTATTCTGTGCGTATTGATGACCTTGGCACGGTCGCTGCGAGCTCGAGAGTGATGCCGAGGTATGAGCGGGAGAAATCACAGAACGACATGTGGGATTGGGACATTAAGAGGCATATAGGCCCGTGGTCCTCATGAAGCTAAAGCGGGAATAAGATGACGCGTATTCTGTGCGTATTCATGACCTTGGCATGGTCGCTGCGAGCTCGAGAGTGATGCCGAGGTATGAGCGGGAGAAATCACAGAACGACATGTCGGATTGGGACATTAGGGCATATAGGCCACGCGTCCTCATGAAGCTAAAGCGGGATTTAGATGGCGCGTATTCTGTGCGTATTCATGACCTTGGCATGGTCGCTGCGAGCTCGAGAGTGATGCCGAGGTATGAGCGGGAGAAATCACAGAACGACATGTCGGATTGGGACATTAAGAAGCATATAGGCCACGCGTCCTCATGAAGCTAAAGCGGGATTTAGATGACGTGTATTCTGTGCGTATTCATGACCTTGGCATGGTCGCTGCGAGCTCGAGAGTGATGCCGAGGTATGAGCGGGAGAAATCACAGAACGACATGTCGGATTGGGACATTAAGGGCATATAGGCCACGCGTCCTCATGAAGCTAAAGCAGGAATAAGATGACGCGTATTCTGTGCGTATTCATGACCTTGGCACGGTCGCTGCGAGCTCGAGAGTGATGCCGAGGTATGAGCAGGAGAAATCACAGAACGACATGTCGGATTGGGACATTAAGGGCATATAGGCCCGTGGTCCTCATGAAGCTAAAGCGGGATTTAGATGACGCGTATTTTGTGCGTATTCATGACCTTGGCATGGTCGCTGCGAGCTCGAGAGTGATGCCGAGGTATGAGCGGGAGAAATCACAGAACGACATGTCGGATTGGGACATTAAGGGCATATAGGCCCGTGGTCCTCATGAAGCTAAAGCGGGATTTGGATGACGCGTATTTTGTGCGTATTCATGACCTTGGCATGGTCGCTGCGAGCTCGAGAGTGATGCCGAGGTATGAGCGGGAGAAATCACAGAACGACATGTCGGATTGGGACATTAAGAAGCATATAGGCCACGCGTCCTCATGAAGCTAAAGCGGGATTGGGATGACGCGTATTCTGTGCGTATTCATGACCTTGGCATGGTCGCTGCGAGCTCGAGAGTGATGCCGAGGTATGAGCGGGAGAAATCACAGAACGACATGTCGGATTGGGACATTAAGGGCATATAGGCCCGTGGTCCTCATGAAGCTAAAGCGGGATTAGGATGACGCGTATTTTGTGCGTATTCATGACTTTGGCATGGTCGCTGCGAGCTCGAGAGTGATGCCGAGGTATGAGCGGGAGAAACCACAGAACGACATGTCGGATTGGGACATTAAGGGCATATAGGCCCGTGGTCCTCATGAAGCTAAAGCGGGATTTAGATGACGCGTATTCTGTGCGTATTCATGACCTTGGCATGGTCGCTGCGAGCTCGAGAGTGATGCCGAGGTATGAGCGGGAGAAATCACAGAACGACATGTCGGATTGGGACATTAAGAGGCATATAGGCCCGTGGTCCTCATGAAGCTAAAGCGGGATTAGGATGACGCGTATTTTGTGCGTATTCATGACTTTGGCATGGTCGCTGCGAGCTCGAGAGTGATGCCGAGGTATGAGCGGGAGAAACCACAGAACGACATGTCGGATTGGGACATTAAGGGCATATAGGCCCGTGGTCCTCATGAAGCTAAAGCGGGATTTAGATGACGCGTATTCTGTGCGTATTCATGACCTTGGCATGGTCGCTGCGAGCTCGAGAGTGATGCCGAGGTATGAGCGGGAGAAATCACAGAACGACATGTCGGATTGGGACATTAAGAAGCATATAGGCCACGCGTCCTCATGAAGCTAAAGCGGGATTAGGATGACGCGTATTCTGTGCGTATTGATGACTTTGGCATGGTCGCTGCGAGCTCGAGAGTGATGCCGAGGTATGAGCGGGAGAAACCACAGAACGACATGTCGGATTGGGACATTAAGGGCATATAGGCCCGTGGTCCTCATGAAGCTAAAGCGGGATTTAGATGACGCGTATTCTGTGCGTATTCATGACCTTGGCATGGTCGCTGCGAGCTCGAGAGTGATGCCGAGGTATGAGCGGGAGAAATCACAGAACGACATGTCGGATTGGGACATTAAGAGGCATATAGGCCCGTGGTCCTCATGAAGCTAAAGCGGGATTAGGATGACGCGTATTTTGTGCGTATTCATGACTTTGGCATGGTCGCTGCGAGCTCGAGAGTGATGCCGAGGTATGAGCGGGAGAAACCACAGAACGACATGTCGGATTGGGACATTAAGGGCATATAGGCCCGTGGTCCTCATGAAGCTAAAGCGGGATTTAGATGACGCGTATTCTGTGCGTATTCATGACCTTGGCATGGTCGCTGCGAGCTCGAGAGTGATGCCGAGGTATGAGCGGGAGAAATCACAGAACGACATGTCGGATTGGGACATTAAGAAGCATATAGGCCACGCGTCCTCATGAAGCTAAAGCGGGATTAGGATGACGCGTATTCTGTGCGTATTGATGACCTTGGCACGGTCGCTGCGAGCTCGAGAGTGATGCCGAGGTATGAGCGGGAGAAATCACAGAACGACATGTCGGATTGGGACATTAAGGGCATATAGGCCCGTGGTCCTCATGAAGCTAAAGCGGGATTTAGATGACGCGTATTTTGTGCGTATTCATGACCTTGGCATGGTCGCTGCGAGCTCGAGAGTGATGCCGAGGTATGAGCGGGAGAAATCACAGAACGACATGTCGGATTGGGACATTAAGAGGCATATAGGCCCGTGGTCCTCATGAAGCTAAAGCGGGAATAAGATGACGCGTATTCTGTGCGTATTCATGACCTTGGCATGGTCGCTGCGAGCTCGAGAGTGATGCCGAGGTATGAGCGGGAGAAATCACAGAACGACATGTCGGATTGGGACATTAAGAGGCATATAGGCCCGTGGTCCTCATGAAGCTAAAGCGGGATTAGGATGACGCGTATTTTGTCCGTATTGATGACCTTGGCATGGTCGCTGCGAGCTCGAGAGTGATGCCGAGGTATGAGCGGGAGAAATCACAGAACGACATGTCGGATTGGGACATTAGGGCATATAGGCCACGCGTCCTCATGAAGCTAAAGCGGGATTAGGATGACGTGTATTTTGTGCGTATTCATGACCTTGGCACGGTCGCTGCGAGCTCGAGAGTGATGCCGAGGTATGAGCGGGAGAAATCACAGAACGACATGTCGGATTGGGACATTAATGGCATATAGGCCACGCGTCCTCTTGAAGCTGAAGCGGGATTTGGATGACGCGTATTTTGTGCGTATTCATGACCTTGGCACGGTCGCTGCGAGCTCGAGAGTGATGCCGAGGTATGAGCGGGAGAAATCACAGAACGACATGTCGGATTGGGACATTAAGAAGCATATAGGCCCGTGGTCCTCATGAAGCTGAAGCGGGATTTAGATGACGCGTATTCTGTGCGTATTCATGACCTTGGCACGGTCGCTGCGAGCTCGAGAGTGATGCCGAGGTATGAGCGGGAGAAATCACAGAACGACATGTCGGATTGGGACATTAAGAGGCATATAGGCCCGTGGTCCTCATGAAGCTAAAGCGGGATTTAGATGACGCGTATTTTGTGCGTATTCATGACCTTGGCATGGTCGCTGCGAGCTCGAGAGTGATGCCGAGGTATGAGCGGGAGAAATCACAGAACGACATGTCAGATTGGGACATTAAGAGGCATATAGGCCCGTGGTCCTCATGAAGCTAAAGCGGGATTTAGATGACGCGTATTTTGTGCGTATTCATGACCTTGGCATGGTCGCTGCGAGCTCGAGAGTGATGCCGAGGTATGAGCGGGAGAAATCACAGAACGACATGTCAGATTGGGACATTAAGAGGCATATAGGCCCGTGGTCCTCATGAAGCTGAAGCGGGATTAGGATGACGCGTATTCTGTGCGTATTGATGACCTTGGCACGGTCGCTGCGAGCTCGAGAGTGATGCCGAGGTATGAGCGGGAGAAATCACAGAAAGACATGTCGGATTGGGACATTAAGGAGCATATAGGCCCGTGGTCCTCATGAAGCTAAAGCGGGATTTGGATGACGCGTATTCTGTGCGTATTCATGACCTTGGCACGGTCGCTGCGAGCTCGAGAGTGATGCCGAGGTATGAGCGGGAGAAATCACAGAACGACATGTCGGATTGGGACATTAAGAGGCATATAGGCCCGTGGTCCTCATGAAGCTGAAGCGGGATTTGGATGACGCGTATTTTGTGCGTATTCATGACCTTGGCACGGTCGCTGCGAGCTCGAGAGTGATGCCGAGGTATGAGCGGGAGAAATCACAGAACGACATGTCGGATTGGGACATTAAGAGGCATATAGGCCCGTGGTCCTCATGAAGCTGAAGCGGGATTTAGATGACGCGTATTTTGTGCGTATTCATGACCTTGGCATGGTCGCTGCGAGCTCGAGAGTGATGCCGAGGTATGAGCGGGAGAAATCACAGAACGACATGTCGGATTGGGACATTAAGGGCATATAGGCCCGTGGTCCTCATGAACCTAAAGCGGGATTAGGATGACGCGTATTCTGTGCGTATTCATGACCTTGGCACGGTCGCTGCGAGCTCGAGAGTGTTGCCGAGGTATGAGCGGGAGAAATCACAGAACGACATGTCGGATTGGGACATTAAGAAGCATATAGGCCACGCGTCCTCATGAAGCTAAAGCGGGATTTGGATGACGCGTATTCTGTGCGTATTCATGACCTTGGCACGGTCGCTGCGAGCTCGAGAGTGATGCCGAGGTATGAGCGGGAGAAATCACAGAACGACATGTCGGATTGGGACATTAAGAGGCATATAGGCCCGTGGTCCTCATGAAGCTGAAGCGGGATCTAGATGACGCGTATTTTGTGCGTATTCATGACCTTGGCACGGTCGCTGCGAGCTCGAGAGTGATGCCGAGGTATGAGCGGGAGAAATCACAGAACGACATGTCGGATTGGGACATTAAGAGGCATATAGGCCACGCGTCCTCATGAAGCTAATGCAGGAATAAGATGACGCGTATTCTGTGCGTATTCATGACCTTGGCATGGTCGCTGCGAGCTCGAGAGTGTTGCCGAGGTATGAGCTGGAGAAATCACAGAACGACATGTCGGATTGGGACATTAAGGGCATATAGGCCCGTGGTCCTCATGAAGCTGAAGCGGGATTAGGATGACGCGTATTCTGTGCGTATTCATGACCTTGGCATGGTCGCTGCGAGCTCGAGAGTGTTGCCGAGGTATGAGCTGGAGAAATCACAGAACGACATGTCGGATTGGGACATTAAGGGCATATAGGCCCGTGGTCCTCATGAAGCTGAAGCGGGATTTAGATGACGCGTATTCTGTGCGTATTGATGACCTTGGCATGGTCGCTGCGAGCTCGAGAGTGATGCCGAGGTATGAGCGGGAGAAATCACAGAACGACATGTCGGATTAGGACATTAAGAGGCATATAGGCCCGTGGTCCTCATGAAGCTGAAGCGGGATTTAGATGACGTGTATTCTGTGCGTATTCATGACCTTGGCACGGTCGCTGCGAGCTCGAGAGTGATGCCGAGGTATGAGCGGGAGAAATCACAGAACGACATGTCGGATTGGGACATTAAGGGCATATAGGCCACGCGTCCTCTTGAAGCTGAAGCGGGATTTGGATGACGCGTATTTTGTGCGTATTCATGACCTTGGCACGGTCGCTGCGAGCTCGAGAGTGATGCCGAGGTATGAGCGGGAGAAATCACAGAACGACATGTCGGATTGGGACATTAAGAAGCATATAGGCCACGCGTCCTCATGAAGCTAAAGCGGGATTTGGATGACGCGTATTCTGTGCGTATTCATGACCTTGGCACGGTCGCTGCGAGCTCGAGAGTGATGCCGAGGTATGAGCGGGAGAAATCACAGAACGACATGTCGGATTGGGACATTAAGAAGCATATAGGCCACGCGTCCTCATGAAGCTAAAGCGGGATTTGGATGACGCGTATTCTGTGCGTATTCATGACCTTGGCACGGTCGCTGCGAGCTCGAGAGTGATGCCGAGGTATGAGCGGGAGAAATCACAGAACGACATGTCGGATTGTGGCATTAAGAGGCATATAGGCCCGTGGTCCTCATGAAGCTAAAGCGGGATTTAGATGACGCGTATTCTGTGCGTATTCATGACCTTGGCATGGTCGCTGCGAGCTCGAGAGTGATGCCGAGGTATGAGCGGGAGAAATCACACAACGACATGTCGGATTGGGACATTAAGAGGCATATAGGCCCGTGGTCCTCATGAAGCTAAAGCGGGATTAGGATGACGTGTATTTTGTGCGTATTCATGACCTTGGCATGGTCGCTGCGAGCTCGAGTTTGATGCCGAGGTATGAGCGGGAGAAATCACAGAACGACATGTCGGATTGGGACATTAAGAGGCATATAGGCCCGTGGTCCTCATGAAGCTGAAGCGCGATTAGGATGACGCGTATTCTGTGCGTATTCATGACCTTGGCACGGTCGCTGCGAGCTCGAGAGTGATGCCGAGGTATGAGCGGGAGAAATCACAGAACGACATGTCGGATTGGGACATTAAGAGGCATATAGGCCCGTGGTCCTCATGAAGCTGAAGCGGGATTAGGATGACGCGTATTCTGTGCGTATTCATGACCTTGGCATGGTCGCTGCGAGCTCGAGAGTGATGCCGAGGTATGAGCGGGAGAAATCACAGAACGACATGTCGGATTGGGACATTAAGAGGCATATAGGCCCGTGGTCCTCATGAAGCTAAAGCGGGATTTGGATGACGCGTATTTTGTGCGTATTCATGACCTTGGCACGGTCGCTGCGAGCTCGAGAGTGTTGCCGAGGTATGAGCTGGAGAAATCACAGAACGACATGTCGGATTGGGACATTAAGAGGCATATAGGCCACGCGTCCTCATGAAGCTAAAGCGGGATTTGGATGACGCGTATTCTGTGCGTATTCATGACCTTGGCATGGTCGCTGCGAGCTCGAGAGTGATGCCGAGGTATGAGCGGGAGAAATCACAGAACGACATGTCGGATTGGGACATTAAGAGGCATATAGGCCACGGGTCCTCATGAAGCTAAAGCGGGATTTGGATGACGCGTATTCTGTGCGTATTCATGACCTTGGCATGGTCGCTGCGAGCTCGAGAGTGATGCCGAGGTATGAGCGGGAGAAATCACAGAACGACATGTCGGATTGGGACATTAAGAGGCATATAGGCCACGCGTCCTCATGAAGCTAAAGCGGGATTAGGATGACGCGTATTCTGTGCGTATTCATGACCTTGGCATGGTCGCTGCGAGCTCGAGAGTGATGCCGAGGTATGAGCGGGAGAAATCACAGAACGACATGTCGGATTGGGACATTAAGAGGCATATAGGCCCGTGGTCCTCATGAAGCTAAAGCGCGATTAGGATGACGCGTATTTTGTGCGTATTCATGACCTTGGCACGGTCGCTGCGAGCTCGAGAGTGATGCCGAGGTATGAGCGGGAGAAATCACAGAACGACATGTCGGATTGGGACATTAAGAAGCATATAGGCCCGTGGTCCTCATGAAGCTGAAGCGGGATTATGATGACGCGTATTCTGTGCGTATTCATGACCTTGGCACGGTCGCTGCGAGCTCGAGAGTGATGCCGAGGTATGAGGGGGAGAAATCACAGAACGACATGTCGGATTGTGGCATTAAGAGGCATATAGGCCACGCGTCCTCATGAAGCTAAAGCGGGATCAGGATGACGTGTATTTTGTGCGTATTCATGACCTTGGCACGGTCGCTGCGAGCTCGAGAGTGATGCCGAGGTATGAGCGGGAGAAATCACAGAACGACATGTCGGATTGGGACATTAAGAAGCATATAGGCCCGTGGTCCTCATGAAGCTAAAGCGGGATTTAGATGACGTGTATTTTGTGCGTATTCATGACCTTGGCATGGTCGCTGCGAGCTCGAGAGTGATGCCGAGGTATGAGCGGGAGAAATCACAGAACGACATGTCGGATTGGGACATTAAGGGCATATAGGCCCGTGGTCCTCATGAAGCTAAAGCGGGATTAGGATGACGTGTATTTTGTGCGTATTCATGACCTTGGCATGGTCGCTGCGAGCTCGAGAGTGATGCCGAGGTATGAGCGGGAGAAATCACAGAACGACATGTCGGATTGGGACATTAAGAGGCATATAGGCCCGTGGTTCTCATGGAGCTAAAGCGGGATTTAGATGACGTGTATTTTGTGCGTATTCATGACCTTGGCACGGTCGCTGCGAGCTCGAGAGTGATGCCGAGGTATGAGCGGGAGAAATCACAGAACGACATGTCGGATTGGGACATTAAGGGCATATAGGCCCGTGGTCCTCATGAAGCTAAAGCGGGATTTAGATGACGCGTATTTTGTGCGTATTCATGACCTTGGCATGGTCGCTGCGAGCTCGAGAGTGATGCCGAGGTATGAGCGGGAGAAATCACAGAACGACATGTCGGATTGGGACATTAAGAAGCATATAGGACACGCGTCCTCATGAAGCTAAAGCGGGATTTAGATGACGCGTATTCTGTGCGTATTCATGACCTTGGCACGGTCGCTGCGAGCTCGAGAGTGTTGCCGAGGTATGAGCGGGAGAAATCACAGAACGACATGTCGGATTGGGACATTAAGAGGCATATAGGCCCGTGGTCCTCATGAAGCTGAAGCGGGATTTAGATGACGCGTATTCTGTGCGTATTCATGACCTTGGCATGGTCGCTGCGAGCTCGAGAGTGATGCCGAGGTATGAGCGGGAGAAATCACAGAACGACATGTCGGATTGGGACATTAAGGGCATATAGGCCACGCGTCCTCATGAAGCTAAAGCGGGATTAGGATGACGTGTATTTTGTGCGTATTCATGACCTTGGCATGGTCGCTGCGAGCTCGAGAGTGATGCCGAGGTATGAGCGGGAGAAATCACAGAACGACATGTCGGATTGGGACATTAGGAGGCATATAGGCCCGTGGTCCTCATGAAGCTGAAGCGGGATTTAGATGACGCGTATTCTGTGCGTATTCATGACCTTGGCATGGTCGCTGCGAGCTCGAGAGTGATGCCGAGGTATGAGCGGGAGAAATCACAGAACGACATGTCGGATTGGGACATTAAGGGCATATAGGCCACGCGTCCTCATGAAGCTAAAGCGGGATTAGGATGACGTGTATTTTGTGCGTATTCATGACCTTGGCATGGTCGCTGCGAGCTCGAGAGTGATGCCGAGGTATGAGCGGGAGAAATCACAGAACGACATGTCGGATTGGGACATTAAGAAGCATATAGGCCCGTGGTCCTCATGAAGCTAAAGCGGGATTTAGATGACGCGTATTCTGTGCGTATTCATGACCTTGGCACGGTCGCTGCGAGCTCGAGAGTGATGCCGAGGTATGAGCGGGAGAAATCACAGAACGACATGTCGGATTGGGACATTAAGAGGCATATAGGCCACGCGTCCTCATGAAGCTAAAGCGGGATTAGGATGACGCGTATTCTGTGCGTATTCATGACCTTGGCATGGTCGCTGCGAGCTCGAGAGTGATGCCGAGGTATGAGCGGGAGAAATCACAGAACGACATGTCGGATTGGGACATTAAGAGGCATATAGGCCCGTGGTCCTCATGAAGCTAAAGCGGGATTTAGATGACGTGTATTTTGTGCGTATTCATGACCTTGGCACGGTCGCTGCGAGCTCGAGAGTGATGCCGAGGTATGAGCGGGAGAAATCACAGAACGACATGTCGGATTGTGACATTAAGGGCATATAGGCCACGCGTCCTCATGAAGCTAAAGCGGGATTTGGATGACGCGTATTCTGTTCGTATTCATGACCTTGGCATGGTCGCTGCGAGCTCGAGAGTGTTGCCGAGATATGAGCGGGAGAAATCACAGAACGACATGTCGGATTGGGACATTAAGAGGCATATAGGCCCGTGGTCCTCATGAAGCTAAAGCGGGATTTAGATGACGTGTATTTTGTGCGTATTCATGACCTTGGCACGGTCGCTGCGAGCTCGAGAGTGATGCCGAGGTATGAGCGGGAGAAATCACAGAACGACATGTCGGATTGGGACATTAAGAGGCATATAGGCCCGTGGTCCTCATGAAGCTGAAGCGGGATTTGGATGACGTGTATTTTGTGCGTATTCATGACCTTGGCACGGTCGCTGCGAGCTCGAGAGTGTTGCCGAGGTATGAGCGGGAGAAATCACAGAACGACATGTCGGATTGGGACATTAAGAAGCATATAGGCCCGTGGTCCTCATGAAGCTGAAGCGGGATTAAGATGACGCGTATTTTGTGCGTATTCATGACCTCGGCACGGTCGCTGCGAGCTCGAGAGTGATGCCGAGGTATGAGCGGGAGAAATCACAGAACGACATGTCGGATTGGGACATTAAGAAGCATATAGGCCCGTGGTCCTCATGAAGCTGAAGCGGGATTATGATGACGCGTATTCTGTGCGTATTCATGACCTTGGCACGGTCGCTGCGAGCTCGAGTGTGATGCCGAGGTATGAGCGGGAGAAATCACAGAGCGACATGTCGGATTGGGACATTAAGGGCATATAGGCCCGTGGTCCTCATGAAGCTGAAGCGGGATTATGATGACGCGTATTCTGTGCGTATTCATGACCTTGGCATGGTCGCTGCGAGCTCGAGAGTGATGCCGAGGTATGAGCAGGAGAAATCACGGAACGACATGTCGGATTGGGACATTAAGGGCATATAGGCCCGTGGTCCTCATGAAGCTGAAGCGGGATTATGATGACGCGTATTCTGTGCGTATTCATGACCTTGGCATGGTCGCTGCGAGCTCGAGAGTGATGCCGAGGTATGAGCAGGAGAAATCACGGAACGACATGTCGGATTGGGACATTAAGGGCATATAGGCCCGTGGTCCTCATGAAGCTGAAGCGGGATTTAGATGACGCGTATTTTGTGCGTATTCATGACCTTGGCATGGTCGCTGCGAGCTCGAGAGTGATGCCGAGGTATGAGCGGGAGAAATCACGGAACGACATGTCGGATTGGGACATTAAGGGCATATAGGCCCGTGGTCCTCATGAAGCTGAAGCGGGATTTAGATGACGCGTATTTTGTGCGTATTCATGACCTTGGCATGGTCGCTGCGAGCTCGAGAGTGATGCCGAGGTATGAGCGGGAGAAATCACAGAACGACATGTCGGATTGGGACATTAAGAGGCATATAGGCCCGTGGTCCTCATGAAGCTAAAGCGGGATTTAGATGACGTGTATTTTGTGCGTATTCATGACCTTGGCACGGTCGCTGCGAGCTCGAGAGTGATGCCGAGGTATGAGCGGGAGAAATCACAGAACGACATGTCGGATTGGGACATTAAGAAGCATATAGGCCCGTGGTCCTCATGAAGCTGAAGCGGGATTATGATGACGCGTATTCTGTGCGTATTCATGACCTTGGCACGGTCGCTGCGAGCTCGAGAGTGATGCCGAGGTATGAGCGGGAGAAATCACAGAGCGACATGTCGGATTGGGACATTAAGGGCATATAGGCCCGTGGTCCTCATGAAGCTAAAGCGGGATTAGGATGACGCGTATTCTGTGCGTATTCATGACCTTGGCACGGTCGCTGCGAGCTCGAGAGTGATGCCGAGGTATGAGCGGGAGAAATCACAGAGCGACATGTCGGATTGGGACATTAAGGGCATATAGGCCCGTGGTCCTCATGAAGCTGAAGCGGGATTATGATGACGCGTATTCTGTGCGTATTCATGACCTTGGCACGGTCGCTGCGAGCTCGAGAGTGATGCCGAGGTATGAGCGGGAGAAATCACAGAGCGACATGTCGGATTGGGACATTAAGGGCATATAGGCCCGTGGTCCTCATGAAGCTGAAGCGGGATTATGATGACGCGTATTCTGTGCGTATTCATGACCTTGGCACGGTCGCTGCGAGCTCGAGAGTGATGCCGAGGTATGAGCGGGAGAAATCACAGAGCGACATGTCGGATTGGGACATTAAGGGCATATAGGCCCGTGGTCCTCATGAAGCTAAAGCGGGATTAGGATGACGCGTATTCTGTGCGTATTCATGACCTTGGCACGGTCGCTGCGAGCTCGAGAGTGATGCCGAGGTATGAGCGGGAGAAATCACAGAGCGACATGTCGGATTGGGACATTAAGGGCATATAGGCCCGTGGTCCTCATGAAGCTGAAGCGGGATTATGATGACGCGTATTCTGTGCGTATTCATGACCTTGGCACGGTCGCTGCGAGCTCGAGAGTGATGCCGAGGTATGAGCGGGAGAAATCACAGAACGACATGTCGGATTGGGACATTAAGGGCATATAGGCCCGTGGTCCTCATGAAGCTAAAGCGGGATTTGGATGACGCGTATTTTGTGCGTATTCATGACCTTGGCACGGTCGCTGCGAGCTCGAGAGTGATGCCGAGGTATGAGCGGGAGAAATCACAGAACGACATGTCGGATTGGGACATTAAGAAGCATATAGGCCCGTGGTCCTCATGAAGCTAAAGCGGGATTTAGATGACGCGTATTCTGTGCGTATTCATGACCTTGGCATGGTCGCTGCGAGCTCGAGAGTGATGCCGAGGTATGAGCGGGAGAAATCACAGAACGACATGTCGGATTGGGACATTAAGAAGCATATAGGCCACGCGTCCTCATGAAGCTAAAGCGGGATTTGGATGACGCGTATTTTGTGCGTATTCATGACCTTGGCACGGTCGCTGCGAGCTCGAGAGTGATGCCGAGGTATGAGCGGGAGAAATCACAGAGCGACATGTCGGATTGGGACATTAAGGGCATATAGGCCACGCGTCCTCATGAAGCTGAAGCGGGATTTAGATGACGTGTATTTTGTGCGTATTCATGACCTTGGCATGGTCGCTGCGAGCTCGAGAGTGATGCCGAGGTATGAGCGGGAGAAATCACAGAACGACATGTCGGATTGGGACATTAAGAGGCATATAGGCCACGCGTCCTCATGAAGCTAAAGCGGGATTAGGATGACGTGTATTTTGTGCGTATTCATGACCTTGGCACGGTCGCTGCGAGCTCGAGAGTGATGCCGAGGTATGAGCAGGAGAAATCACAGAACGACATGTCGGATTGGGACATTAAGAAGCATATAGGCCAGTGGTCCTCATGAAGCTAAAGCGGGATTAGGATGACGTGTATTTTGTGCGTATTGATGACCTTGGCATGGTCGCTGCGAGCTCGAGATTGATGCCGAGGTATGAGCGGGAGAAATCACAGAACGACATGTCGGATTGGGACATTAAGAAGCATATAGGCCCGTGGTCCTCATGAAGCTGAAGCGGGATTTAGATGAGGCGTATTCTGTGCGTATTCATGACCTTGGCACGGTCGCTGCGAGCTCGAGAGTGATGCCGAGGTATGAGCGGGAGAAATCACAGAACGACATGTCGGATTGGGACATTAAGAAGCATATAGGCGACGCGTCCTCATGAAGCTGAAGCGGGATTTGGATGACGCGTATTTTGTGCGTATTCATGACCTTGGCACGGTCGCTGCGAGCTCGAGAGTGATGCCGAGGTATGAGCGGGAGAAATCACAGAACGACATGTCGGATTGGGACATTAAGAAGCATATAGGCGACGCGTCCTCATGAAGCTGAAGCAGGAATAAGATGACGCGTATTTTGTGCGTATTCATGACCTTGGCACGGTCGCTGCGAGCTCGAGAGTGATGCCGAGGTATGAGCGGGAGAAATCACAGAACGACATGTCGGATTGGGACATTAAGAAGCATATAGGCGACGCGTCCTCATGAAGCTGAAGCGGGATTTAGATGACGCGTATTTTGTGCGTATTCATGACCTTGGCACGGTCGCTGCGAGCTCGAGAGTGATGCCGAGGTATGAGCGGGAGAAATCACAGAACGACATGTCGGATTGGGACATTAAGAAGCATATAGGCGACGCGTCCTCATGAAGCTGAAGCGGGATTTGGATGACGCGTATTTTGTGCGTATTCATGACCTTGGCACGGTCGCTGCGAGCTCGAGAGTGATGCCGAGGTATGAGCAGGAGAAATCACAGAACGACATGTCGGATTGGGACATTAAGAAGCATATAGGCCCGTGGTCCTCATGAAGCTAAAGCGGGATTAGGATGACGTGTATTTTGTGCGTATTGATGACCTTGGCATGGTCGCTGCGAGCTCGAGAGTGATGCCGAGGTATGAGCGGGAGAAATCACAGAACGACATGTCGGATTGGGACATTAAGAAGCATATATGCCCGTGGTCCTCATGAAGCTGAAGCGGGATTTAGATGAGGCGTATTCTGTGCGTATTCATGACCTTGGCATGGTCGCTGCGAGCTCGAGAGTGATGCCGAGGTATGAGCGGGAGAAATCACAGAACGACATGTCGGATTGGGACATTAAGAAGCATATAGGCCCGTGGTCCTCATGAAGCTGAAGCGGGATTTAGATGAGGCGTATTCTGTGCGTATTCATGACCTTGGCATGGTCGCTGCGAGCTCGAGAGTGATGCCGAGGTATGAGCGGGAGAAATCACAGAACGACATGTCGGATTGGGACATTAAGAAGCATATAGGCGACGCGTCCTCATGAAGCTGAAGCGGGATTTGGATGACGCGTATTTTGTGCGTATTCATGACCTTGGCATGGTCGCTGCGAGCTCGAGAGTGATGCCGAGGTATGAGCGGGAGAAATCACAGAACGACATGTCGGATTGGGACATTAAGAAGCATATAGGCCCGTGGTCCTCATGAAGCTGAAGCGGGATTATGATGACGCGTATTTTGTGCGTATTCATGACCTTGGCACGGTCGCTGCGAGCTCGAGAGTGATGCCGAGGTATGAGCGGGAGAAATCACAGAACGACATGTCGGATTGGGACATTAAGAAGCATATAGGCCCGTGGTCCTCATGAAGCTGAAGCGGGATTATGATGACGCGTATTCTGTGCGTATTCATGACCTTGGCACGGTCGCTGCGAGCTCGAGAGTGATGCCGAGGTATGAGGGGGAGAAATCACAGAACGACATGTCGGATTGTGGCATTAAGAGGCATATAGGCCACGCGTCCTCATGAAGCTAAAGCGGGATCAGGATGACGTGTATTTTGTGCGTATTCATGACCTTGGCACGGTCGCTGCGAGCTCGAGAGTGATGCCGAGGTATGAGCGGGAGAAATCACAGAACGACATGTCGGATTGGGACATTAAGAAGCATATAGGCCCGTGGTCCTCATGAAGCTAAAGCGGGATTTAGATGACGTGTATTTTGTGCGTATTCATGACCTTGGCATGGTCGCTGCGAGCTCGAGAGTGATGCCGAGGTATGAGCGGGAGAAATCACAGAACGACATGTCGGATTGGGACATTAAGGGCATATAGGCCCGTGGTCCTCATGAAGCTAAAGCGGGATTAGGATGACGTGTATTTTGTGCGTATTCATGACCTTGGCATGGTCGCTGCGAGCTCGAGAGTGATGCCGAGGTATGAGCGGGAGAAATCACAGAACGACATGTCGGATTGGGACATTAAGAGGCATATAGGCCCGTGGTTCTCATGGAGCTAAAGCGGGATTTAGATGACGTGTATTTTGTGCGTATTCATGACCTTGGCACGGTCGCTGCGAGCTCGAGAGTGATGCCGAGGTATGAGCGGGAGAAATCACAGAACGACATGTCGGATTGGGACATTAAGGGCATATAGGCCCGTGGTCCTCATGAAGCTAAAGCGGGATTTAGATGACGCGTATTTTGTGCGTATTCATGACCTTGGCATGGTCGCTGCGAGCTCGAGAGTGATGCCGAGGTATGAGCGGGAGAAATCACAGAACGACATGTCGGATTGGGACATTAAGAAGCATATAGGACACGCGTCCTCATGAAGCTAAAGCGGGATTTAGATGACGCGTATTCTGTGCGTATTCATGACCTTGGCACGGTCGCTGCGAGCTCGAGAGTGTTGCCGAGGTATGAGCGGGAGAAATCACAGAACGACATGTCGGATTGGGACATTAAGAGGCATATAGGCCCGTGGTCCTCATGAAGCTGAAGCGGGATTTAGATGACGCGTATTCTGTGCGTATTCATGACCTTGGCATGGTCGCTGCGAGCTCGAGAGTGATGCCGAGGTATGAGCGGGAGAAATCACAGAACGACATGTCGGATTGGGACATTAAGGGCATATAGGCCACGCGTCCTCATGAAGCTAAAGCGGGATTAGGATGACGTGTATTTTGTGCGTATTCATGACCTTGGCATGGTCGCTGCGAGCTCGAGAGTGATGCCGAGGTATGAGCGGGAGAAATCACAGAACGACATGTCGGATTGGGACATTAGGAGGCATATAGGCCCGTGGTCCTCATGAAGCTGAAGCGGGATTTAGATGACGCGTATTCTGTGCGTATTCATGACCTTGGCATGGTCGCTGCGAGCTCGAGAGTGATGCCGAGGTATGAGCGGGAGAAATCACAGAACGACATGTCGGATTGGGACATTAAGGGCATATAGGCCACGCGTCCTCATGAAGCTAAAGCGGGATTAGGATGACGTGTATTTTGTGCGTATTCATGACCTTGGCATGGTCGCTGCGAGCTCGAGAGTGATGCCGAGGTATGAGCGGGAGAAATCACAGAACGACATGTCGGATTGGGACATTAAGAAGCATATAGGCCCGTGGTCCTCATGAAGCTAAAGCGGGATTTAGATGACGCGTATTCTGTGCGTATTCATGACCTTGGCACGGTCGCTGCGAGCTCGAGAGTGATGCCGAGGTATGAGCGGGAGAAATCACAGAACGACATGTCGGATTGGGACATTAAGAGGCATATAGGCCACGCGTCCTCATGAAGCTAAAGCGGGATTAGGATGACGCGTATTCTGTGCGTATTCATGACCTTGGCATGGTCGCTGCGAGCTCGAGAGTGATGCCGAGGTATGAGCGGGAGAAATCACAGAACGACATGTCGGATTGGGACATTAAGAGGCATATAGGCCCGTGGTCCTCATGAAGCTAAAGCGGGATTTAGATGACGTGTATTTTGTGCGTATTCATGACCTTGGCACGGTCGCTGCGAGCTCGAGAGTGATGCCGAGGTATGAGCGGGAGAAATCACAGAACGACATGTCGGATTGTGACATTAAGGGCATATAGGCCACGCGTCCTCATGAAGCTAAAGCGGGATTAGGATGACGCGTATTCTGTGCGTATTCATGACCTTGGCATGGTCGCTGCGAGCTCGAGAGTGATGCCGAGGTATGAGCGGGAGAAATCACAGAACGACATGTCGGATTGGGACATTAAGAGGCATATAGGCCCGTGGTCCTCATGAAGCTAAAGCGGGATTTAGATGACGTGTATTTTGTGCGTATTCATGACCTTGGCACGGTCGCTGCGAGCTCGAGAGTGATGCCGAGGTATGAGCGGGAGAAATCACAGAACGACATGTCGGATTGTGACATTAAGGGCATATAGGCCACGCGTCCTCATGAAGCTAAAGCGGGATTAGGATGACGCGTATTCTGTGCGTATTCATGACCTTGGCATGGTCGCTGCGAGCTCGAGAGTGATGCCGAGGTATGAGCGGGAGAAATCACAGAACGACATGTCGGATTGGGACATTAAGGGCATATAGGCCACGCGTCCTCATGAAGCTAAAGCGGGATTTGGATGACGCGTATTCTGTTCGTATTCATGACCTTGGCATGGTCGCTGCGAGCTCGAGAGTGATGCCGAGGTATGAGCGGGAGAAATCACAGAACGACATGTCGGATTGGGACATTAAGAGGCATATAGGCCACGCGTCCTCATGAAGCTAAAGCGGGATTAGGATGACGCGTATTCTGTGCGTATTCATGACCTTGGCATGGTCGCTGCGAGCTCGAGAGTGATGCCGAGGTATGAGCGGGAGAAATCACAGAACGACATGTCGGATTGGGACATTAAGAGGCATATAGGCCCGTGGTCCTCATGAAGCTAAAGCGGGATTTAGATGACGTGTATTTTGTGCGTATTCATGACCTTGGCACGGTCGCTGCGAGCTCGAGAGTGATGCCGAGGTATGAGCGGGAGAAATCACAGAACGACATGTCGGATTGGGACATTAAGAGGCATATAGGCCCGTGGTCCTCATGAAGCTGAAGCGGGATTTGGATGACGTGTATTTTGTGCGTATTCATGACCTCGGCACGGTCGCTGCGAGCTCGAGAGTGATGCCGAGGTATGAGCGGGAGAAATCACAGAACGACATGTCGGATTGGGACATTAAGAAGCATATAGGCCCGTGGTCCTCATGAAGCTGAAGCGGGATTAGGATGACGCGTATTCTGTGCGTATTCATGACCTTGGCACGGTCGCTGCGAGCTCGAGTGTGATGCCGAGGTATGAGCGGGAGAAATCACAGAGCGACATGTCGGATTGGGACATTAAGGGCATATAGGCCCGTGGTCCTCATGAAGCTGAAGCGGGATTATGATGACGCGTATTCTGTGCGTATTCATGACCTTGGCATGGTCGCTGCGAGCTCGAGAGTGATGCCGAGGTATGAGCAGGAGAAATCACGGAACGACATGTCGGATTGGGACATTAAGGGCATATAGGCCCGTGGTCCTCATGAAGCTGAAGCGGGATTATGATGACGCGTATTCTGTGCGTATTCATGACCTTGGCATGGTCGCTGCGAGCTCGAGAGTGATGCCGAGGTATGAGCAGGAGAAATCACGGAACGACATGTCGGATTGGGACATTAAGGGCATATAGGCCCGTGGTCCTCATGAAGCTGAAGCGGGATTTAGATGACGCGTATTTTGTGCGTATTCATGACCTTGGCATGGTCGCTGCGAGCTCGAGAGTGATGCCGAGGTATGAGCGGGAGAAATCACGGAACGACATGTCGGATTGGGACATTAAGGGCATATAGGCCCGTGGTCCTCATGAAGCTGAAGCGGGATTTAGATGACGCGTATTTTGTGCGTATTCATGACCTTGGCATGGTCGCTGCGAGCTCGAGAGTGATGCCGAGGTATGAGCGGGAGAAATCACAGAACGACATGTCGGATTGGGACATTAAGAGGCATATAGGCCCGTGGTCCTCATGAAGCTAAAGCGGGATTTAGATGACGTGTATTTTGTGCGTATTCATGACCTTGGCACGGTCGCTGCGAGCTCGAGAGTGATGCCGAGGTATGAGCGGGAGAAATCACAGAACGACATGTCGGATTGGGACATTAAGAAGCATATAGGCCCGTGGTCCTCATGAAGCTGAAGCGGGATTATGATGACGCGTATTCTGTGCGTATTCATGACCTTGGCACGGTCGCTGCGAGCTCGAGAGTGATGCCGAGGTATGAGCGGGAGAAATCACAGAGCGACATGTCGGATTGGGACATTAAGGGCATATAGGCCCGTGGTCCTCATGAAGCTAAAGCGGGATTAGGATGACGCGTATTCTGTGCGTATTCATGACCTTGGCACGGTCGCTGCGAGCTCGAGAGTGATGCCGAGGTATGAGCGGGAGAAATCACAGAGCGACATGTCGGATTGGGACATTAAGGGCATATAGGCCCGTGGTCCTCATGAAGCTGAAGCGGGATTATGATGACGCGTATTCTGTGCGTATTCATGACCTTGGCACGGTCGCTGCGAGCTCGAGAGTGATGCCGAGGTATGAGCGGGAGAAATCACAGAGCGACATGTCGGATTGGGACATTAAGGGCATATAGGCCCGTGGTCCTCATGAAGCTGAAGCGGGATTATGATGACGCGTATTCTGTGCGTATTCATGACCTTGGCACGGTCGCTGCGAGCTCGAGAGTGATGCCGAGGTATGAGCGGGAGAAATCACAGAGCGACATGTCGGATTGGGACATTAAGGGCATATAGGCCCGTGGTCCTCATGAAGCTAAAGCGGGATTAGGATGACGCGTATTCTGTGCGTATTCATGACCTTGGCACGGTCGCTGCGAGCTCGAGAGTGATGCCGAGGTATGAGCGGGAGAAATCACAGAGCGACATGTCGGATTGGGACATTAAGGGCATATAGGCCCGTGGTCCTCATGAAGCTGAAGCGGGATTATGATGACGCGTATTCTGTGCGTATTCATGACCTTGGCACGGTCGCTGCGAGCTCGAGAGTGATGCCGAGGTATGAGCGGGAGAAATCACAGAACGACATGTCGGATTGGGACATTAAGGGCATATAGGCCCGTGGTCCTCATGAAGCTAAAGCGGGATTTGGATGACGCGTATTTTGTGCGTATTCATGACCTTGGCACGGTCGCTGCGAGCTCGAGAGTGATGCCGAGGTATGAGCGGGAGAAATCACAGAACGACATGTCGGATTGGGACATTAAGAAGCATATAGGCCCGTGGTCCTCATGAAGCTAAAGCGGGATTTAGATGACGCGTATTCTGTGCGTATTCATGACCTTGGCATGGTCGCTGCGAGCTCGAGAGTGATGCCGAGGTATGAGCGGGAGAAATCACAGAACGACATGTCGGATTGGGACATTAAGAAGCATATAGGCCACGCGTCCTCATGAAGCTAAAGCGGGATTTGGATGACGCGTATTTTGTGCGTATTCATGACCTTGGCACGGTCGCTGCGAGCTCGAGAGTGATGCCGAGGTATGAGCGGGAGAAATCACAGAGCGACATGTCGGATTGGGACATTAAGGGCATATAGGCCACGCGTCCTCATGAAGCTGAAGCGGGATTTAGATGACGTGTATTTTGTGCGTATTCATGACCTTGGCATGGTCGCTGCGAGCTCGAGAGTGATGCCGAGGTATGAGCGGGAGAAATCACAGAACGACATGTCGGATTGGGACATTAAGAGGCATATAGGCCACGCGTCCTCATGAAGCTAAAGCGGGATTAGGATGACGTGTATTTTGTGCGTATTCATGACCTTGGCACGGTCGCTGCGAGCTCGAGAGTGATGCCGAGGTATGAGCGGGAGAAATCACAGAACGACATGTCGGATTGGGACATTAAGAAGCATATAGGCCCGTGGTCCTCATGAAGCTGAAGCGGGATTTAGATGACGCGTATTCTGTGCGTATTCATGACCTTGGCACGGTCGCTGCGAGCTCGAGAGTGATGCCGAGGTATGAGCGGGAGAAATCACAGAACGACATGTCGGATTGGGACATTAAGAAGCATATAGGCCCGTGGTCCTCATGAAGCTGAAGCGGGATTATGATGACGTGTATTCTGTGCGTATTCATGACCTTGGCATGGTCGCTGCGAGCTCGAGATTGATGCCGAGGTATGAGCGGGAGAAATCACAGAACGACATGTCGGATTGGGACATTAAGAAGCATATAGGCCCGTGGTCCTCATGAAGCTGAAGCGGGATTTAGATGAGGCGTATTCTGTGCGTATTCATGACCTTGGCACGGTCGCTGCGAGCTCGAGAGTGATGCCGAGGTATGAGCGGGAGAAATCACAGAACGACATGTCGGATTGGGACATTAAGAAGCATATAGGCGACGCGTCCTCATGAAGCTGAAGCGGGATTTGGATGACGCGTATTTTGTGCGTATTGATGACCTTGGCACGGTCGCTGCGAGCTCGAGAGTGATGCCGAGGTATGAGCGGGAGAAATCACAGAACGACATGTCGGATTGGGACATTAAGAAGCATATAGGCGACGCGTCCTCATGAAGCTGAAGCAGGAATAAGATGACGCCTATTTTGTGCGTATTCATGACCTTGGCACGGTCGCTGCGAGCTCGAGAGTGATGCCGAGGTATGAGCGGGAGAAATCACAGAACGACATGTCGGATTGGGACATTAAGAAGCATATAGGCGACGCGTCCTCATGAAGCTGAAGCGGGATTTAGATGACGCGTATTTTGTGCGTATTCATGACCTTGGCACGGTCGCTGCGAGCTCGAGAGTGATGCCGAGGTATGAGCGGGAGAAATCACAGAACGACATGTCGGATTGGGACATTAAGAAGCATATAGGCGACGCGTCCTCATGAAGCTGAAGCGGGATTTGGATGACGCGTATTTTGTGCGTATTCATGACCTTGGCACGGTCGCTGCGAGCTCGAGAGTGATGCCGAGGTATGAGCAGGAGAAATCACAGAACGACATGTCGGATTGGGACATTAAGAAGCATATAGGCCCGTGGTCCTCATGAAGCTAAAGCGGGATTAGGATGACGTGTATTTTGTGCGTATTGATGACCTTGGCATGGTCGCTGCGAGCTCGAGAGTGATGCCGAGGTATGAGCGGGAGAAATCACAGAACGACATGTCGGATTGGGACATTAAGAAGCATATATGCCCGTGGTCCTCATGAAGCTGAAGCGGGATTTAGATGAGGCGTATTCTGTGCGTATTCATGACCTTGGCATGGTCGCTGCGAGCTCGAGAGTGATGCCGAGGTATGAGCGGGAGAAATCACAGAACGACATGTCGGATTGGGACATTAAGAAGCATATAGGCCCGTGGTCCTCATGAAGCTGAAGCGGGATTTAGATGAGGCGTATTCTGTGCGTATTCATGACCTTGGCATGGTCGCTGCGAGCTCGAGAGTGATGCCGAGGTATGAGCGGGAGAAATCACAGAACGACATGTCGGATTGGGACATTAAGAAGCATATAGGCGACGCGTCCTCATGAAGCTGAAGCGGGATTTGGATGACGCGTATTTTGTGCGTATTCATGACCTTGGCATGGTCGCTGCGAGCTCGAGAGTGATGCCGAGGTATGAGCGGGAGAAATCACAGAACGACATGTCGGATTGGGACATTAAGGGCATATAGGCCCGTGGTCCTCATGAAGCTAAAGCGGGATTTGGATGACGCGTATTCTGTGCGTATTCATGACCTTGGCACGGTCGCTGCGAGCTCGAGAGTGATGCCGAGGTATGAGCGGGAGAAATCACAGAACGACATGTCGGATTGGGACATTAAGAAGCATATAGGCCCGTGGTCCTCATGAAGCTGAAGCGGGATTTGGATGACGCGTATTCTGTGCGTATTCATGACCTTGGCACGGTCGCTGCGAGCTCGAGAGTGATGCCGAGGTATGAGCGGGAGAAATCACAGAACGACATGTCGGATTGGGACATTAAGAAGCATATAGGCCCGTGGTCCTCATGAAGCTGAAGCGGGATTTGGATGACGCGTATTCTGTGCGTATTCATGACCTTGGCATGGTCGCTGCGAGCTCGAGAGTGATGCCGAGGTATGAGCGGGAGAAATCACAGAACGACATGTCGGATTGGGACATTAAGGGCATATAGGCCCGTGGTCCTCATGAACCTAAAGCGGGATTAGGATGACGCGTATTCTGTGCGTATTCATGACCTTGGCATGGTCGCTGCGAGCTCGAGAGTGATGCCGAGGTATGAGCGGGAGAAATCACAGAACGACATGTCGGATTGGGACATTAAGGGCATATAGGCCACGCGTCCTCATGAAGCTGAAGCGGGATTTGGATGACGCGTATTCTGTGCGTATTCATGACCTTGGCACGGTCGCTGCGAGCT
Source organism: Brachyptera risi (assembly GCA_964007535.1). Classification (NCBI taxonomy): domain Eukaryota; kingdom Metazoa; phylum Arthropoda; class Insecta; order Plecoptera; family Taeniopterygidae; genus Brachyptera; species Brachyptera risi. The sequence continues at coordinate 1,675,032 of OZ023332.1, forward strand.
CGAGAGTGATGATGAGGTATGAGCGGGAGAAATCACAGAACGACATGTCGGATTGGGACATTAAGGGCATATAGGCCCGTGGTCCTCATGAAGCTAAAGCGGGATTAGGATGACGCGTATTCTGTGCGTATTCATGACCTTGGCATGGTCGCTGCGAGCTCGAGAGTGATGCCGAGGTATGAGCAGGAGAAATCACAGAACGACATGTCGGATTGGGACATTAAGGGCATATAGGCCCGTGGTCCTCATGAAGCTAAAGCGGGATTAGGATGACGCGTATTCTGTGCGTATTCATGACCTTGGCATGGTCGCTGCGAGCTCGAGAGTGATGCCGAGGTATGAGCAGGAGAAATCACAGAACGACATGTCGGATTGGGACATTAAGGGCATATAGGCCACGCGTCGTCATGAAGCTGAAGCGGGATTTGGATGACGCGTATTCTGTGCGTATTCATGACCTTGGCACGGTCGCTGCGAGCTCGAGAGTGATGCCGAGGTATGAGCGGGAGAAATCACAGAACGACATGTCGGATTGGGACATTAAGAAGCATATAGGCCACGCGTCGTCATGAAGCTGAAGCGGGATTTGGATGACGTGTATTCTGTGCGTATTCATGACCTTGGCATGGTCGCTGCGAGCTCGAGAGTGATGCCGAGGTATGAGCGGGAGAAATCACAGAACGACATGTCGGATTGGGACATTAAGAAGCATATAGGCCACGCGTCCTCATGAAGCTGAAGCGGGATTAGGATGACGCGTATTCTGTGCGTATTCATGACCTTGGCACGGTCGCTGCGAGCTCGAGAGTGATGCCGAGGTATGAGCGGGAGAAATCACAGAACGACATGTCGGATTGGGACATCAAGAGGCATATAGGCCCGTGGTCCTCATGAAGCTAAAGCGGGATTAGGATGACGTGTATTTTGTGCGTATTCATGACCTTGGCACGGTCGCTGCGAGCTCGAGAGTGATGCCGAGGTATGAGCGGGAGAAATCACAGAACGACATGTCGGATTGGGACATTAAGAGGCATATAGGCCCGTGGTCCTCATGAAGCTGAAGCGGGATTTGGATGACGTGTATTTTGTGCGTATTCATGACCTTGGCATGGTCGCTGCGAGCTCGAGAGTGATGCCGAGGTATGAGCGGGAGAAATCACAGAACGACATGTCGGATTGGGACATTAAGAAGCATATAGGCCCGTGGTCCTCATGAAGCTGAAGCGGGATTTGGATGACGTGTATTTTGTGCGTATTCATGACCTTGGCATGGTCGCTGCGAGCTCGAGAGTGATGCCGAGGTATGAGCGGGAGAAATCACAGAACGACATGTCGGATTGGGACATTAAGAAGCATATAGGCCCGTGGTCCTCATGAAGCTGAAGCGGGATTTGGATGACGTGTATTTTGTGCGTATTCATGACCTTGGCATGGTCGCTGCGAGCTCGAGAGTGATGCCGAGGTATGAGCGGGAGAAATCACAGAACGACATGTCGGATTGGGACATTAAGAAGCATATAGGCCCGTGGTCCTCTTGAAGCTGAAGCGGGATTTGGATGACGCGTATTCTGTGCGTATTCATGACCTTGGCATGGTCGCTGCGAGCTCGAGAGTGATGCCGAGGTATGAGCGGGAGAAATCACAGAACGACATGTCGGATTGGGACATCAAGAGGCATATAGGCCCGTGGTCCTCATGAAGCTAAAGCGGGATTTGGATGACGTGTATTTTGTGCGTATTCATGACCTTGGCATGGTCGCTGCGAGCTCGAGAGTGATGCCGAGGTATGAGCGGGAGAAATCACAGAACGACATGTCGGATTGGGACATCAAGAGGCATATAGGCCCGTGGTCCTCATGAAGCTAAAGCGGGATTAGGATGACGTGTATTTTGTGCGTATTCATGACCTTGGCACGGTCGCTGCGAGCTCGAGAGTGATGCCGAGGTATGAGCGGGAGAAATCACAGAACGACATGTCGGATTGGGACATTAAGAGGCATATAGGCCCGTGGTCCTCATGAAGCTGAAGCGGGATTTGGATGACGTGTATTTTGTGCGTATTCATGACCTTGGCATGGTCGCTGCGAGCTCGAGAGTGATGCCGAGGTATGAGCGGGAGAAATCACAGAACGACATGTCGGATTGGGACATCAAGAGGCATATAGGCCCGTGGTCCTCATGAAGCTAAAGCGGGATTAGGATGACGTGTATTTTGTGCGTATTCATGACCTTGGCACGGTCGCTGCGAGCTCGAGAGTGATGCCGAGGTATGAGCGGGAGAAATCACAGAACGACATGTCGGATTGGGACATTAAGAGGCATATAGGCCCGTGGTCCTCATGAAGCTGAAGCGGGATTTGGATGACGTGTATTTTGTGCGTATTCATGACCTTGGCATGGTCGCTGCGAGCTCGAGAGTGATGCCGAGGTATGAGCGGGAGAAATCACAGAACGACATGTCGGATTGGGACATTAAGAAGCATATAGGCCCGTGGTCCTCATGAAGCTGAAGCGGGATTTGGATGACGTGTATTTTGTGCGTATTCATGACCTTGGCATGGTCGCTGCGAGCTCGAGAGTGATGCCGAGGTATGAGCGGGAGAAATCACAGAACGACATGTCGGATTGGGACATTAAGAAGCATATAGGCCCGTGGTCCTCATGAAGCTGAAGCGGGATTTGGATGACGTGTATTTTGTGCGTATTCATGACCTTGGCATGGTCGCTGCGAGCTCGAGAGTGATGCCGAGGTATGAGCGGGAGAAATCACAGAACGACATGTCGGATTGGGACATTAAGAAGCATATAGGCCCGTGGTCCTCTTGAAGCTGAAGCGGGATTTGGATGACGCGTATTCTGTGCGTATTCATGACCTTGGCATGGTCGCTGCGAGCTCGAGAGTGATGCCGAGGTATGAGCGGGAGAAATCACAGAACGACATGTCGGATTGGGACATTAAGGGCATATAGGCCACGCGTCCTCATGAAGCTGAAGCGGGATTTGGATGACGTGTATTTTGTGCGTATTCATGACCTTGGCACGGTCGCTGCGAGCTCGAGAGTGATGCCGAGGTATGAGCGGGAGAAATCACATAACGACATGTCGGATTGGGACATTAAGAGGCATATAGGCCCGTGGTCCTCATGAAGCTAAAGCGGGATTAGGATGACGTGTATTCTGTGCGTATTCATGACCTTGGCATGGTCGCTGCGAGCTCGAGAGTGATGCCGAGGTATGAGCGGGAGAAATCACAGAACGACATGTCGGATTGGGACATTAAGGGCATATAGGCCCGTGGTCCTCATGAAGCTAAAGCGGGATTAGGATGACGCGTATTCTGTGCGTATTCATGACCTTGGCACGGTCGCTGCGAGCTCGAGAGTGATGCCGAGGTATGAGCGGGAGAAATCACAGAACGACATGTCGGATTGGGACATTAAGGGCATATAGGCCCGTGGTCCTCATGAAGCTAAAGCGGGATTAGGATGACGCGTATTCTGTGCGTATTCATGACCTTGGCATGGTCGCTGCGAGCTCGAGAGTGATGCCGAGGTATGAGCGGGAGAAATCACAGAACGACATGTCGGATTGGGACATTAAGAAGCATATAGGCCCGTGGTCCTCATGAAGCTGAAGCGGGATTTGGATGACGCGTATTCTGTGCGTATTCATGACCTTGGCACGGTCGCTGCGAGCTCGAGAGTGTTGCCGAGGTATGAGCGGGAGAAATCACAGAACGACATGTCGGATTGGGACATTAAGAGGCATATAGGCCACGCGTCCTCATGAAGCTGAAGCGGGATTTGGATGACGCGTATTCTGTGCGTATTGATGACCTTGACACGGTCGCTGCGAGCTCGAGAGTGATGCCGAGGTATGAGCGGGAGAAATCACAGAACGACATGTCGGATTGGGACATTAAGAGGCATATAGGCCCGTGGTCCTCATGAAGCTGAAGCGGGATTAGGATGACGTGTATTTTGTGCGTATTCATGACCTTGGCACGGTCGCTGCGAGCTCGAGAGTGTTGCCGAGGTATGAGCTGGAGAAATCACAGAACGACATGTCGTATTGTGGCATTAAGAAGCATATAGGCCACGCGTCCTCATGAAGCTAAAGCGGGATTAGGATGACGCGTATTCTGTGCGTATTGATGACCTTGGCACGGTCGCTGCGAGCTCGAGAGTGATGCCGAGGTATGAGCGGGAGAAATCACAGAACGACATGTCGGATTGGGACATTAGGGCATATAGGCCACGCGTCCTCATGAAGCTAAAGCGGGATTAGGATGACGTGTATTTTGTGCGTATTCATGACCTTGGCATGGTCGCTGCGAGCTCGAGAGTGTTGCCGAGGTATGAGCGGGAGAAATCACAGAACGACATGTCGGATTGGGACATTAAGGGCATATAGGCCCGTGGTCCTCATGAAGCTGAAGCGGGATTTGGATGACGCGTATTCTGTGCGTATTCATGACCTTGGCACGGTCGCTGCGAGCTCGAGAGTGATGCCGAGGTATGAGCGGGAGAAATCACAGAACGACATGTCGGATTGGGACATTAAGGGCATATAGGCCCGTGGTCCTCATGAAGCTGAAGCGGGATTTGGATGACGCGTATTCTGTGCGTATTCATGACCTTGGCACGGTCGCTGCGAGCTCGAGAGTGATGCCGAGGTATGAGCGGGAGAAATCACAGAACGACATGTCGGATTGGGACATTAAGAAGCATATAGGCCACGCGTCCTCATGAAGCTAAAGCGGGATTAGGATGACGTGTATTTTGTGCGTATTCATGACCTTGGCACGGTCGCTGCGAGCTCGAGAGTGATGCCGAGGTATGAGCGGGAGAAATCACAGAACGACATGTCGGATTGGGACATTAAGAGGCATATAGGCCCGTGGTCCTCATGAAGCTGAAGCGGGATTAGGATGACGTGTATTTTGTGCGTATTCATGACCTTGGCATGGTCGCTGCGAGCTCGAGAGTGATGCCGAGGTATGAGCGGGAGAAATCACAGAACGACATGTCGGATTGGGACATTAAGGGCATATAGGCCACGCGTCCTCTTGAAGCTAAAGCGGGATTAGGATGACGTGTATTTTGTGCGTATTCATGACCTTGGCATGGTCGCTGCGAGCTCGAGAGTGATGCCGAGGTATGAGCGGGAGAAATCACAGAACGACATGTCGGATTGGGACATTAAGGGCATATAGGCCCGTGGTCCTCATGAAGCTGAAGCGGGATTTAGATGACGCGTATTCTGTGCGTATTCATGACCTTGGCACGGTCGCTGCGAGCTCGAGAGTGTTGCCGAGGTATGAGCGGGAGAAATCACAGAACGACATGTCGGATTGGGACATTAAGGGCATATAGGCCACGCGTCGTCATGAAGCTGAAGCGGGATTTAGATGACGCGTATTTTGTGCGTATTCATGACCTTGGCACGGTCGCTGCGAGCTCGAGAGTGATGCCGAGGTATGAGCGGGAGAAATCACAGAACGACATGTCGGATTGGGACATTAAGAAGCATATAGGCCCGTGGTCCTCATGAAGCTAAAGCGGGATTTAGATGACGCGTATTTTGTGCGTATTCATGACCTTGGCATGGTCGCTGCGAGCTCGAGAGTGATGCCGAGGTATGAGCGGGAGAAATCACAGAACGACATGTCGGATTAGGACATTAAGGGCATATAGGCCCGTGGTCCTCATGAAGCTGAAGCGGGATCTAGATGACGTGTATTCTGTGCGTATTCATGACCTTGGCATGGTCGCTGCGAGCTCGAGAGTGATGCCGAGGTATGAGCGGGAGAAATCACAGAACGACATGTCGGATTGGGACATTAAGGGCATATAGGCCCGTGGTCCTCATGAAGCTAAAGCGGGATATAGATGACACGTATTTTGTGCGTATTCATGACCTTGGCATGGTCGCTGCGAGCTCGAGAGTGTTGCCGAGGTATGAGCGGGAGAAATCACAGAACGACATGTCGGATTGGGACATTAAGAGGCATATAGGCCCGTGGTCCTCATGAAGCTAAAGCGGGATTATGATGACGCGTATTTTGTGCGTATTCATGACTTTGGCATGGTCGCTGCGAGCTCGAGAGTGATGCCGAGGTATGAGCGGGAGAAATCACAGAACGACATGTCGGATTGGGACATTAAGGGCATATAGGCCCGTGGTCCTCATGAAGCTAAAGCGGGATTTAGATGACGCGTATTCTGTGCGTATTCATGACCTTGGCATGGTCGCTGCGAGCTCGAGAGTGATGCCGAGGTATGAGCGGGAGAAATCACAGAACGACATGTCGGATTGGGACATTAAGAAGCATATAGGCCACGCGTCCTCATGAAGCTAAAGCGGGATTAGAATGACGCGTATTCTGTGCGTATTGATGACCTCGGCACGGTCGCTGCGAGCTCGAGAGTGATGCCGAGGTATGAGCTGGAGAAATCACAGAACGACATGTCGGATTGGGACATTAAGAAGCATATAGGCCACGCGTCCTCATGAAGCTGAAGCGGGATTAGGATGACGCGTATTCTGTGCGTATTGATGACCTTGGCATGGTCGCTGCGAGCTCGAGAGTGATGCCGAGGTATGAGCGGGAGAAATCACAGAACGACATGTCGGATTGGGACATTAAGAAGCATATAGGCCACGCGTCCTCATGAAGCTAAAGCGGGATTAGGATGACGTGTATTTTGTGCGTATTCATGACCTTGGCACGGTCGCTGCGAGCTCGAGAGTGATGCCGAGGTATGAGCGGGAGAAATCACAGAGCGACATGTCGGATTGGGACATTAAGGGCATATAGGCCCGTGGTCCTCATGAAGCTAAAGCGGGATTTAGATGACGCGTATTCTGTGCGTATTCATGACCTTGGCATGGTCGCTGCGAGCTCGAGAGTGATGCCGAGGTATGAGCGGGAGAAATCACAGAACGACATGTCGGATTGGGACATTAAGAAGCATATAGGCCACGCGTCCTCATGAAGCTAAAGCGGGATTAGGATGACGTGTATTTTGTGCGTATTCATGACCTTGGCATGGTCGCTGCGAGCTCGAGAGTGATGCCGAGGTATGAGCGGGAGAAATCACAGAACGACATGTCGGATTGGGACATTAAGAAGCATATAGGCCCGTGGTCCTCATGAAGCTAAAGCGGGATTAGGATGACGCGTATTCTGTGCGTATTCATGACCTTTGCACGGTCGCTGCGAGCTCGAGAGTGATGCCGAGGTATGAGCGGCAGAAATCACAGAACGACATGTCGGATTGGGACATTAGGGCATATAGGCCACGCGTCCTCATGAAGCTAAAGCGGGATTAGGATGACGTGTATTTTGTGCGTATTCATGACCTTGGCATGGTCGCTGCGAGCTCGAGAGTGTTGCCGAGGTATGAGCGGGAGAAATCACAGAACGACATGTCGGATTGGGACATTAAGGGCATATAGGCCCGTGGTCCTCATGAAGCTGAAGCGGGATTTGGATGACGCGTATTCTGTGCGTATTCATGACCTTGGCACGGTCGCTGCGAGCTCGAGAGTGATGCCGAGGTATGAGCGGGAGAAATCACAGAACGACATGTCGGATTGGGACATTAAGAGGCATATAGGCCCGTGGTCCTCATGAAGCTGAAGCGGGATTAGGATGACGTGTATTTTGTGCGTATTCATGACCTTGGCATGGTCGCTGCGAGCTCGAGAGTGATGCCGAGGTATGAGCGGGAGAAATCACAGAACGACATGTCGGATTGGGACATTAAGGGCATATAGGCCACGCGTCCTCTTGAAGCTAAAGCGGGATTAGGATGACGTGTATTTTGTGCGTATTCATGACCTTGGCATGGTCGCTGCGAGCTCGAGAGTGATGCCGAGGTATGAGCGGGAGAAATCACAGAACGACATGTCGGATTGGGACATTAAGGGCATATAGGCCCGTGGTCCTCATGAAGCTGAAGCGGGATTTAGATGACGCGTATTCTGTGCGTATTCATGACCTTGGCACGGTCGCTGCGAGCTCGAGAGTGTTGCCGAGGTATGAGCGGGAGAAATCACAGAACGACATGTCGGATTGGGACATTAAGGGCATATAGGCCACGCGTCGTCATGAAGCTGAAGCGGGATTTAGATGACGCGTATTTTGTGCGTATTCATGACCTTGGCACGGTCGCTGCGAGCTCGAGAGTGATGCCGAGGTATGAGCGGGAGAAATCACAGAACGACATGTCGGATTGGGACATTAAGAAGCATATAGGCCCGTGGTCCTCATGAAGCTAAAGCGGGATTTAGATGACGCGTATTTTGTGCGTATTCATGACCTTGGCATGGTCGCTGCGAGCTCGAGAGTGATGCCGAGGTATGAGCGGGAGAAATCACAGAACGACATGTCGGATTAGGACATTAAGGGCATATAGGCCCGTGGTCCTCATGAAGCTGAAGCGGGATCTAGATGACGTGTATTCTGTGCGTATTCATGACCTTGGCATGGTCGCTGCGAGCTCGAGAGTGATGCCGAGGTATGAGCGGGAGAAATCACAGAACGACATGTCGGATTGGGACATTAAGGGCATATAGGCCCGTGGTCCTCATGAAGCTAAAGCGGGATATAGATGACACGTATTTTGTGCGTATTCATGACCTTGGCATGGTCGCTGCGAGCTCGAGAGTGTTGCCGAGGTATGAGCGGGAGAAATCACAGAACGACATGTCGGATTGGGACATTAAGAGGCATATAGGCCCGTGGTCCTCATGAAGCTAAAGCGGGATTATGATGACGCGTATTTTGTGCGTATTCATGACTTTGGCATGGTCGCTGCGAGCTCGAGAGTGATGCCGAGGTATGAGCGGGAGAAATCACAGAACGACATGTCGGATTGGGACATTAAGGGCATATAGGCCCGTGGTCCTCATGAAGCTAAAGCGGGATTTAGATGACGCGTATTCTGTGCGTATTCATGACCTTGGCATGGTCGCTGCGAGCTCGAGAGTGATGCCGAGGTATGAGCGGGAGAAATCACAGAACGACATGTCGGATTGGGACATTAAGAAGCATATAGGCCACGCGTCCTCATGAAGCTAAAGCGGGATTAGAATGACGCGTATTCTGTGCGTATTGATGACCTCGGCACGGTCGCTGCGAGCTCGAGAGTGATGCCGAGGTATGAGCTGGAGAAATCACAGAACGACATGTCGGATTGGGACATTAAGAAGCATATAGGCCACGCGTCCTCATGAAGCTGAAGCGGGATTAGGATGACGCGTATTCTGTGCGTATTGATGACCTTGGCATGGTCGCTGCGAGCTCGAGAGTGATGCCGAGGTATGAGCGGGAGAAATCACAGAACGACATGTCGGATTGGGACATTAAGAAGCATATAGGCCACGCGTCCTCATGAAGCTAAAGCGGGATTAGGATGACGTGTATTTTGTGCGTATTCATGACCTTGGCACGGTCGCTGCGAGCTCGAGAGTGATGCCGAGGTATGAGCGGGAGAAATCACAGAGCGACATGTCGGATTGGGACATTAAGGGCATATAGGCCCGTGGTCCTCATGAAGCTAAAGCGGGATTTAGATGACGCGTATTCTGTGCGTATTCATGACCTTGGCATGGTCGCTGCGAGCTCGAGAGTGATGCCGAGGTATGAGCGGGAGAAATCACAGAACGACATGTCGGATTGGGACATTAAGAAGCATATAGGCCACGCGTCCTCATGAAGCTAAAGCGGGATTAGGATGACGTGTATTTTGTGCGTATTCATGACCTTGGCATGGTCGCTGCGAGCTCGAGAGTGATGCCGAGGTATGAGCGGGAGAAATCACAGAACGACATGTCGGATTGGGACATTAAGAAGCATATAGGCCCGTGGTCCTCATGAAGCTAAAGCGGGATTAGGATGACGCGTATTCTGTGCGTATTCATGACCTTTGCACGGTCGCTGCGAGCTCGAGAGTGATGCCGAGGTATGAGCGGCAGAAATCACAGAACGACATGTCGGATTGGGACATTAAGAAGCATATAGGCCACGCGTCCTCATGAAGCTAAAGCGGGATTGGGATGACGCGTATTCTGTGCGTATTCATGACCTTGGCATGGTCGCTGCGAGCTCGAGAGTGATGCCGAGGTATGAGCGGGAGAAATCACAGAACGACATGTCGGATTGGGACATTAAGAGGCATATAGGCCCGTGGTCCTCATGAAGCTAAAGCGGGATTAGGATGACGCGTATTCTGTGCGTATTCATGACCTTTGCACGGTCGCTGCGAGCTCGAGAGTGATGCCGAGGTATGAGCGGGAGAAATCACAGAACGACATGTCGGATTGGGACATTAAGAAGCATATAGGCCACGCGTCCTCATGAAGCTAAAGCGGGATTAGGATGACGCGTATTCTGTGCGTATTGATGACCTTGGCATGGTCGCTGCGAGCTCGAGAGTGATGCCGAGGTATGAGCGGGAGAAATCACAGAACGACATGTCGGATTGGGACATTAAGAAGCATATAGGCCCGTGGTCCTCATGAAGCTAAAGCGGGATTTAGATGACGTGTATTTTGTGCGTATTCATGACCTTGGCATGGTCGCTGCGAGCTCGAGAGTGATGCCGAGGTATGAGCGGGAGAAATCACAGAACGACATGTCGGATTGGGACATTAAGAAGCATATAGGCCACGCGTCCTCATGAAGCTAAAGCGGGATTAGGATGACGCGTATTCTGTGCGTATTGATGACCTTGGCATGGTCGCTGCGAGCTCGAGAGTGTTGCCGAGGTATGAGCGGGAGAAATCACAGAACGACATGTCGGATTGGGACATTAAGGGCATATAGGCCCGTGGTCCTCATGAAGCTGAAGCGGGATTTGGATGACGTGTATTCTGTGCGTATTGATGACCTTGGCATGGTCGCTGCGAGCTCGAGAGTGTTGCCGAGGTATGAGCGGGAGAAATCACAGAACGACATGTCGGATTGGGACATTAAGAGGCATATAGGCCCGTGGTCCTCATGAAGCTAAAGCGGGATTTGGATGACGTGTATTCTGTGCGTATTCATGACCTTGGCATGGTCGCTGCGAGCTCGAGAGTGATGCCGAGGTATGAGCGGGAGAAATCACAGAACGACATGTCGGATTGGGACATTAAGGGCATATAGGCCCGTGGTCCTCATGAAGCTAAAGCGGGATTAGGATGACGCGTATTCTGTGCGTATTCATGACCTTGGCACGGTCGCTGCGAGCTCGAGAGTGATGCCGAGGTATGAGCGGGAGAAATCACAGAACGACATGTCGGATTGGGACATTAAGAGGCATATAGGCCCGTGGTCCTCATGAAGCTGAAGCGGGATTAAGATGACGCGTATTCTGTGCGTATTCATGACCTTGGCATGGTCGCTGCGAGCTCGAGAGTGATGCCGAGGTATGAGCGGGAGAAATCACAGAACGACATGTCGGATTGGGACATTAAGAAGCATATAGGCCACGCGTCCTCATGAAGCTAAAGCGGGATTTAGATGACGCGTATTCTGTGCGTATTCATGACCTTGGCACGGTCGCTGCGAGCTCGAGAGTGATGCCGAGGTATGAGCGGGAGAAATCACAGAACGACATGTCGGATTAGGACATTAAGAAGCATATAGGCCCGTGGTCCTCATGGAGCTAAAGCGGGATTAGGATGACGCGTATTCTGTGCGTATTCATGACCTTGGCACGGTCGCTGCGAGCTCGAGAGTGATGCCGAGGTATGAGCGGGAGAAATCACAGAACGACATGTCGAATTGGGACATTAAGGGCATATAGGCCCGTGGTCCTCATGAAGCTAAAGCGGGATTTAGATGACGCGTATTCTGTGCGTATTCATGACCTTGGCATGGTCGCTGCGAGCTCGAGAGTGATGCCGAGGTATGAGCGGGAGAATTCACAGAACGACATGTCGAATTGGGACATTAAGGGCATATAGGCCCGTGGTCCTCATGAAGCTAAAGCGGGATTTAGATGACGCGTATTCTGTGCGTATTCATGACCTTGGCATGGTCGCTGCGAGCTCGAGAGTGATGCCGAGGTATGAGCGGGAGAAATCACAGAACGACATGTCGTATTGTGGCATTAAGAGGCATATAGGCCACGCGTCCTCATGAAGCTAAAGCGGGATTAGGATGACGCGTATTCTGTGCGTATTCATGACCTTGGCACGGTCGCTGCGAGCTCGAGAGTGATGCCGAGGTATGAGCAGGAGAAATCACAGAACGGCATGTCGGATTGGGACATTAAGAGGCATATAGGCCCGTGGTCCTCATGAAGCTAAAGCGGGATTTGGATGACGCGTATTCTGTGCGTATTCATGACCTTGGCATGGTCGCTGCGAGCTCGAGAGTGATGCCGAGGTATGAGCGGGAGAAATCACAGAACGACATGTCGGATTGGGACATTAAGAGGCATATAGGCCCTTGGTCCTCATGAAGCTAAAGCGGGATTTAGATGACGCGTATTCTGTGCGTATTCATGACCTTGGCACGGTCGCTGCGAGCTCGAGAGTGATGCCGAGGTATGAGCGGGAGAAATCACAGAACGACATGTCGGATTGGGACATTAAGAGGCATATAGGCCCGTGGTCCTCATGAAGCTGAAGCGGGATTAGGATGACGCGTATTTTGTGCGTATTGATGACCTTGGCACGGTCGCTGCGAGCTCGAGAGTGATGCCGAGGTATGAGCGGGAGAAATCACAGAATGACATGTCGGATTGGGACATTAAGGGCATATAGGCCACGCGTCCTCATGAAGCTAAAGCGGGATTAAGATGACGCGTATTCTGTGCGTATTCATGACCTTGGCATGGTCGCTGCGAGCTCGAGAGTGATGCCGAGGTATGAGCGGGAGAAATCACAGAACGACATGTCGGATTGGGACATTAAGAAGCATATAGGCCCGTGGTCCTCATGAAGCTAAAGCGGTATTTAGATGACGCGTATTCTGTGCGTATTCATGACCTTGGCATGGTCGCTGCGAGCTCGAGAGTGATGCCGAGGTATGAGCGGGAGAAATCACAGAACGACATGTCGGATTGGGACATTAAGAAGCATATAGGCCACGCGTCCTCATGAAGCTAAAGCGGGATTTGGATGACGCGTATTCTGTGCGTATTCATGACCTTGGCATGGTCGCTGCGAGCTCGAGAGTGATGCCGAGGTATGAGCAGGAGAAATCACAAAACGACATGTCGGATTGGGACATTAAGAAGCATATAGGCCCGTGGTCCTCATGAAGCTAAAGCGGGATTTAGATGACGCGTATTCTGTGCGTATTCATGACCTTGGCATGGTCGCTGCGAGCTCGAGAGTGATGCCGAGGTATGAGCGGAGAAATCACAGAACGACATGTCGGATTGGGACATTAAGAAGCATATAGGCCACGCGTCCTCATGAAGCTAAAGCGGGATTTGGATGACGCGTATTCTGTGCGTATTCATGACCTTGGCATGGTCGCTGCGAGCTCGAGAGTGTTGCCGAGGTATGAGCGGGAGAAATCACAGAACGACATGTCGGATTGGGACATTAAGAGGCATATAGGCCCGTGGTCCTCATGAAGCTAAAGCGGGATTTAGATGACGCGTATTTTGTGCGTATTCATGACCTTGGCATGGTCGCTGCGAGCTCGAGAGTGATGCCGAGGTATGAGCGGGAGAAATCACAGAACGACATGTCGGATTGGGACATTAAGAGGCATATAGGCCCGTGGTCCTCATGAAGCTAAAGCGGGATTTAGATGACGCGTATTCTGTGCGTATTCATGACCTTGGCACGGTCGCTGCGAGCTCGAGAGTGATGCCGAGGTATGAGCAGGAGAAATCACAGAACGACATGTCGGATTGGGACATTAAGAGGCATATAGGCCCGTGGTCCTCATGAAGCTAATGCAGGAATAAGATGACGCGTATTTTGTGCGTATTCATGACCTTGGCATGGTCGCTGCGAGCTCGAGAGTGATGCCGAGGTATGAGCGGGAGAAATCACAGAACGACATGTCGGATTGGGACATTAAGAGGCATATAGGCCACGCGTCGTCATGAAGCTAAAGCGGGATTTGGATGACGCGTATTCTGTGCGTATTCATGACCTTGGCATGGTCGCTGCGAGCTCGAGAGTGATGCCGAGGTATGAGCGGGAGAAATCACAGAACGACATGTCGGATTGGGACATTAAGAGGCATATAGGCCCGTGGTCCTCATGAAGCTAAAGCAGGAATAAGATGACGCGTATTTTGTGCGTATTCATGACCTTGGCATGGTCGCTGCGAGCTCGAGAGTGATGCCGAGGTATGAGCAGGAGAAATCACAGAACGACATGTCGGATTGGGACATTAAGAAGCATATAGGCCCGTGGTCCTCATGAAGCTAAAGCGGGATTTAGATGACGCGTATTTTGTGCGTATTCATGACCTTGGCATGGTCGCTGCGAGCTCGAGAGTGTTGCCGAGGTATGAGCGGGAGAAATCACAGAACGACATGTCGGATTGGGACATTAAGAAGCATATAGGCCCGTGGTCCTCATGAAGCTAAAGCGGGATTTAGATGACGCGTATTTTGTGCGTATTCATGACCTTGGCATGGTCGCTGCGAGCTCGAGAGTGATGCCGAGGTATGAGCGGGAGAAATCACAGAACGACATGTCGGATTGGGACATTAAGAAGCATATAGGCCCGTGGTCCTCATGAAGCTAAAGCGGGATTAGGATGACGCGTATTTTGTGCGTATTTATGACCTTGGCACGGTCGCTGCGAGCTCGAGAGTGATGCCGAGGTATGAGCGGGAGAAATCACAGAACGACATGTCAGATTGGGACATTAAGGGCATATAGGCCCGTGGTCCTCATGAAGCTAAAGCGGGATTTAGATGACGCGTATTCTGTGCGTATTCATGACCTTGGCACGGTCGCTGCGAGCTCGAGAGTGATGCCGAGGTATGAGCGGGAGAAATCACAGAACGACATGTCGGATTGGGACATTAAGAGGCATATAGGCCCGTGGTCCTCATGAAGCTAAAGCGGGATTTGGATGACGCGTATTCTGTGCGTATTCATGACCTTGGCACGGTCGCTGCGAGCTCGAGAGTGATGCCGAGGTATGAGCGGGAGAAATCACAGAACGACATGTCGGATTGGGACATTAAGGGCATATAGGCCCGTGGTCCTCATGAAGCTGAAGCGGGATTAGGATGACGCGTATTTTGTGCGTATTCATGACCTTGGCATGGTCGCTGCGAGCTCGAGAGTGATGCCGAGGTATGAGCGGGAGAAATCACAGAACGACATGTCGGATTGGGACATTAAGGGCATATAGGCCCGTGGTCCTCATGAAGCTGAAGCGGGATTAGGATGACGCATATTTTGTGCGTATTCATGACCTTGGCATGGTCGCTGCGAGCTCGAGAGTGATGCCGAGGTATGAGCGGGAGAAATCACAGAACGACATGTCGTATTGGGACATTAAGGGCATATAGGCCCGTGGTCCTCATGAAGCTAAAGCGGGATTTGGATGACGCGTATTCTGTGCGTATTCATGACCTTGGCACGGTCGCTGCGAGCTCGAGAGTGATGCCGAGGTATGAGCGGGAGAAATCACAGAACGACATGTCGGATTGGGACATTAAGAGGCATATAGGCCCGTGGTCCTCATGAAGCTAAAGCGGGATTTAGATGACGCGTATTTTGTGCGTATTCATGACCTTGGCATGGTCGCTGCGAGCTCGAGAGTGATGCCGAGGTATGAGCGGGAGAAATCACAGAACGACATGTCGGATTGGGACATTAGGAAGCATATAGGCCCGTGGTCCTCATGAAGCTGAAGCGGGATTAGGATGACGCGTATTCTGTGCGTATTCATGACCTTGGCATGGTCGCTGCGAGCTCGAGAGTGATGCCGAGGTATGAGCGGGAGAAATCACAGAACGACATGTCGGATTGGGACATTAAGGGCATATAGGCCCGTGGTCCTCATGAAGCTGAAGCGGGATTTAGATGACGCGTATTCTGTGCGTATTCATGACCTTGGCATGGTCGCTGCGAGCTCGAGAGTGATGCCGAGGTATGAGCGGGAGAAATCACAGAACGACATGTCGGATTGGGACATTAAGGGCATATAGGCCCGTGGTCCTCATGAAGCTAAAGCGGGATTTAGATGACGCGTATTCTGTGCGTATTCATGACCTTGGCACGGTCGCTGCGAGCTCGAGAGTGATGCCGAGGTATCAGCGGGAGAAATCACAGAACGACATGTCGGATTGGGACATTAAGAAGCATATAGGCCCGTGGTCCTCATGAAGCTAAAGCGGGATTTAGATGACGCGTATTCTGTGCGTATTGATGACCTTGGCATGGTCGCTGCGAGCTCGAGAGTGATGCCGAGGTATGAGCGGGAGAAATCACAGAACGACATGTCGGATTGGGACATTAAGAAGCATATAGGCCCGTGGTCCTCATGAAGCTAAAGCGGGATTTAGATGACGCGTATTCTGTGCGTATTCATGACCTTGGCACGGTCGCTGCGAGCTCGAGAGTGATGCCGAGGTATGAGCGGGAGAAATCACAGAACGACATGTCGGATTGGGACATTAAGGGCATATAGGCCCGTGGTCCTCATGAAGCTGAAGCGGGATTAGGATGACGCGTATTTTGTGCGTATTCATGACCTTGGCATGGTCGCTGCGAGCTCGAGAGTGATGCCGAGGTATGAGCGGGAGAAATCACAGAACGACATGTCGGATTGGGACATTAAGAGGCATATAGGCCCGTGGTCCTCATGAAGCTAAAGCGGGATTTAGATGACGCGTATTTTGTGCGTATTCATGACCTTGGCATGGTCGCTGCGAGCTCGAGAGTGATGCCGAGGTATGAGCGGGAGAAATCACAGAACGACATGTCGGATTGGGACATTAGGAAGCATATAGGCCCGTGGTCCTCATGAAGCTGAAGCGGGATTAGGATGACGCGTATTCTGTGCGTATTCATGACCTTGGCATGGTCGCTGCGAGCTCGAGAGTGATGCCGAGGTATGAGCGGGAGAAATCACAGAACGACATGTCGGATTGGGACATTAAGGGCATATAGGCCCGTGGTCCTCATGAAGCTGAAGCGGGATTTAGATGACGCGTATTCTGTGCGTATTCATGACCTTGGCATGGTCGCTGCGAGCTCGAGAGTGATGCCGAGGTATGAGCGGGAGAAATCACAGAACGACATGTCGGATTGGGACATTAAGGGCATATAGGCCCGTGGTCCTCATGAAGCTAAAGCGGGATTTAGATGACGCGTATTCTGTGCGTATTCATGACCTTGGCACGGTCGCTGCGAGCTCGAGAGTGATGCCGAGGTATGAGCGGGAGAAATCACAGAACGACATGTCGGATTGGGACATTAAGAAGCATATAGGCCCGTGGTCCTCATGAAGCTAAAGCGGGATTTAGATGACGCGTATTCTGTGCGTATTGATGACCTTGGCATGGTCGCTGCGAGCTCGAGAGTGATGCCGAGGTATGAGCGGGAGAAATCACAGAACGACATGTCGGATTGGGACATTAAGAAGCATATAGGCCCGTGGTCCTCATGAAGCTGAAGCGGGATTAGGATGACGTGTATTCTGTGCGTATTCATGACCTTGGCATGGTCGCTGCGAGCTCGAGAGTGATGCCGAGGTATGAGCGGGAGAAATCACAGAACGACATGTCGGATTGGGACATTAAGAAGCATATAGGCCCGTGGTCCTCATGAAGCTAAAGCGGGATTGAGATGACGCGTATTCTGTGCGTATTCATGACCTTGGCACGGTCGCTGCGAGCTCGAGAGTGATGCCGAGGTATGAGCGGGAGAAATCACAGAACGACATGTCGGATTGGGACATTAAGAAGCATATAGGCCCGTGGTCCTCATGAAGCTGAAGCGGGATTAGGATGACGCGTATTCTGTGCGTATTCATGACCTTGGCATGGTCGCTGCGAGCTCGAGAGTGATGCCGAGGTATGAGCGGGAGAAATCACAGAACGACATGTCGGATTGGGACATTAAGAGGCATATAGGCCACGCGTCCTCATGAAGCTAAAGCGGGATTAGGATGACGCGTATTCTGTGCGTATTCATGACCTTGGCATGGTCGCTGCGAGCTCGAGAGTGATGCCGAGGTATGAGCGGGAGAAATCACAGAACGACATGTCGGATTGGGACATTAAGAAGCATATAGGCCACGCGTCCTCATGAAGCTAAAGCGGGATTAGGATGACGCGTATTCTGTGCGTATTCATGACCTTGGCACGGTCGCTGCGAGCTCGAGAGTGATGCCGAGGTATGAGCGGGAGAAATCACAGAACGACATGTCGGATTGGGACATTAAGAAGCATATAGGCCCGTGGTCCTCATGAAGCTAAAGCGGGATTTAGATGACGCGTATTCTGTGCGTATTGATGACCTTGGCACGGTCGCTGCGAGCTCGAGAGTGATGCCGAGGTATGAGCGGGAGAAATCACAGAACGACATGTCGGATTGGGACATTAAGGGCATATAGGCCACGCGTCCTCATGAAGCTAAAGCGGGATTTGGATGACGCGTATTCTTTGCGTATTCATGACCTTGGCATGGTCGCTGCGAGCTCGAGAGTGATGCCGAGGTATGAGCGGGAGAAATCACAGAGCGACATGTCGGATTGGGACATTAAGAGGCATATAGGCCCGTGGTCCTCATGAAGCTAAAGCGGGATTTGGATGACGCGTATTCTGTGCGTATTCATGACCTTGGCATGGTCGCTGCGAGCTCGAGAGTGATGCCGAGGTATGAGCGGGAGAAATCACAGAACGACATGTCGGATTGGGACATTAAGAAGCATATAGGCCCGTGGTCCTCATGAAGCCAAAGCGGGATTAGGATGACGCGTATTTTGTGCGTATTCATGACCTTGGCATGGTCGCTGCGAGCTCGAGAGTGATGCCGAGGTATGAGCGGGAGAAATCACAGAACGACATGTCGGATTGGGACATTAAGGGCATATAGGCCACGCGTCCTCATGAAGCTAAAGCGGGATTTGGATGACGCGTATTTTGTGCGTATTCATGACCTTGGCATGGTCGCTGCGAGCTCGAGAGTGATGCCGAGGTATGAGCGGGAGAAATCACAGAACGACATGTCGGATTGGGACATTAAGGGCATATAGGCCCGTGGTCCTCATGAAGCTAAAGCGGGATTAGGATGACGCGTATTTTGTGCGTATTCATGACCTTGGCATGGTCGCTGCGAGCTCGAGAGTGATGCCGAGGTATGAGCGGGAGAAATTACAGAGCGACATGTCGGATTGGGACATTAAGAAGCATATAGGCCCGTGGTCCTCATGAAGCTAAAGCGGGATTAGGATGACGCGTATTTTGTGCGTATTCATGACCTTGGCACGGTCGCTGCGAGCTCGAGAGTGATGCCGAGGTATGAGCGGGAGAAATCACAGAACGACATGTCGGATTGGGACATTAAGGGCATATAGGCCCGTGGTCCTCATGAAGCTGAAGCGGGATTTGGATGACGCGTATTTTGTGCGTATTCATGACCTTGGCATGGTCGCTGCGAGCTCGAGAGTGATGCCGAGGTATGAGCGGGAGAAATCACAGAACGACATGTCGGATTGGGACATTAAGAAGCATATAGGCCCGTGGTCCTCATGAAGCTAAAGCGGGATTTGGATGACGCGTATTTTGTGCGTATTTATGACCTTGGCATGGTCGCTGCGAGCTCGAGAGTGATGCCGAGGTATGAGCGGGAGAAATCACAGAGCGACATGTCGGATTGGGACATTAAGAAGCATATAGGCCCGTGGTCCTCATGAAGCTAAAGCGGGATTTGGATGACGCGTATTCTGTGCGTATTCATGACCTTGGCATGGTCGCTGCGAGCTCGAGAGTGATGCCGAGGTATGAGCGGGAGAAATCACAGAACGACGTGTCGAATTGGGACATTAAGAAGCATATAGGCCCGTGGTCCTCATGAAGCTGAAGCGGGATTTAGATGACGCGTATTCTGTGCGTATTCATGACCTTGGCATGGTCGCTGCGAGCTCGAGAGTGATGCCGAGGTATGAGCGGGAGAAATCACAGAACGACATGTCGGATTGGGACATTAAGGGCATATAGGCCCGTGGTCCTCATGAAGCTGAAGCGGGATTTGGATGACGCGTATTCTGTGCGTATTCATGACCTTGGCATGGTCGCTGCGAGCTCGAGAGTGATGCCGAGGTATGAGCGGGAGAAATCACAGAACGACATGTCGGATTGGGACATTAAGAGGCATATAGGCCCGTGGTCCTCATGAAGCTGAAGCGGGATTAGGATGACGCGTATTCTGTGCGTATTCATGACCTTGGCATGGTCGCTGCGAGCTCGAGAGTGATGCCGAGGTATGAGCGGGAGAAATCACAGAACGACATGTCGGATTGGGACATTAAGAGGCATATAGGCCCGTGGTCCTCATGAAGCTGAAGCGGGATTTGGATGACGCGTATTCTGTGCGTATTCATGACCTTGGCATGGTCGCTGCGAGCTCGAGAGTGATGCCGAGGTATGAGCGGGAGAAATCACAGAACGACATGTCGGATTGGGACATTAAGAGGCATATAGGCCCGTGGTCCTCATGAAGCTGAAGCGGGATTTGGATGACGCGTATTCTGTGCGTATTCATGACCTTGGCATGGTCGCTGCGAGCTCGAGAGTGATGCCGAGGTATGAGCGGGAGAAATCACAGAACGACATGTCGGATTGGGACATTAAGAGGCATATAGGCCCGTGGTCCTCATGAAGCTGAAGCGGGATTTGGATGACGCGTATTCTGTGCGTATTCATGACCTTGGCATGGTCGCTGCGAGCTCGAGAGTGATGCCGAGGTATGAGCGGGAGAAATCACAGAACGACATGTCGGATTGGGACATTAAGAGGCATATAGGCCCGTGGTCCTCATGAAGCTGAAGCGGGATTTGGATGACGCGTATTCTGTGCGTATTCATGACCTTGGCATGGTCGCTGCGAGCTCGAGAGTGATGCCGAGGTATGAGCGGGAGAAATCACAGAACGACATGTCGGATTGGGACATTAAGAGGCATATAGGCCCGTGGTCCTCATGAAGCTGAAGCGGGATTAGGATGACGCGTATTCTGTGCGTATTCATGACCTTGGCATGGTCGCTGCGAGCTCGAGAGTGATGCCGAGGTATGAGCGGGAGAAATCACAGAACGACATGTCGGATTGTGGCATCAAGAGGCATATAGGCCCGTGGTCCTCATGAAGCTGAAGCGGGATTAGGATGACGCGTATTCTGTGCGTATTCATGACCTTGGCATGGTCGCTGCGAGCTCGAGAGTGTTGCCGAGGTATGAGCGGGAGAAATCACAGAACGACATGTCGGATTGGGACATTAAGAGGCATATAGGCCCGTGGTCCTCATGAAGCTAAAGCGGGATTTGGATGACGCGTATTTTGTGCGTATTCATGACCTTGGCATGGTCGCTGCGAGCTCGAGAGTGATGCCGAGGTATGAGCGGGAGAAATCACAGAACGACATGTCGGATTGGGACATTAAGAAGCATATAGGCCACGCGTCCTCATGAAGCTGAAGCGGGATTTGGATGACGCGTATTTTGTGCGTATTCATGACCTTGGCATGGTCGCTGCGAGCTCGAGAGTGATGCCGAGGTATGAGCGGGAGAAATCACAGAACGACATGTCGGATTGGGACATCAAGAGGCATATAGGCCCGTGGTCCTCATGAAGCTAAAGCGGGATTTGGATGACGCGTATTCTGTGCGTATTCATGACCTTGGCATGGTCGCTGCGAGCTCGAGAGTGATGCCGAGGTATGAGCGGGAGAAATCACAGAACGACATGTCGGATTGGGACATTAAGGGCATATAGGCCCGTGGTCCTCATGGAGCTAAAGCGGGATTAGGATGACGCGTATTTTGTGCGTATTCATGACCTTGGCATGGTCGCTGCGAGCTCGAGAGTGATGCCGAGGTATGAGCGGGAGAAATCACAGAACGACATGTCGGATTGGGACATTAAGAGGCATATAGGCCCGTGGTCCTCATGAAGCTAAAGCGGGATTTGGATGACGCGTATTTTGTGCGTATTCATGACCTTGGCATGGTCGCTGCGAGCTCGAGAGTGATGCCGAGGTATGAGCGGGAGAAATCACAGAACGACATGTCGGATTGGGACATTAAGAAGCATATAGGCCCGTGGTCCTCATGAAGCTGAAGCGGGATTAGGATGACGCGTATTTTGTGCGTATTCATGACCTTGGCATGGTCGCTGTGAGCTCGAGAGTGATGCCGAGGTATGAGCGGGAGAAATCACAGAACGACATGTCGGATTGGGACATTAAGAGGCATATAGGCCCGTGGTCCTCATGAAGCTGAAGCGGGATTTGGATGACGCGTATTCTGTGCGTATTCATGACCTTGGCATGGTCGCTGCGAGCTCGAGAGTGATGCCGAGGTATGAGCGGGAGAAATCACAGAACGACATGTCGGATTGGGACATTAAGAGGCATATAGGCCCGTGGTCCTCATGAAGCTAAAGCGGGATTAGGATGACGCGTATTCTGTGCGTATTCATGACCTTGGCATGGTCGCTGCGAGCTCGAGAGTGATGCCGAGGTATGAGCGGGAGAAATCACAGAACGACATGTCGGATTGGGACATTAAGAGGCATATAGGCCCGTGGTCGTCATGAAGCTAAAGCGGGATTTGGATGACGCGTATTCTGTGCGTATTCATGACCTTGGCATGGTCGCTGCGAGCTCGAGAGTGATGCCGAGGTATGAGCGGGAGAAATCACAGAACGACATGTCGGTTTGGGACATTAAGAAGCATATAGGCCCGTGGTCCTCATGAAGCTGAAGCGGGATTTAGATGACGCGTATTTTGTGCGTATTCATGACCTTGGCATGGTCGCTGCGAGCTCGAGAGTGATGCCGAGGTATGAGCGGGAGAAATCACAGAACGACATGTCGGATTGGGACATTAAGAGGCATATAGGCCCGTGGTCCTCTTGAAGCTAAAGCGGGATTTGGATGACGCGTATTCTGTGCGTATTCATGACCTTGGCATGGTCGCTGCGAGCTCGAGAGTGATGCCGAGGTATGAGCAGGAGAAATCACAGAACGACATGTCGGATTGGGACATTAAGAGGCATATAGGCCCGTGGTCCTCATGAAGCTAAAGCGGGAATAAGATGACGCGTATTCTGTGCGTATTCATGACCTTGGCATGGTCGTTGCGAGCTCGAGAGTGATGCCGAGGTATGAGCGGGAGAAATCACAGAACGACATGTCGGATTGGGACATTAAGAGGCATATAGGCCCGTGGTCCTCATGAAGCTGAAGCGGGATTAGGATGACGCGTATTTTGTGCGTATTGATGACCTTGGCACGGTCGCTGCGAGCTCGAGAGTGATGCCGAGGTATGAGCGGGAGAAATCACAGAACGACATGTCGGATTGGGACATTAAGAGGCATATAGGCCACGCGTCCTCATGAAGCTAAAGCGGGATTTGGATGACGCGTATTTTGTGCGTATTCATGACCTTGGCACGGTCGCTGCGAGCTCGAGAGTGATGCCGAGGTATGAGCGGGAGAAATCACAGAACGACATGTCGGATTGGGACATTAAGAAGCATATAGGCCCGTGGTTCTCATGAAGCTGAAGCGGGATTTGGATGACGCGTATTCTGTGCGTATTCATGACCTTGGCATGGTCGCTGCGAGCTCGAGAGTGATGCCGAGGTATGAGCGGGAGAAATCACAGAACGACATGTCGGATTGGGACATTAAGAAGCATATAGGCCCGTGGTCCTCATGAAGCTAAAGCGGGATTTGGATGACGCGTATTTTGTGCGTATTCATGACCTTGGCACGGTCGCTGCGAGCTCGAGAGTGATGCCGAGGTATGAGCGGGAGAAATCACAGAACGACATGTCGGATTGGGACATTAAGAAGCATATAGGCCCGTGGTCCTCATGAAGCTAAAGCGGGATTTGGATGACGCGTATTTTGTGCGTATTCATGACCTTGGCACGGTCGCTGCGAGCTCGAGAGTGATGCCGAGGTATGAGCGGGAGAAATCACAGAACGACATGTCGGATTGGGACATTAAGGGCATATAGGCCACGCGTCGTCATGAAGCTGAAGCGGGATTAGGATGACGCGTATTTTGTGCGTATTCATGACCTTGGCACGGTCGCTGCGAGCTCGAGAGTGATGCCGAGGTATGAGCGGGAGAAATCACAGAACGACATGTCGGATTGGGACATTAAGAGGCATATAGGCCCGTGGTCCTCATGAAGCTAAAGCGGGATTTAGATGACGCGTATTTTGTGCGTATTCATGACCTTGGCATGGTCGCTGCGAGCTCGAGAGTGATGCCGAGGTATGAGCGGGAGAAATCACAGAACGACATGTCGGATTGGGACATTAAGGGCATATAGGCCACGCGTCCTCATGAAGCTAAAGCGGGATTAGGATGACGCGTATTTTGTGCGTATTCATGACCTTGGCATGGTCGCTGCGAGCTCGAGAGTGATGCCGAGGTATGAGCGGGAGAAATCACAGAACGACATGTCGGATTGGGACATTAAGAGGCATATAAGCCCGTGGTTCTCATGAAGCTGAAGCGGGATTTAGATGACGCGTATTATGTGCGTATTGATGACCTTGGCATGGTCGCTGCGAGCTCGAGAGTGATGCCGAGGTATGAGCGGGAGAAATCACAGAACGACATGTCGGATTGGGACATTAAGAAGCATATAGGCCCGTGGTCCTCATGAAGCTAAAGCGGGATTTGGATGACGCGTATTTTGTGCGTATTCATGACCTTGGCACGGTCGCTGCGAGCTCGAGAGTGATGCCGAGGTATGAGCGGGAGAAATCACAGAACGACATGTCGGATTGGGACATTAAGGGCATATAGGCCACGCGTCGTCATGAAGCTGAAGCGGGATTTAGATGACGCGTATTTTGTGCGTATTCATGACCTTGGCATGGTCGCTGCGAGCTCGAGAGTGATGCCGAGGTATGAGCGGGAGAAATCACAGAACGACATGTCGGATTGGGACATTAAGGGCATATAGGCCACGCGTCCTCATGAAGCTAAAGCGGGATTAGGATGACGCGTATTTTGTGCGTATTCATGACCTTGGCATGGTCGCTGCGAGCTCGAGAGTGATGCCGAGGTATGAGCGGGAGAAATCACAGAACGACATGTCGGATTGGGACATTAAGGGCATATAGGCCACGCGTCGTCATGAAGCTGAAGCGGGATTTAGATGACGCGTATTTTGTGCGTATTCATGACCTTGGCATGGTCGCTGCGAGCTCGAGAGTGATGCCGAGGTATGAGCGGGAGAAATCACAGAACGACATGTCGGATTGGGACATTAAGGGCATATAGGCCACGCGTCCTCATGAAGCTAAAGCGGGATTAGGATGACGCGTATTTTGTGCGTATTCATGACCTTGGCATGGTCGCTGCGAGCTCGAGAGTGATGCCGAGGTATGAGCGGGAGAAATCACAGAACGACATGTCGGATTGGGACATTAAGAGGCATATAGGCCCGTGGTCCTCATGAAGCTAAAGCGGGATTAGGATGACGCGTATTTTGTGCGTATTCATGACCTTGGCACGGTCGCTGCGAGCTCGAGAGTGATGCCGAGGTATGAGCGGGAGAAATCACAGAACGACATGTCGGATTGGGACATTAAGAAGCATATAGGCCCGTGGTCCTCATGAAGCTAAAGCGGGATTAGGATGACGCGTATTTTGTGCGTATTCATGACCTTGGCATGGTCGCTGCGAGCTCGAGAGTGATGCCGAGGTATGAGCGGGAGAAATCACAGAACGACATGTCGGATTGGGACATTAAGAAGCATATAGGCCCGTGGTCCTCATGAAGCTGAAGCGGGATTAGGATGACGCGTATTTTGTGCGTATTCATGACCTTGGCATGGTCGCTGCGAGCTCGAGAGTGATGCCGAGGTATGAGCAGGAGAAATCACAGAACGACATGTCGGATTGGGACATTAAGGGCATATAGGCCCGTGGTCCTCATGAAGCTAAAGCGGGATTAGGATGACGTGTATTTTGTGCGTATTGATGACCTTGGCATGGTCGCTGCGAGCTCGAGAGTGATGCCGAGGTATGAGCGGGAGAAATCACAGAACGACATGTCGGATTGGGACATTAAGAAGCATATAGGCCACGCGTCGTCATGAAGCTGAAGCGGGATTTGGATGACGCGTATTCTGTTCGTATTCATGACCTTGGCATGGTCGCTGCGAGCTCGAGAGTGATGCCGAGGTATGAGCAGGAGAAATCACAGAACGACATGTCGGATTGGGACATTAAGGGCATATAGGCCCGTGGTCCTCATGAAGCTAAAGCGGGATTTAGATGACGTGTATTCTGTGCGTATTCATGACCTTGGCATGGTCGCTGCGAGCTCGAGAGTGTTGCCGAGATATGAGCGGGAGAAATCACAGAACGACATGTCGGATTGGGACATTAAGGGCATATAGGCCCGTGGTCCTCATGAAGCTAAAGCGGGATTTGGATGACGCGTATTCTGTGCGTATTCATGACCTTGGCATGGTCGCTGCGAGCTCGAGAGTGATGCCGAGGTATGAGCGGGAGAAATCACAGAACGACATGTCGGATTGGGACATCAAGAGGCATATAGGCCCGTGGTCCTCATGAAGCTAAAGCGGGATTTGGATGACGCGTATTCTGTGCGTATTCATGACCTTGGCATGGTCGCTGCGAGCTCGAGAGTGATGCCGAGGTATGAGCGGGAGAAATCACAGAACGACATGTCGGATTGGGACATTAAGAAGCATATAGGCCCGTGGTCCTCATGAAGCTAAAGCGGGATTAGGATGACGCGTATTTTGTGCGTATTGATGACCTTGGCACGGTCGCTGCGAGCTCGAGAGTGATGCCGAGGTATGAGCGGGAGAAATCACAGAACGACATGTCGGATTGGGACATTAAGGGCATATAGGCCACGCGTCGTCATGAAGCTGAAGCGGGATTAGGATGACGCGTATTTTGTGCGTATTGATGACCTTGGCACGGTCGCTGCGAGCTCGAGAGTGATGCCGAGGTATGAGCGGGAGAAATCACAGAACGACATGTCGGATTGGGACATTAAGAAGCATATAGGCCCGTGGTCCTCATGAAGCTGAAGCGGGATTTAGATGACGCGTATTCTGTGCGTATTCATGACCTTGGCACGGTCGCTGCGAGCTCGAGAGTGATGCCGAGGTATGAGCGGGAGAAATCACAGAACGACATGTCGGATTGGGACATTAAGAAGCATATAGGCCCGTGGTCCTCATGAAGCTAAAGCGGGATTTGGATGACGCGTATTCTGTTCGTATTCATGACCTTGGCATGGTCGCTGCGAGCTCGAGAGTGTTGCCGAGATATGAGCTGGAGAAATCACAGAACGACATGTCGGATTGGGACATTAAGGGCATATAGGCCCGTGGTTCTCTTGAAGCTGAAGCGGGATTTGGATGACGCGTATTCTGTGCGTATTCATGACCTTGGCACGGTCGCTGCGAGCTCGAGAGTGATGCCGAGGTATGAGCGGGAGAAATCACAGAACGACATGTCGGATTGGGACATTAAGAAGCATATAGGCCCGTGGTCCTCATGAAGCTAAAGCGGGATTAGGATGACGCGTATTCTGTGCGTATTCATGACCTTGGCACGGTCGCTGCGAGCTCGAGAGTGATGCCGAGGTATGAGCGGGAGAAATCACAGAACGACATGTCGGATTGGGACATTAAGAAGCATATAGGCCCGTGGTCCTCATGAAGCTGAAGCGTGATTTAGATGACGCGTATTCTGTGCGTA
Organism: Brachyptera risi; assembly: GCA_964007535.1. Classification (NCBI taxonomy): domain Eukaryota; kingdom Metazoa; phylum Arthropoda; class Insecta; order Plecoptera; family Taeniopterygidae; genus Brachyptera; species Brachyptera risi. The sequence goes on from OZ023332.1 coordinate 1,702,957, forward strand.
TTCATGACCTTGGCATGGTCGCTGCGAGCTCGAGAGTGATGCCGAGGTATGAGCGGGAGAAATCACAGAACGACATGTCGGATTGGGACATTAAGGGCATATAGGCCACGCGTCGTCATGAAGCTGAAGCGGGATTTGGATGACGCGTATTTTGTGCGTATTCATGACCTTGGCATGGTCGCTGCGAGCTCGAGAGTGATGCCGAGGTATGAGCGGGAGAAATCACAGAACGACATGTCGGATTGGGACATTAAGATGCATATAGGCCCGTGGTCCTCATGAAGCTAAAGCGGGATTAGGATGACGCGTATTTTGTGCGTATTCATGACCTTGGCATGGTCGTTGCGAGCTCGAGAGTGATGCCGAGGTATGAGCGGGAGAAATCACAGAACGACATGTCGGATTGGGACATTAAGAAGCATATAGGCCCGTGGTCCTCATGAAGCTAAAGCGGGATTAAGATGACGCGTATTCTGTGCGTATTCATGACCTTGGCATGGTCGCTGCGAGCTCGAGAGTGATGCCGAGGTATGAGCGGGAGAAATCACAGAACGACATGTCGGATTGGGACATTAAGAAGCATATAGGCCACGCGTCCTCATGAAGCTAAAGCGGGATTAGGATGACGTGTATTTTGTGCGTATTCATGACCTTGGCATGGTCGCTGCGAGCTCGAGAGTGATGCCGAGGTATGAGCGGGAGAAATCACAGAGCGACATGTCGGATTGGGACATTAAGGGCATATAGGCCACGCGTCCTCATGAAGCTAAAGCGGGATTTAGATGACGCGTATTTTGTGCGTATTCATGACCTTGGCATGGTCGCTGCGAGCTCGAGAGTGATGCCGAGGTATGAGCGGGAGAAATCACAGAACGACATGTCGGATTGGGACATTAAGAAGCATATAGGCCCGTGGTCCTCATGAAGCTGAAGCGGGATTAGGATGACGCGTATTTTGTGCGTATTCATGACCTTGGCATGGTCGCTGCGAGCTCGAGAGTGATGCCGAGGTATGAGCGGGAGAAATCACAGAACGACATGTCGGATTGGGACATTAAGAAGCATATAGGCCCGTGGTCCTCATGAAGCTAAAGCGGGATTTAGATGACGCGTATTTTGTGCGTATTCATGACCTTGGCATGGTCGCTGCGAGCTCGAGAGTGATGCCGAGGTATGAGCGGGAGAAATCACAGAGCGACATGTCGGATTGGGACATTAAGGGCATATAGGCCACGCGTCCTCATGAAGCTAAAGCGGGATTTAGATGACGCGTATTTTGTGCGTATTCATGACCTTGGCATGGTCGCTGCGAGCTCGAGAGTGATGCCGAGGTATGAGCGGGAGAAATCACAGAACGACATGTCGGATTGGGACATTAAGAAGCATATAGGCCCGTGGTCCTCATGAAGCTAAAGCGGGATTTGGATGACGCGTATTCTGTGCGTATTCATGACCTTGGCATGGTCGCTGCGAGCTCGAGAGTGATGCCGAGGTATGAGCGGGAGAAATCACAGAACGACATGTCGGATTGGGACATTAAGGGCATATAGGCCCGTGGTCCTCATGAAGCTAAAGCGGGATTTAGATGACGCGTATTCTGTGCGTATTGATGACCTTGGCATGGTCGCTGCGAGCTCGAGAGTGATGCCGAGGTATGAGCGGGAGAAATCACAGAACGACATGTCGGATTGGGACATTAAGAGGCATATAGGCCCGTGGTCCTCATGAAGCTAAAGCGGGATTTAGATGACGCGTATTCTGTGCGGATTCTGTCCGCGAATGTTTGCGGATCGGCCATATTGGAATATTAGCCAATCAGCGTAGACTGCGGACAGGCGGGCAGGAGGTGGGCTGTTGTCTACTTGTTCTGCGGATTCTGCGCTTATTTAATCCGCAAACAATACGCGTCATGTGTTGGCCATGACGTCACTCGAATATCAATCAAACGCTTGTTTACTTTCTTTCAATAGTTGAGCACTTATATCGATAATTGAGTATACATTTGGATTGATCTGGCCAGTACATTTCCACTCTGTGTGGAAAATATCAATGTTCCATCCCAATAAATGAATGAATGTAAATGTACACTATATTATCCATGTTGTTCCGCATTACTTGCATCAGCATTTCGTACATCGCCACCAGATAGTGTTACTGTCGTTTTCACTGCCCGAAGTGCAACTTACTATGTTATATCAAACAGTTAGTATGTTATATCACTATGGTTATTACACTAGGGAAACGCCATATATGCGTTGTTAGACGAGCGAATAGTAATAGTATGGCGACTTTTTTGCCAAACTTCTGCCTACATTCGCCAATTGAGTGACATTTATGAGTTATAAATGGGTAAATATGCTTCGAGATGGTACCAATAATTCAGCACATTTCATGGTTTTTCTTCAAAATGGCTGACCCGATCAATTCAATTTTTAAATAATTTTATTCATGTTTTGTACCTCTGAATTTGTAACACTTTCACATTTTCATATAATAAACCAAAACAAGAAGCCCGCGTAAGACAAAGTCTTGTGAAATCAAATCAAAGTCTTTGAGATCAAGCTGAAACTTCCCAGAAATGTGTATCAAAATTCAATTTCAGCTTCACGCGAAATTTCATTTGTTTGGAAAATATAAATATTTCCTTTTTCCCGCTGTGTTATTCTAATGGGTATTTTTTAAATTTCTGAAATCCATAAAAAAAAAGTTACCACCCGATAATGCCACAAAACTATACAGATCAAAGTTAGATGAGGAACCATGATGCAAAAAAGTTTGAAGTTGATAGCTGTAGCCGTTTGACCTGTGGAGAACCAAAAAAAACATGAAGAAAAAAAAAAAACGAACACCAATTTTTTCCAGTATGTCAAATTGAATCCTTGTTGAAGCTCGTCTAATAAATGGGTGAATATGCTTCGAGTGGTACCAATTTGGCACATTTCATGTATTTTCTTCAAAATGGCTGACCCGATAAAGCTGAGAATCCCCAGAAATGTGTTTCAAGATGTAGTTCAACTTGACACAAAATTGCATTCTTTTGGAAAATGAAAATATTTTTATTTTTTTCCCGCCGTGTTATTCCAATGGGTATTTTTGAAATTTCTAAAATGCATGAAAATGAAAGTTATCGCCCGATAATGCCACAAAACTTCACAGATCTAAGTTAGATGAGGAACCCCAACGGAAAAAAGGTTTAAGTTATAAGCTGTAGCCGTTTAGCCATGTGGAGAACTGACAAAAAAACACGGAAAAAAGTTTTAAAATAATAAGAAAAAGAACATGAGAACGAACACCAATTTTTTTCAGTAGACCCTACGTCAAACAAATTGGATCCTCGCCAAAGCTCGTCTGATTATGTTTTCCATATTCAGAGGAAATTTGGAAGTTTTGGAAAATTTTCCACGTTTCAAGTATTTTCTAACTGTGTTTTTCTCAATAGGAAAACGCGGGATTTGCGTTGTGATATGAGCTCAGAAGTATGGAAATCTAGAATGGAAAATATTCTGTCAGCTCGATCCACATCTACGGACCTTGGATTACTTCAAGCGTTCAAAAACCTCACCTGCAACTTGTTGATATTCATAGTGCTGCAACCTGTCGCATATAAGCTTTGCAAAACCAATTGATCCAAATATTCAATGAAATTCACACCTTTATTGCGTTTTCTTTGTTACTTCTCTTCCGATTGTCACAAAAATCTCTGAAGAGGTGTATAAAAGTATTGTTCATACTAGGTGGAAATTTCAAAGCTTTTGAAGAATTCTTGTTTCTTAAGTATTTTTCCTCCGGGTTATTCTTATGAGGATTTCTCTAATTCTACGAATTTTTTCATGAAAAACCTTCATATCGATCTTTCTGAAAAAACAATCCCAGCCCATTCTGGTATGTCAAAAATATGAAGAAAAAGTTTCGAGTCGATAGGTATTTTTTCCTGACCTGTATGCCGCGTACAAAATTACACACAGAAAAACGAAGCTCATTTCTTTGCCACGCTAATCCAATTGAATTAGCGTAGCGAAGATTCCATTTCCCATACCAAAAAAAATGAGCTACGTTTTTATGTGTATTATTTTTGTAATTTTGTACGCGGCATACAGGTCAGGAAAAAGTACCTATTGACTTGAAACTTCTTCTACATATTTCTGTCATACCAGAATAGGCTGGGATTGTTTTTTCAGAAAGATCGATATGAAGGTTTTACCGTAAGAAATTCGTCAAATTTGAGAAATCCTCATAGGAATAACATGGATAGAAAATACTTGAAATTTGGAATAATTCCAAAAATTTCAAAATATCCAATGAATATGGAAAACATCATTACAAATATTTCAAGTGACTTTCACAACAATCGAATGACAAAGAAAACGCAATAAAAGTATACAATTGATTGAATATTGGGAGCAATTGGTTTGGCGAAGTATACATGCGACAGGTTGCAGCACTATAAATATCAACAAGTTGCAGCTAAGATTTTTGAACGTTTGAAGTTTTCAAAGATCCGTGAATGTGGATTGATCTGACGGAATATTTTTCATTCTAGATTTTCCAGAATCCATACTTCTGAGCTCATCTCACAACGCGCATCCCGCGTTCTCCTGGTAGGCCTATATTGATGAGTAATATCGTCTGTTTTGTGTCCATAGATTAATGCACTGATGATAACAGATATGCTTTGATTGTATTGTATGTTGTATATTCATCCCAATTATGTGTGTTCTGATGTTTGAATTATCCTGACGGTTCATATGACGGACATGTTGACCATTGTTGTATACCATGGTTGAGTGTGTCCAATTTGAACAAATAATGAATGAATATAAATGAACAGGAGGAATAAAATTACCATACTCACTCTGGTTGTTGTTTCCAGAACGCACTTGACTCTGGTTGTTGTTTGCAGAACGCACTTGACTCTGGTTGTTGTTTGCAGAACGCACTTAACTCTGGTTGTTGTTTGCAGGACGCACTTGACTCTGGTTGTTGTTTGCAGAACGCACTTGACTCTGGTTGTGAGCTGCATGTACGGCGTGTTTGTCGTCACATTCGGCATCATGATCTACGTCCAAGCCCTGCTGACGTCACAGCCGACCATCATTGTTGAGGTACAAGACCGTCACTCAATACACCGCGCTGTGAGAACCCTGCCGGAGCTGGCTAGCTCCAAGACACTGTACTGTGTGAACCCTGCCAGGGCTGGCTAGCTCCAATACACCGCACTGTGTGAACCCTGCCAGGGCTGGCTAGCTCCAAGAGACCAGGACTCTGGTTGGTCAGAATAGTTATGTGTCATGGCAACTTGTCTCGCTCTGCATATCTCCACTGTTGTAGCACCTCATACTGGCCCGGCTCATGAGGTTGTCTGCATAACATGACCAATGTTAGCATTCGAGGAGACCGTGACTCTGGTATTATATCAGGTTGTCATTGTGAGTGGTTGATCCAATGAGCTTGACCAATCGGTGCCCAGGCCTGTTGGAGTTGGCTATGCCTGGACAGGCTAGATATCGAGGGAGAGAGTGGCCAACTTGGTGACTGTTTTCTGTTGTCCACTGAAATATCTCCCGCATGGACGCCATTGTTTGTCCGGGATTCAGATCGGATGTGTGCTAGACTGCATCACATCGGTCCAACTGACCAACTGGTGAGCTCACGATACTCTCGGACCACAAGATTGACAAGAGATGGCGTCGTGCGTGGGAGTTGGCCACTATCTCTCCCAGTATGCAGCCTATCTAGCTGAACCTAGCTCGCTATTCTGACTGGTTCATTAGGTATAGGGTTCGGGTTACCACGAGGATGTGGAAATTCTGTCCATTATACCGTTGGATGAATATGCATTCAAGAACAGGAATTGTTAGGAGTACAAGTTTCGAGTGAATTATCGAGTCAATGCTGGAGAGAGAAGAAGAGTGATATTTGGATGAGCGAAGCGAAGACTCAATTACACTATACCGAAAAAAAAGTGCCTGTTTTTTTTTTTTTTTTTTTTTTTTTTTTTTTTTTTTTCGCGCTCCACAGGTCAGACAAAAATTCAAAATCAGTTGAAACTTGGCACACACATGAACCCCTATCTGACTTGATGCTGTACAGTTTTGAGGCGCGATCGGTTTAACAACTTCTGAGAAAACTCATTCCAAAGTTTTCAAAAATCCCATTAGAATGAGCCAGAGGAAAACATTCGTGAAAAATATTTCATCTGAGAGGGTTCAAATTCTCAGAGAATTTCAATCTGATAATGATACACATTATTACGAACTCTTTCTCAAATCGGATCAGCCGTTTCGATGTAAAAAAATATATAATGTTATTTGTGTCAATTATTCAAAGCTATTAAGATATACCTATTAAATCAAAGCAACAAGTGTCACCACTTGATTGTAAACGATTAAAACAAAGCCTTCTTTATTATTATATAAATTATTAATGTAAAATAAGATGGCAGTGATGTGATGGTTTGGATCTCAAGGTGTATATATATATATATAATAACCAATCCAAAGATAAGTTGATATGTTCCAGCTCATCCATCAACGCGGAAACACATAACGCGTTTGCCTAGTATAATTCATGCTAATGGAGAGGAAAAGTTGAAGAGACTGGCCCATGTATATGAGGAGGATGTTGAACGAGAGATCAGAGATTATTCTCGCAAGAAAATGAAGAGAGTACGATATTGTGAATTGAAGAGAAAATTGAGGAAGAATAAAGAGGAAGAAGGAGAAGATGGAGGAAAGGAAATAGAAAGATGAGGAGGAGGAGGAAGAGGAAGATAGAGATAAGAGAGGAGATGAATGAAGAGGAATTCGGTGCTGATCGAAACAGACCAAGCCTGATGAATTTGACCCTGGAATAGGTATTGACAACAGATGACCTCACACTGATCATGAGGAGACCAAGCTGTTGGTAGGGTCGTTAGGCAACATTGAAGAGATGACAAGATATATATCTTTTCATGAGCTGTTTCACTATAATTTTCCCAATATAAGACGTGACTCTGAGGAGCTTGAAGCTTGAGCTTGAGGAGCATTGAGGAGCTCTCAATGAGAAGCTTGAATTTCAAACAGGGAATGTACATTTTTTGATATGCTGAATTGAATCAGATTGAATTGTGTGAGTGAATTGTGCCTCCAATGGCCTTGAATTGAAATCCATGAATCATTTCCGTTTGTTCATTTCCGAACGGGATCGACGGGATAACGATGTTTGAAACCATTTAACCTCGTTTTGTTCGATTGTTCCAGATATTCAGTATCTACCTGGTGGTCGTCGGGTTGCTCTACTTCATATTCCTGAAGGTCGACACCAGCCTCTACCTGAAGCGCACCCGGGACCGCCGAGCGCTGGTGACGTCATACCGTAAGACTGGGCTCGGAACTCTGATCGAACTGTCACCAGGTTTCCGTCCATGTGCGGGGTCAGCGTGAAGTTGGCCCCGCACATAGATGGCACCGTCGCTGAATTATATCTCGATACTGTATAATTAATTGTGACTAAACCATGCTACCACTAACAAAAATGTTTGTGGCACCAACTAGCACTAACAAACACTAAAGTTCAAACGTTATGAAAAAACTATAATTGCTCATGTGCAGGGCTGCCCCGCACCTGGCTTATGTCGTTTCTGCACTAAACCAGTACAGCACTGACGAAAAAATTTACGGCACTAACGAGCACTAACGTCAATCAAGATGATCGTACCACAAATCAATGATTTCCGTTCATGTGCGGGGCCAGCGTGAAGTTGGCCCCGCACATAGATTTGGTGTGATAGTGCCAGCACTGAAATAGCACTAACGATAAAATTTGCGGCACTTACGTGCACTAACGAAGCACTTACGCTTGCCATTCACTCAAATTGAATCTGGCTCATGTGCGGGGTTAACTTCACGGGGGTGGGAAACGTGACGCATGCGCTGTGAGCTGACCGAGATGTCAATGGGAAACGTGACGCATGCGCTGTGAGCTGAGCGAGATGTCAATGGTAAACGTGACGCATGCGCTGTGAGCTGAGCGAGATGTCAATGGGAAACGTGACGCATGCGCTGTGAGCTGAGCGAGATGTCAATGGGAAACGTGACGCATGCGCTGTGAGCTGAGCGAGATGTCAATGGGAAACGTGACGCATGCGCTGTGAGCTGAGCGAGATGTCAATGGGAAACGTGACGCATGCGCTGTGAGCTGGGCGAGATGTCAATGGGAAACGTGACGCATGCGCTGTGAGCTGAGCAAGATGTCAATAGGGAATGTGATAGATCAGAGCAAGGTCTTCCCAGCACCATTATTATCCCACCATCCTTCTTATTCCCTTGGAAAACTTTGATCGCATCATCCCATCATCCCATCAATCATCCCTCCGACGCCAATAGATCCACGTCATCATCACAGTGCATGCTTGAACCTCAATTCCAATTTTTCAATTTCAACATGTTTTGTTTTCCCATTAAACAATCACATGACAAATATGAAATAGAATAACAAACACAATATGGGGATAATAACAAATAAATTCAATACGAATATAACTGTAAAATGAGAAAAATAAAGAACTGCCATTAGTACGAAATAAGTTGATTAATAATAAGAAGCCCGCATAAGAACGAATTCTTGTGTGCGGGCAACATAACTCATGATTATATGACAAAAGTTGGCTATGAAGCAAATAATAGAATAAGTAAAATAAGTACATCCATTCTGTTAACAAAGAAGACAGAAACAAATCTTGAAACAATTAGAATAAATATTTGCAAAATTACTCTTGATTGAAAAATGAACAGTTATGATGATATTAATAATGATAATAACTAGAAGAAGATGCATAGCATGAGAGATTATAAACAATAGCAAATACCAACTGAAATCACAATTAAGTTATATGAACCAAAACACTGATGGAAAGCAAACATTGAACACATATTATCAACAAATCAATGACCCGATTCAAAAGAAGATGAATACTCAGTCTAGTATCTGCCCACTCAGCTTTCATAACTCTTCAAATATGACAGCTGGCGTTGTCCTCACATTTCCCAATTCAAATGTTTCCGGATAGAAAGATTTTTCACTTCATTCTTCATCGTTATTATTATGTAAGAATTTTTTTAAAATATCAATCGCCATTTTCTCAGAGCTTCCTCGAACAATAGTCAACATGAACTATACAGTTCTCGGTCGAGCGGTGAGTAATGCCAGACAGAGTTTCATGTGCGTCGGTCAGACATTGTGGTCTGTGGAGCGTGGACCAAGGATGAAACTAGGAGTATCCGGTTCCGACCCACTGAGTGTCTGCACTGAGATGTATTGTGGCTCGGGTTTGACTCCCTAACCCGCCAATGTACAAGTACGTACCAATCTACCAGTCAAATCTCCGAACTCACCGATATCGAGTAGTGATACAAGGAACTGACGTTGTTTACAAAACTACGTCCACGTCGGCTCAGCTGGAGCAATTAACAGAGCCACCTGTAATGCCAGTATTCGAGGTTCACAGAAGGCATGGCGCATAGTTCTATATTGTACACTCTAGTTAGGGTAGCTATCTGCAACTGATCTTTCTTCAAGTGTTCAAGTAGAGTACTCATGGAATGGCAGCTGAGTGAGACATCGCTAGACCCCGGTGTTGACAATAGCACAGCCGATGATTCACGAGCACCTTGTCGGTTTCAGCCGGAACCCCAGACGAGAAGATCGAGCGAGCGTTTGGCGACGAGAAGAAGAGTGGAACAGAGCTGTCACACGACTACTGTTTCTCTACTGGACGGCATTCGGGCAGCTTTTACTTGAAAGCTGGGGCAGCAGGTAAACTCACACCTCTTGGTCGATATCACAAATGTTTGGAGGACCGAATGCCGTGAAGAATAAAATGTCGAACAACCTAAATTTCAAGCAAATTGGATTCTGATGCGATGATCTTTCGAACAAACGGTCTTCCGATGGAGGGAACTCTCGGGGAAATTGTATTTCAAACGATTGGTTCTCGAATTATTTGACTTGCACGGTTGCACACATATTCACAGGAGAATCGTAGGTAAACTTCTGAAATGGGTTATCATTATGACAGAAAATACATTATTTCACCTGCACACTCTTATTTTCCTCAACAAGGGTTGAGTAGCAAGTAGCGTCCATTGTCACCGGCTCCAGCCATTGCAGGCTGGGCTGATATAGTAGTTAAAAGTCGTGATATGTGTTTCACAAAATCCTGAACATCTGGTTCATCATAATGACAACCTATACTAGAGCAATTGTGCACGATCTCAGTCAGGGCAATATCAAGGCTAAGACCCACGTGACCCGGGCTTGGGCACTGAATATTTGAGGGCGCCACATTTTTACCAACTCATTGGAATCGAGCAAAATATCACTCTCATGAATTTGTATTCATTTATATGGAGAATTAACAAATATAAAATACATCCGCGTTGTGATGTGTCAACTCTTGAATCAATAGAGAATCAAAAATAATACTCAGAATGCATTCAAGAATCTGTATATGTCTGATGGTGAATAGCTTTCAGAGTGAAGAGAGGAAAGCACCAATAATTCTCGGGCCTGGAAGCTCGAAATATTCTGACACGGCCCTGATTGCAGAGCTGATTTGGTCTCACTGGTGGTGAGCGGCAGAACTAAAGGATGCGGGGATGAATGTAGTCGAGGGAAAGTTAATTGGGGTGGACGTGGGATTGAGTTCACATGGCAGACATGTCAGCGCTTCAGTGCGCCACATGACTGTCTTAAATCATGACCATCTTCTATGGTACGGAGTAAACCGAATCACTTTCTGACATTTTACAAACCATCCTAGCTTCAAGTTATCATCAAAAGCCAACTTGTCAAGTTGCAACATGACAACGAGTGCAAGAGTATGTGTTTATATCGATTCTATTTGATTTGTTCTAGTGTTCTGCTTCGGGCTGATCATAAACAGCGGCTGTTTAGTGGGCTACCAAGTGTTCTATCTGAGGAACAGCTTGTTCACTTGCGGGTCTGTGCCGCGTCTGATACGAGACGTGCTGCATCCGATCTACGCGCTCTTCCAACTGTACTTCATCTTCAAGCACTCGAATGTTAGTCAACATCTTCCCTCTTCAGCATCATAGCTTGTGAATGGTTCGATGAGTGTCCGGAAGGACTAGAATCCAGAATGCATCGATTTAGTGATGAAAGTCATTATCATTCAACCTGCTCATGAGATGTTCTCTTATCTGAATCTTCCTTGAATCAGTGATTTATGCTGGAGGGAACCACGACCTTGAAACGGGGTTCCAAAGGATGATGATGACGTGCGTTTCCTGGTTCAGGAGAAATCTAGAAATCATCATCTCAATTCCAGTAAATGAATTCGATCCAGCTGTTTTTCAGGACCCACCCGTTTTTCTGACTCGTGACGTAGACATTACTCACTTTTTTTTTGTGATCCTGAACACAATTGGTGAAGCTCACATCACTATTCATGGTCGTTGAAGTACAACACATTCTATCACACTTTCTGAAATTGAATTAATGATTCTCAGTTCTCTCCGAAGATGGGTGAATTGATATCGTGATTATTCATGAGAATCTAGTCCCAGGTTTGTCTGTCCTTCATTGATGATCGAGATTCTTGATTGTCTTCAAGTCACTATTGGTAATGGATCAATCTTCGTCCATCTTGTATCGCTGCAGTGCCAATGGTTCCGTTTTCTGTTCATTCACTCTCCAATAATTCAATCAACGTGTGAATCTTCATGCATGTATAAATGGAGTATCATCCCTTTGTGAGAGACCAAATACCCCTACATGGATTCACATTGGCGCCTGAACAGCGTTTAACGGAATGAAGTTGACTTGGTTGTGTGAAATGAGTTCGAGTGTCCAGCCACGCCTAAGCGCTAACCACTTGTTGCAACTTTCCATTCATAAGTGTCCCATGTCACGTGACCGTGTCGACTTCATTCCAGTATACGCTCTTCAACATCGTCGTGTGCATGAACAAGCTCCTCATGATATCGAGGACAATATTGATCATGTGGAGTTCTCTTGATTCCCGTCAAAATAATTCCCACGAGTGTTCTCAAAGTTGTTCCTAACAGCTGATAAGATTGGGTTGTTCAACAGGTGATCATCAACCGATTCAAAGAGGGCGCTCGCTTCGCACTGATGCACTGCATCGCCACCAGTCTGTGCATGTGGGCGTGGACGATACTGGACGAGACTCTACACATGATCCATGTGTATTCCCTGGTGGGCGATCACGACTCTACAGCGCCGGTCTCACACGACCAGACCTTCACCACGGGTAGACGACATATGCTATGGAGATTTGTCATTTCAGATTCTTCCTATGACACCTTCAAAATCCATTCTCTGAGATGATTCTATGTGTCTCACCACTATCATCTCTTCTTATAATTCAGCTGACCATATGAATTTGAATTTTCATTCTATAAAAAAACCACGATAATATTTTTGGAATGATTGAAATGGAGTGGAAAGATCGCAATTGTGACACTCTGTCCATTCGATCTCATTCCTATTCGTAACATTAATTGAGGAACAATGATTCTGTATCATGTTCCGATGATTATTGAAAAAAAATCTCGAATACCAAATCCAATAAAAAAATACATCATCAACATAACGGGGCTCCAAAGTGCAGATTTTGTCACCAGTGTTGTTGCCATGTTACAGAAATGTCACACGGGATGAATCAGTCGAGGGACTGTGAAGAATACGACAATATGTCCGAGACGTACGGACGCTTCTCTCCGTACTTGTTTCCGTTCACCATCGAGTACAGCATCATGATCGGTGAGTCATCTGGTCACATCGTCGTGTTCACTTTATCCTAACCGGATAACGTTCGAGAGTGTGTCACTTGGTCTATAGTCGCAGTTTGAAATGGGAAATTTGATATATCATCCATACCATAGAATATGTATGGGAATAGTCCAATCTCAACCACCTCACACTGTGTTGTTTTTCCTGATACATCAGTTTTCTGTCTCATGAAACGGAAATGAGTGAATACTAATGCTCTCAATCGGAATGTGATATGAGCTATGATTCTCAATCTATATGTATATATATATATATATATATATATATATATATATATATATATATATATATATATATATATATATATATATATATATATATATATATATATACATATATATATATATACATATATATATATATACATATATATATATATATATATATATATATATATATATATATATATATATATATATATATATATATATATATATATATATATATATATATATAAATACATATTTATATATATATATATATATATATATATATATATATATATATATATATATATATATATATATATATGAATATATATATATATGTATATATATATATTCATATAAATATATATATATATGTATTCATATATATATATATATATATATATATATATATCTATATATATATATATATATATATATATATATATATATATATATATATATATATGAATATATATATATATATATATATATATATATATATATATATATATATATATATATATATATATATATATTTGTGTATATATATTCATATATATATATATATATATATATATATATATATATATATATATATATATATATATATATATATATATATATACATATATATATATATATATATATATGAATATGTATATATATATACATATATATATATATATATATATATATATATATATATATATATATATATATATATATATATATATATATATTATCACACCACGAAAAAATTCATCCACTCAGATCTCACCAATTAGATTGTTCACGTTCCAATATAGTACCTACGGAGTCGAATGGATATGTAATTCTGGTCCGAATGGGTGTGACACCTCCTAATACAAACAGATCCTCTGTCTTGTTCACAGCTGGCATCCTGTTCATCATCTGGCAGAATATCGGCAATTGCCCCGACACCTTGGACAACCCTGACGATTTGTGTAACGTGGCCGAGTACTCCGAGCAGCGCATGTTGCTGCACGCCGACTGCCGCTCCGCCAGTCGAGGCCTCTTTGCTGGTCTCCTGATCCTCGCGCTGTCAGTCATCAGCATCATTCTCTTCTGTGTCGTCATCGCCGACAGGTACGCATGGACATACAATCGCAACGTGAAAGTAGCTCCAACTAACAGCCTGAAGTTGTAATCTCCATGGTTACTCGATGCTATCACTTGTTCGCACCAACTCTCTGATGTGGGTCAGCTCGACGTGGTGATAGCGGGATCAGGAATGAGTGGATGAATGGATAAATGTTTGAGTTTTTCGGGGCTTCGACACTCAGGTCATTTTGCGTCGACCGTGCCTGAGAAAATGTCTGGTCTCTGTTTCTGTGAGTTGTCACTACCTTGAGTGTCACTTATTCTGACTGTCGTAAGATCAATTTTTCATCTATGAATGTATGAGAGTGAGATTCAGTAGATCACAGTTTGGATTGAATATGATGGTTATGGAGTACAGAATGGAGTTCCAAAAGGCGCACTTCACTACTAGGGTGAATTCAGTTCAACCCAAGTCCAAGGTTACCAGCTGTTGGTATGGAATAGTACTACTTTTCCCCCTTTTTTCTATTTCATATTTTTTTGGATGAGCAAAGCGATAAATATATACCGAAAAAAAAGTGCCTGTTTTTTTTTTTTTTTTTTTTTTTTTTTTTGCGCTCCACAGGTCAGACAAAACTTTAAAATCAGTAGAAACTTGGCACACACATGAACCCCTATCTGACTTGATGCTGTATTGTTTTGAGGCACGATCGGTCGAACAACTTCTAAGAAAACTCATTCCAAACTTTTCAAAAATCCCATTAGAATAACCCAGAGGAAAACATTCGTGAAAAATATTTCATCTGAGAGGATTCAAATTCTCAGAGAATCTTAATCCAATAATGATACACAAAATACCGAACTTTTACTCAAATCGGATCAGCCGTTTCGATGTAAAAAAATATATAATGTCATTTGTGTCAATTATTCAAAGCTATTAAGATACCTATTAAATCAAAGCAACAAGTGTCACCACTTGATTGTAAACGATTGAAACAGAGCCTTCTTTATTATTATATAAATTATTAATGGAAAATAAGATGGCAGTGATGTAATGGTTTGGATCTCAAGGTGTATATATATATATATAATAACCAATCCAAAGATAAGTTGATATGTTCCAGCTCATCCATCAACGCGGAAACACATAACGCGTTTGCCTAGTATATCACAATCTGGATCAATTCGTACAGGAATGAGTTCCTCGGCGTACCCTCTGGGATCAGCGGATAGGCTTTGCATATCACTTGTGGTGGTGTTCAAATTTGAACATCATTCTGAAGGATCGATCATCGACAAACTCTGTCGATAATTAGGCAAAATACACTCACAAAATTGTTGAAATTGCGTCAATTCAAGAAAGTACCGAGTGCTTATCCATCATTGATAAATTCATTTCATTTATATTGGGTTCTACGACGCACTCTACTAATGACTACGATTTACTGGCATAGGTAAATGATATATGAGATGGTGTGATGATGAGAGACAAGTATTTCCACTGGGATCTCCAGATAGTGTGGAGTAATTGGTCATGGCTTTTCAATAAGAAACCAGCCCAGTATTGACCTGCACGACAGAGAGAAACCACGAGAAAAACTGTCATAATGGTCGACCAAGTCGAACCCTGATCTCCTGAATGATGGTCCAGTGTAACAACCACTCGGCCACGCGTATCATCTGGTCGTGACAGCCTCGATATGTCGACTGCATGTTCGTCTCATGGAACGCTCATTATTGTGTCTTGTTTCTCAGCCAGTGGGTGGATCTTGGTATGAAAGTGAATAAAATCACAGCGATAATCATCCTCGTGCTGATGACAATCGCCGCCGCGATCGCCTACCACCAGGTGACTCATCTTGACGTGAGCAGTCACCCTGTGGACCAGCTGGACGACTTGCTGCTCTTCGTCTGCATCCCCGCGTATTTCATGTACGCCATATTCAGCATCATGCCAGCAATCAGCAACGGCGACAAGCTCACGATCACCAAAGTATCATTCCAGGTAACTGATTGGTGCTTCAGCTCATTGGTAGAACTTTGAAGTATCCAACATTATCGTCCTCTGAGAATTAGAAGTACAAGGAAAAGGACACTCACATCATGTGATGTTTCGAAATATAAATACCCATCGATAATGCTGGGACTATCTTCACCCCACAAAATAATTGTACTGTCATTCCTCGATTTTTTTCCGGAGCCATTTTCATCTACACATCTTGCGATACATTCCATCATTCTGAATATTTCAATAGATATGAAATCCATCTGAGTCAGTTCAATAATCACCGCAATTAATTGTTTTCTGGAGATGTAATGAGCATATTACCCTTGCATATCTCAGTGAAATATGCCGATCTTGTGAGTTTTTTCTTCATTCACGATATTCCGAACCACGTTTCATTGATAATAATCGAGATTCACCTGATACTTCACCTGCTACTGAATATTTTACGTTTCTTGTACTATTCTAACTCACTTGTTCTTCCAGGTTATCCAGATCCTGATCCAGACGCCGATGATCATGGACGGCCTGCGCCGCTGCAGCAACTCCAAAGCACTCAGGAAGGATACTCCAGGCAAAGAACTCATCACCTTCCTCATCATCTGCAACATCTCGATGTGGATAAACGAGACGTTCCAGATCAAGAGCACGTCGCTCAAGGACTACCACTACGACCAGTACGGCGTGGTCATGTGGATCCTGATCAAGCACATGAGCGTTCCTCTGCAGATGTTCTACAGGTTCCACAGCTCGGTGTGCCTGGTCGACATCTGGAAGACCGCCTACAAGAAGGATCAAGGGTTTCACTAGAGCTGTGGTTACGAACTTTTTTAAATCACGAGCCCTTTTCTGAGGGTTCAAATGTTTTGGTAACCTCGCCCCGCAATCACCATTGATCATTGTTATGATGATTGTGGTCGGTGAAAGTATCACCACTTGATATACTGCGAGAATTGCTTTCCTAGAGAGATATGCTTCTCAGCAATCACTGTTTGCGACTTCAGATTGCTCAACTTTCTCACCAGATCTAGTGATCTGAATACCTCTGAAGTGTGCCTGTTCACTCTGGTGTGAACTGCATATCAAAATATAAAATCCCTCATCTGTTTTCTCCACTTCATCACTTCTATTCCCAAAAGCTTCAATATGAGAGTAATGATGCACATATGTTGGGTCGCAACAAACGGGTTGAGAACCTCTGCGCTGGAGTGACAGTGACTCTCGACTTTCTTTAGGGGAATATGCACTTGAATTTTATTCTTCACTCATCATAATGTTCAATCTGATTTGTTTACTGTCCTGAAAAATCCAAGTGATTTCTCAATTGGTTATATTTCAGAGAAAATATTTGAGGATTGCTTGCAAGCTAACTTCACCCGCTTCCCCCGTATTATTGGTGAGTTGTTAATGAACTTTGAACATTGATAAGTCAGTAACATTTTTAGTTTTTTGTAGTTTTGATTTCCCACTTGTTCTCAATGATGAGGCATGAAAAGCTGTGGTTTGTTGTTTTATCTCACTAATCGATTGTTGCACCAAACTTGATTTTCCAAAAACATTTCAAATTCATAACTCATTTGTGAGATGTAATTTCATCTTGTATTGGCCACAAAATCCCAACTTTTAGCAAGATGTGGGATTCAAAAAAATTGAAAAGAGGTTCTCATCGAATATTTTGCGAATTCGAAATACCAATTATCATTCAACCAACAGTTCTCAACAAGATGAAAAATCAAGGAAATTTTCAAGTGTCGACACAAATATGAAGTAGGTTTTTCTGTAACTCATTGTTAATTCAAGTTTTTAATTGATAATTGAAAGAATAGAATCGATTGAATCATCTTTCGATTCTCATATTTCTTCTTGCTAATTTATTGACCTTATCCCGATATTTCATACCAATATGTCCCATATCCCCAGACTTTAACTCTTCAGTGCACGTTTCCCTTTAGGGGGGACATGGTGAGATTCCTAATTTCTCCAATGTTCCTTCAATTCCTCCAAACTTCTAGCATTTGTTCTTACAATAATAAAAATGATATATGTCATTTCAAATTCACGAAAAAAGAAAATTGAGGAATTTTGAATGAAAAAATTCCGAAAAAATTATCTTCTTCCAGAAAGAATGGAACATCAATAATATTGGAACTGAGTTTCTGATTTATTCTCTCCATTATTAATAGAATCATATGAGTGATCTGTGAAACCACTTCTATTAAATTTCGTTTCTTTCTTATATTTTTATATTTTTGGATACAATGCACAGCATCAGCTCTCCTCAACATCACCGATGACCAGCTCCGTGGTATTGATGCATCACAAGTGAGCTCATTAGTACTTATTGATCGCTAAAAAGCGTTCGATACGGTCAACCACTCACTTCTCGTAGCTATCCTCAATTACATGGGACTGAGCCAAGACGCAGTTGATTGGTTCAAGAGTTATTTGAGTCGGCAGACGCAACGAGTCAAACTATCTCTTGATAATGAAACTGAATGTTCTAAAAATGTGAACGTCATGTCCGGAGTCCCTCAAGGATCAATACTAGGGCCGATATTGTTCAACCTGTACACATCAACAATATGCCGAGATGTTAAGTACTGTGAGGCACACATGCATGCAGACGATATATGACATACGATCCTGAGTGAAGTGAGCAAGCAATACAAATGGTGAACGAAGATATCCAATCCATTTACAGAACTGCAATGAACCATGCACTGAAATCTAATCCGTCAAAATGCGTTTCTATGCTCGTAGGTACCAGAGATTTTAGAGGCATTGCACTCAAGTCTGAAACTGAAATAACAATGAGCGGTTCATGAATAGCCGTCTCAAACAACGTTAAGAATTTAGGTTTATGGTTTGATAATGAACTGAAATTCAAACAACATGTCACTAAAATGTGCAGAAGTGCATATGCAAAACTCCGTGTACCATACAGTGTCAAGAACTTCCTGACTTCAACTGTTAGACTCAAACTTACGGATGCGCTAATACTTTCAAAACTGTCGTACTGTGACATTGTGTACGGTCCAAACCTCTCAGCCAGCTCACTGAAGGTCATACAAAAAATCCAAAATGCATGTGTACGATTCGCGTTCGATGAAAGAAGATATGATCGGGATCGTATCACACCAACGATCAACAGAATTGAATGGCTTGGAATGAAAAATGGACTGAAATCACATTGCATCAACAATATTCATGAGGTTATCAATTCAGAAACTACAGAATATCTTTTCAGAAGAATTCATAACAGGGTAACCATGCACTCAGCGAACATCAGACATAAGGAAACACTCAACATGCCATTTCACCGCACAGCTGAATTTCAATCTTCGTTTTCATACATTGTACCGAAAATATATAACAAGGTTTCATCAACTTACAAGAAATAAGAATATCAAGCATTCAAATCAAGAATAAAATTAGACCTACTGGAAGAGCAGGAGAGAAGTGAGACAAATTTTGGTTCAAATTAGATATAAAATGGAATATAGGGTTATGTGGTAAACCAGTCACTGTGACCCCAGAATGAAAGCTGGTGTCATAGACTGGACATCGTTTTCTTGTATATTATTCGAAAACCGTGGATATCAGTAGAAATAATACGTTTCATGAAAGATCGAGACAAATATTCTATTAAATGGAAGAATTCGAAGAACGATACAACTCACAGGAATGGATACAAGCTGGGTCGAAATAAGGTAAATAAGATGATGAATAAGGCTGAAATGAAATATCTGAAACAGCGGTTTGAAGATTGTAAGCAAAATATCAGATCAACGTGGCGTGAAATCAACACAGTGATAGGAAAACCTCCAAAAAATTCTGTTGATGATGTTCTGTCAAAATATCTGAGGGATTTAGAGACTTGTATTGTAGTAAACGCTTTTGTTGAAACATTTATTATTGAGGTAGACATGATTAAACACGATTGTAATATGGTAACAATCAATAGAAACCAGTCTATGTCTTTGCAATCGATGTTTTAAAGAAGGTGACAGTGAAACAAGTGGATCTAATAATATCTGACTCAAGTGTTGATAAAAGTCCTGGTATAGACAAAATCAGAAGCAAGGACTTGAAATTAAGAACTACTCAAATCAGTCCAGTAATAACTAGGTTAATTAATCTGTGTGTTAAAACAGGAACGATACCTACTTTACTCAAGCAATCTATAGTAAGACCAATTTTCAAAAACGGTGACCACCAAATGTATAATAATTATAGGCCCATTTCAATTTTACCAGAAATAGAGAAAATTAGGGAAAGATATATAGCGCAAGAAGTTATCACTTATATCAATGCTCACAATATTTTAGATGGAAGGCAGTACGGCTTTCAGAAAAATAAAAGTACTGGCCTGATATTAATAGATTTTTCTGATTTAATTTACAATTCCTTGAACAAAGGTCTTCATGTTGATGTTGTTTTCATGGATTTTTCAAAAGCATTTGATACCTTATTACATAGTGGATTAATAGATTGTTTAGATAGGGAAGGAATAAGAGGGCCTCTACTTTCTTGGTTTGAAAATTATTTGTCCGATCGATTCATCACTGTGAAATTTGGAGACACTTTTATTGAATTAGAAAAAATATCATCAGGGGTACACCAGGGATCGCGAATACCTCTATTATACCTGCTCTTTGTTAACGATATGCTGCAACAAGTGGAACATTCCATTACATTTGTATACGCTGATGATACAGCTTTAGTTTCAGTTCATCAAAATTCCAAACAGGCCAATAATAACCTTCAATCAGACTTCACTAATATTCTAAGATGGTCGTATGATAATGAATTGACAAGAAACTATAAGAGAACAAAAGTCATGCATATACATTCCCTTTTTGAAAATCACGAAAAAATGCATTTGTTTTACCATAGTCATTCATGCTTACATCGCAACTTTGAAAAAAATATCAATTCACTGTGAGTTAGATGGAGTTGTACCACCCTTATGGATGATGTATTCCAACACACATATCTGGGCGTGCTAATTGATCATTATTTCAAATGGGACAAATATATAGATGGTGTATGTAAAAAATTAAGATCAGCATCGTATAGTATTCGAATACTGAAGCCTCAGGTTAATTTTAGTGCATCAAGAGTTGTTTATTTTGCTTTAGTCGAATCTATTCCAAGGTATGGAATTCTAGCATGGGGATGCACTACTGACATCTACATTAATCAAATACATAATATTCAGAAACAATTTTTCAAAATTAGGTAATCCAAAAGTAATTCAAGTTGATGCGAATACATCCGTTTAAAGCTCTTTTTGAATGTCAAACAACTACATGAATTTATATTCATAACAACAAATTACTTTCCAATAGAATTTGAAATTAATCTCCAGCATCATTATCGAACTAGAAATATGGACAGATTTGTTCTCCCTCGGGATATTTATAATAACTACGGTACTCAAACCAAAAGATTTTTAATTCCAAAAATGTTTAATACTCTGTCAACGGAAGTAAGTTCCTCGCAGAAAATATCAGAAATTGAAAATTTATTGAAAAATCAATTATTATTAGAGCAACTTGTATGAAATGTTGTTTTTTTCTTCCATCTCTTCTTATATTCTGAATATTATCCTCTATGTACTTGTTATTGTGTTCTCGGTACTCATTTTTTGCTATAAAGATGTTTCGTGAAAATTATAAACATATTGTTCAGTTAAAAAAGAGGTTACTATGAGTTAAATGCCAAACGTAAACTTTATGTCTATATTAAAATTAGTTTATGCAAAATGTAACCTTTATGTAGCCCATATATTATAATTAGTTTATGCAAAATGTAACCTTTATGTAGCCCATATATTATAATTAGTTCATGTACGTGATCCAGAAATATAAAGAAGAAACTTATTCATGAGAACAGACCCATATACAAATCACATTAGTGGCTTAGTGGGTCTAGGAATAACTACGTCATGTACATTGAATAAATAAAGATCTTTTGAAAAATAAAATACTATTACTACTACTACTACTACTACTACTACTACTACTACTACTATATACTACACCGACCCTGTCATTACGGTTTCGAATACATGATGTATTTTGTTATCGAATAACCTTGGATGAGAATTGCTGGTGGATATAGGAATCTATCACTTCTCTTGTCGATGTCAACATCTTTTCTTTCTTTGTCGCTACTTTGATTTCCCTCAGAATATTCAGAGTAGAAATCATTTCATTTCATTTCATTTATCAGCTATTTGTTCATACCATTATATACGAGTTATAATTAAAATCATTACATAACAAGCAGGTCTTGAAAGTTGTCTGGATTGAAATAACAATAATAATAATGAGTGACTATAATTAACAATATATCAAATAAAATATTAAAATCATTGACATAGATTGATAGACATATAGGATCGTGACAAGTTCAAGTTGAATTGACAATAATACATGTAGGTGATGCTTTTTAATATATTATTTCAATAAAATTCCAATCATTGACTACAGAAAGCTACAGCTATACTCTCTGGTAATCATCGTAGGTATTCATTAATTCAGTTTTAAAAAGTGTAGGCTGGCCCAGAGATAATACAAAGAGGGTAAGTGTCAACCGACACAATCAACTGGCAGAAGGAAGGAGACACGGTTTCGACCCAATCCCACTTTTGGCATCAAAAAAGAAGGTCGACAACTGAATGATTCCGTACGTAATGACTATACTTTTCACTCTTCAATTTACACAAAACAATTCAAAATCATTCACCAAGCTGTGAAATGTTCGTGTTATTTAATATTAATCGATAATGTTCTCGAATTATCAGGTGAACGTCATTTCATGCAGTCTTCAAAAACTCAACGATAGGGTCTTGTAGACCCATAAGGGAATCTCAATCAACTATCACCCTAAAGACCGTCATCTTTAAAAGTGGAGAGGGAATCACACTTTAGATATTACCAATCTTTAGTGACGTCACGTACAGATCTTCAAATGAGTAGCTACAGATGGTTGAGTTAAGGATTGGAGAACGGGAATCGCACTGCAGGGCTTTCCCAGAGGAACATTTTTTCCATGGGAAAACTTGAGGTGTGCCATTGAGTTAACTGTACAATGATTCATATTCATTTTCCACTCATCCTCAATATGCCAGTAAGCGTATAAGATATTCTCAATACTCGCTTATTCAAGCTCTTTATACTACAGGGACTGAATATTCTGTTTTTGAATCAACATTCAATTGGATGAGCGAAGCGAAGACTCAATTTCACCATACCCGTAAAAAGCTTTTTCTTGTCGCGCTCTACAGGTCAAATGAAAATTCAAAAGCATTCAAAATTTGGCATACGCAATTGTCCTTATTTACTTTGATAATGCACAGTTCTGAGGCGCAATCGGTTGAACCACTTCTGAGAAAACTCATCCCAAAGTTTTAAAAAATCCCTTACAATAACCAGGAGGAAAAATTCGTCAGAAAATTTTTTCTCCAAGGCAATTCAAATTATCGGGCAATTTCAATTTAATGATCATATACATTATTCCGAACTCTCAGTCGAATCAGATCAGCCGTTCCGATGTGAAAAATATGTAATTCAATTTTTTAATCACTCAAAGCTATTAAGATACCAATTAAATCCAAGCAACAGGTGTCACCATTCAAGAAACGATTGGAAAAAATCCTTCTTCACTATCATATGAATCAATTAGGAAATGGAGGGCAGTGACAAAATTGTTTGGATCACAAGGTGTATATATATAATAACCAATCCAAAGATGAGTTGATATGTTCCAGCTCATCCATCAACGCGGCAACACATAACGCGTTTGCCATAGTTACTTGAAATTGCACTTCTCTTACTTGCCTTCATTTGGTCCATACTACTGGTAGGACGCGATTGGGTATCCTTACTATATTGCCAAATGTTGCTCCTGCTCTCACAAGCCAAACCGTAACATAATAGCGATATTTTGTCGGTGAGTATCACTGATGCGAATTCAAACGACGGTCCTACCGTTTGGCTTGTGACAACAGTTCAACCCTTGCCAAATATGTCCTCAGTTTGACTACACAGAATATTTGATCAAACTGCAGTGACTGCTAAGGTCGTGCCGCGGGCTGACTGTTGGCCAGCCCTGACCTGTACGCAGAGATGGGCAAAGATACTTCACAAATGTATCATAGATACAGAATACAAGATACTTGTCCGAAAGTATAGAAGATACAAGATTCATTTCCAAAAGCCTGAAAGATACAAAATACAAGATACTTGTCCGAAAGTATAGAAGATACAAGATACATTTCCAAAAGCCTGAAAGATACAAAATACAAGATACTTGTCCGAAAGTATAGAAGATACAAGATACATTTCCAAAAGCCTGAAAGATACAAAATACAAGATACTTGTCCGAAAGTATAGAAGATACAAGATACATTTCCAAAAGCCTGAAAGATACAAAATACAAGATACTTGTCCGAAAGTGAAAGAGATACAATATACAAGATACATTTCCAAAAGCCTGAAAGATACAAAATACAAGATTCTTGTCCGAAAGTGGAAGAGATACAATATACAAGATACATTTCCAAAAGCCTGAAAGATACAAGATACAAGATACTTTAAGTGAAGTATATCTTCAGATTCAAGATACTCTCACGGTAAGTTAAAAAATATTCGGCAGCTCTGAAAAGTAGAAAACTGTTCGGAGATCTCTATTTGAAAGGAGCTTAAACAGGGAAAATGTGAATAGCCGTAGAGATCTTCTTTCAGAGAAAAGTCAGAAAAAGTATAGGGCAATATTTATTGTCAATGTTACAGCATCAGTTGGGGATCCAGTTCGCTTTTAATAGAACCGGATTTCTTATAGAACTGAACTATATAACTAGAACTACATATAACTACAACTAACATATAACTAGATAGAACTGAACTTATTTCGGGGTGTAACCGTCGTCTCTTAGGGATGTCAATCATCCCCGCGAATGGAAAGAGTCTTTCAACAGGTGCTGAAGATGGTGAAATGCTATTCAATTTGCGAAACAACTCTTGTATTGGTGAGTGTAAGAATGTAGCATATTCAAGTCGGAGCGTGAGTCGCCTGATTAGGACAGCACTCCAGGTTGAAGAGAAAAAACAAAGAGGGAAAATTTTGATTTCCACATTAAAATGTATCTTGTATCATTCATGATGAAAAAAGATACAGATACATTGCAATTATTGTATCTTGATACAAGATACAAGATAGTATCAGTATATAAAGATACATCAGAAGATACAAGTATCTAAGATACAGCCCATCTCTGCCTGTACGGTTGATAATTGTGCGACAAAAGTTTAATAATTATTGCTTATACCATCTTCTGGGTATTGAGAACATATGTGATCCCTCCCTCCACCCCCTCCACCCCCCTCCCCCCCCCCTCCCTCCTCCGACTCCCCAGGCTACCGACCTCTTCACGCCACTGAACAAAACTGACATAGATCGGATCCCAAGTTTATTATTGAAATATGGAATTTTTATGGTCCCCCAACCATTCCGTGCAAGGACTCCCAAGTTCTCACAATCAGGGTATTGCCTACATTATTCCAAACACACAAAAGAGAAGAAATAACTCTTACATTCACAACACACCGGAGCAAACCCCAGAAAACACCTGTAAAACTCCAGTGCCACGATATGCCGTACCGACAGACGTCTCCTCCATCGCTGGACCACTGACCAGCGGGTGTTTCGAGCCCTCAACAGCTGCGAATCAGATGTTATTTTCCCACAGCGATTCCAGCTGGGTTCATTGAACTGGAAGGCCGACACGTCTAAGGGATGCAGAGGCGCCTGACGGCCACTACACCCCCCCTCAACCCCCCCCCCCCCCCTCTAACGGGCAGTGGGCGGCGTTTGGGGCGCTCACAAAGGTTATATGGCGTTATAATACAGCTTACAGGCACAAGTGTTTGTGAGTGCTACTTGGGTTTACCTGTTGATAGGGTGGAGGCGCTTCCTCCCATCGATGCTGAAAGGTTTAGTTCCGCTTCAGGTGTTATTTGAACATATTCAGGGCCTATATTTGTGAGCATAGGGTTATATTAGTTATTGGATCTTTCAATTAGGTTAAGTCGCCCTCAGTAGCTTAGTCAAATAGGGCGACGCTTTAGAAATCGATGCCGTCATTGGCGTGGGTTCAGAACCTGATTGGGGCATGAGCTAGAGTTCTTCATCTTGTCATCACGTCTTAGTTTCATTGGTCCCATCACCCGTTCAGTTCAGCCGTGTCCTCAAATAACCTGGCGTTGGTGGGGTCGATAGGCGAATCAGCTTGATGTGGTAGGGGGGGTGGAAGGAGTGTTGAGCGAGTGGAGAGTTGGGACAGAAGAAGAAGAGGAAGATAGCGATGAGGGAGACTGGAGGAGGATGGAGAATGGCAGATAATGAGAGAATGGTGAAAGGAGTGTTGAGCGAGTGGAGAGTTGGGACAGAAGAAGAAGAGGAAGATAGCGATGAGGAAGACTGGAGGAGGATGGAGAATGACAGAGAATGAGTCTGTGAAATTCCTCCCCAAGTAAAGTGGTTATGACAGAGGTAACTAGATGACTTTCTTCTTCGTCAGCTGAGTAGTCTTACCCCCATTCAACTCAGCCCATACAGTGGCCAGTGGGGTAGTTGGAGACCATGGAAACAGTTGGAATGGTCATTCTAGATTGTGGGGGGGGGGAGGGGGAGGGGGCGTGATATTTGTGCTCCGCCATTTATCAGTCAGAAGTTCAACCACAAGAGACACAAAGCCATTGTCCTCCAATCAGGGCCAAGGTTGACCAGGTAGGATCGTTCGGACGGGACACCACAAGGGCGATCTCGATCACCACACAGGAGAAATGATCAAGAGACAGTGTGTTCAACAAGAGAACGACAATGGCGTTTCCGCGGAGTGAGACGCGTATGTAGAACAGCTGATCCCCCTGGCTTTGCAAGCCATGCACTTTATGGACACACGAGTGGATATGCGAGTTGTCTATAGTTCTTTCCACTCGAGTTGATGTGCCTATAGTCTCTTTCATCCAATGATTGAGTAGGAATGAGACTATAGGCTTCTGTCAAGTGACGTCACCCATTGTTGCAAGAGACAGACAACAATGTCCACCAGTTGGTAGGCCTATTGACCAATCAGAATGTTTGGTAGTCCACCAGTTCGCTGTTTTGCTATGGTAACGATTGTTTGTCATTTGTTACGTGCGAACACCCTATAGGCTTCTGGCAAGTGACGTCACCCATTGTTGCAAGAGACAGACAGCAATGTCCACCAGTTCGCTGTGTTGCTATGGTAACGATTGTTTGTCATTTGTTACGTGACAGAAGCCTATATAGGCTGTTGTTCACATACGCGGGATCGCAAAGTTACTCAATTATTGTGAAAATATCAGCTTATTACCAAGTTTTAAGTATTAATCAATTAATTCCAGAGGTGCAGGAATGAGATACATTATCAAGGGTGATAACAAGTTAACTCGCTGATTTATCCTCAAGGGAATTGACAATGATGAACATACACAAAACTTATGTATTGGATCCATTCAATGCCAACAAGCTGAAAAAAATGCCAACTTCTAGTATTTATGTTGATTTGTTTCTGATTGTCTGCATACCCCATCTAGCATGCGGCGTGACGTCACCAAGGCGTTCACCACTCGTCCACTTGTGTACTGCTAACCCGCGTTATCCCATCTGACAGCTCAACTATTTCCGCTTAACAAGTTAGACGAATGTTTTTGGTATTTTTGTAGAGGGTAGGGAGGGGGAGAGTTATCTTAAGATATAGGCATAAACATGTATTATATCCAAAATCCAAAAAATACAGTATTTCGATCGTTGTGGCACCCATGCACGCAACAGTAACGCACTCCTATTTAATACGATAGTACAAGACGTTTATTACTGGTTTTTCAATAACAGTGAAGATTACTTCATCCTAATATTCAATAATCAATGATACACATTCACACACATATTTAAAGACAAACTTCTCACTTGTTTACCAACCACAAGTGTCAATAAACTAACCGTGCTTCTTTGACTGCTATAACGGGCGGTCGACAGCCATGCAGCTACGTACCCTTACGTGGGAACGTCTTTGTGACGTAGCGCTTATTTGGCGCAACAGAGCTGGTTGTACAAACTCAAACTGGTCACTGAATAATGGATTATATATCATATGCGTTGATCATAATTTAATCATTTACATTATGATTATGATTTCTGAAAGCAATCAACAAATCGGTCAGCAGCACATTTGATACTTGACCCCTGGAATATTCGATAAGATTCCTCCCAATATTATTAGACGAGCTTTAGCGAGGATTCAATTTGACATACTGAAAAAAATTGGTGTTCGTTTTTATGTTTTTTTTTTTTTTTTATTTATTTTTTTTTATGTTTTTTGGTCGGTTCTCCACAGGTCAAACGACTACAGCTATCAACTTCAAACTTTTTTTCGTCATGGTTCCTCATCTAACTTAGATCTGTATAGTTTTTTGGCATTATCGGGTGGTAACTTTTTTTTTTATGAATTTTAGAAATTTCAAAAATCCCCATTAGAATAACCCGGAGGAAAATACTTGAAAAATCAAAATTTTTCAAGACCTCTCAAATTTTCGCCGAATATAAAGGAAACTATTAAGCACATTTTGAGAGATTTTTCGCATCAATCGGATGAGAAATAACGAAGAAAACGCATTTATAAAGCATTTTCCCATCAATTTAGGCTATTACGGGAACCAATTAAATCTATAGCAACAAGTGTCACCAATTAATTCAAAACGATTGAAATGAATGAAGAGGAAGGCCGTGACATAACTGATTCTCGTAAGGTTTTTGAACGTTTGGAGTGATCCAAGGTCTGTAGATGTAGATTGGGTTGACAAATTATTTTTCATTCTAGATTTCTATACCCCTAAGCTCGTCTAACAACGCCCATCCCGCGTTTTCCTAGTTATATATATATATATACACCTTGAGATCCAAACCATTACATCACTGCCATCTTGTTTTACATTATCAATCTCCATGATGATGAAGAAGGCTTTGTTTCAATCGCTTACAATCAAGTGGTGACACTTGTTGCTTCGATTTAATTGGTAACTCAATAGCTTCGAATAATTAACTAGGCAAACGCGTTATGTGTTGTCGCGATGATGGACGAGCTGGAACATATCAACTTATATCTTTGAATTGGTTATTATATATATATACACCTTCCAACAATAACATCACTGACCTCTTATGTCCTGATTAATTTCTATGATGATGAAGAAGGCTTTGTTTTAAACGTTTTCAATCAAATGGTGACACATGTTGCTTGGATTTAATTGGTATCTTAATAGCTTTGAGTGATTAAAAATATCAGATCATATATTTATTCACATCGAAACGGCTGATCCGATTTGACTGAAAGTTCTGAACGATGTGCATAATTATAATATTAAAATTCCCTGAGAATTTGAATTCTCTCTCGAAGAAAATATTTGTCAAGGATTTTTTCCTCTGGGTTACTCTTATGGGATTTTTGAAAACTTCGAAATGAGTTTTCTCAGAAGTGGTTCAACCGATTGCACCTCAACACTATACAGTATCGAATTGGATGAGGACATTTTTGTGTGCCAAGTTTGATTGATTTTGAATTCTCGTTTGACCTGTGGAGAGCGAGAAAAATCACTTTTTTTCGGGTATGGTGCAATTGAGTCTTCGCTTCGCTCATCCAATTATCAAGGTTTAACGGGAGCAGGAAAGCCCTATACTGAAAATGTTGAAATATCAATTTTCAGTTACAATTCACTCAATGTTCTTCCAAGTCATTTTGACGAAACTTTTTGTGTGAGTCCAAACATACTTGAATAAAAACTGGTGTAAAGCATTTTTTGTTATACAAAAATTTTTGACGTTTCGATTTTTTTGAGCAATAACCAAATTTATGAGCCATTCAAGCAAACGATATTTTTTCATCTTCAGACGGAAAAAACATTTCTGCACACCAGTTATTGTGAATATATATCTATTGTTATATGTTAGAAATGTCAGATCTTCTACACAAGAATTGCAGAAAATATGTGTAGGCCTATCCGGACAAAAAAAGATATTGTTTTGCGGAATTAAATGGTGAACAATAGTCAGCAAACAACCAAACAGTGAAAGGCAATGTGAAAAAATGTGATTTTCAAACAATGATGACCATCTTCTTTCCAATGAAAACAGCTACAGTCCAACAAGTCATGAAAAATGAATGTCCAAGTCTTTGCTGGATCCAAAACCACCAACACAAGAACTGTATCTTATATTTTTCACTTTCCATGGTAATCAATAAAATATTGAGATTTGTGTAATGAATGAACACATTTAAAAGTGAACATAGGAAAGTGAACAAGAGAATAATTATTTTTGTGGATGCGTATACCAGATAGTTATATTAAACCTATATTATTTGCGATCATAAATCTACAAAATATTTATTCATGGAAAAAAAAATCGTTTCGGGAAAAAAATGCTTTCTTACCTCTCCTTAAATTACCAAATTTGTACATAATATAATAAAAGTCCAGCATATAACGGTGATATTTGTGTTTGTCACATTCGTAGGTGACTTTTTTCTTCCATGAATAAAAGTATACACAATCTCATTAGGCATCATGCAAACTTCATGATTATGATTATAATAACTAGTAAAACGCGAAATATGCGTTGTAAGATGAGCGAGATATCTGAATAGGGTATAAAAATCCTTGAAGTAGTTCTACCCTTGCTACTTTATCGACTCTGGTATTCTACACACCTTGATATCTGAATAAGCTATAAAAGTCGTTAAAGTAGTTCTACTCAATTGTCACTTCATCGACTCTGGTATTCTACACACCTTGATATCTGAATAAGCTATAAAAGTCGTTAAAGTAGTTCTACTCAATTGTCACTTCATCGACTCTGGTATTCTACACACCTTGATATCTGAATAAGCTATAAAAGTCGTTAAAGTAGTTCTACTCTTGCCACTTCATTGACTCTGGTATTCTACACACCTTGATATCTGAATAAGCTATAAAAGTCGTTAAAGTAGTTCTACTCTTGCCACTTCATTGACTCTGGTATTCTACACACCTTGACGCATATAAAAAATACTTCATTGTTGGTCAACTCTTGAATCTAGAAAGCAGTGAATCTCGACAACTTAATTCTGTCACAATTTTTATTATATATTTTATGAATATTAACAGTCATTTTATTTTTCTTCTTCAAAACGACTGATCAGAATTGCTTAAAAAATCGTAATAATGTGTAAAATCCATGTATACATATTTAGAGAAAAATTCATCCCATTTGGAGAGATTTTAATTTTCAACATTTTCCGCCCAGCCAAATCTTATGGGGTTTTTAGAAACTTTGAGATGATGTATCTCAAAATCGGTCCGACCGATTCATCCCAAAAACTATACAGTTCTAAGTTGGATGAGTTTGCGTGTAAAACGGCTGATCCGATTTGAGTGAAAGTTTGGTACAATGTATAGGCCATTATTAGATTATTAGATTAGATTATTATTTTAACCATTATTTAACCATTTAACCATTATTAGATCAAAATTTCCTGAGAATTTGAATCCTCTTAGATGAAATATGTTTCACGACCATTTTCCTCTGGGTTATTCTAATGAGATTTTTTTAAAACTTTGGAATGAGTTTTCTCAGAAGTGGTACAACCGATCACGCCTAAAAACCATACAGTATCGAATTGGATAAGGATACTTGTGTATGCCAAGTTTCATCTAATTTTGAATTTTCGTCAGACCTGTGGAACGTGAAAAAAAAATGAGTAAATAAACAGTCACTTCTTTTTGGGTATGGCGAAATTGAGTCTGCGCTTCGCTCATCCAATTATTATTCATTCATTCATCAATTATCATTATTCTCAATACAATATAATTAGGAATCGAGCCGAACTCAATTCAAATCATATGCCTAATCGTATTCGTAATCCAATATGCGTTCAAATACTGCATGATTAATCCACTTTCAAGAAAGACATTCATTACTCCATCAGAACTACTCAGGTGTAATCTATTTTGGCATGCACGTTGTCACTACTACTCATTCATCACGTGACTTCAGGGTCTTGATCTATGAATTATTCTATTTCATTCAACCAATATTATGTTTG